>QTSX02002156.1:571385-588527 GCA_014839935.2 Entomophthora muscae
TAGAGAGTTTCTTAGGGTTATCTGGGATTCAAGCTTAAAATTGATCAGGTTTGGCATTGGGGACAGGTAGCCAGGATTTGTTTTGCATTTATTGCCTTACAAAGGCAGAGTCAGTCATGATGCATAAGTTTGAATCCAGAAGGGAACCAATTCCTTGGATGAGATGGGTGTTGTTTAGTTTGACTTTTGTAAAAATTATGGATCCCCTTAGCCCTGGTTTCAGTGTGTGTAGATCATGATTTAATATCTAGACCTCATCACCTACTTGGATTTTTTTCTTGGAGTAGTATTTTCAGGGCCAGGTATGGTGTAGTACCAAGATGCTATGAAAGGGTCTCATCCTTTGGGATAACATGGCACTAATACCTAGTACAGGAAGGGCAAGAAGCAGGACAGATAAAGCATGCCAGCTACAATGGGACAGTAGGCACCAAGGTGGGGCACCACAACTTTGGCCAGACTGAGGACAGTTAAGATAAACATCCTGTATCTGCTGTGATTATAGGTTTGTACCTCAGCAGCAGGTTGTAGAATAGGAGGTAGTGTGAGTGTTATGTAGCAGCTAGCCCTTCCAGGGATGGGCCCTGGTTGGTAGTCCATCATGAGGGGCTCTATAGGATTGACTATTTGGTAAGTAGGCTGGAAAGAAGGTTGGGTCCAAGGTTGTAATAATATGTGAGGAATAAAGGCTAGTACCACTTGGTTTATCATACACTTTATTTAACATTGTCTGCACTTGAATTGATTAAGGGAAGTGGTTTTTATACCACTCCTCTGGTCTTCCTTGAAAGAGTATACTGACAGCTTTTTGGAAAGTACCAGTGGCCCATCCTTTGGTCACAGGCACTTGGAGGGTAATGGGAAGGGAAGATAGGGATCCAGGAACTTTGGCCTGAGCTTGGGAATGAAGATTCATCAGAGCAATGGAATTAGATTGGCTAAAGAAATCTTGACTGGGAACTAGATCAGTGACATCTGTTCTCATCTTCATTGTATTTGGATTGTGGGTGCTGATTGGGCGGCTTTCATTACAAGCAGAGAATTGCATTAGGGTGCAGTTATTGTATGGTTGGGGAAGTTATTTTGATCAACCAATTGGTGGTTATTTTCAATCTACTTGGTTGTGATATTCTCTATCTTTACATCAGTAGGTGTTTGAGGTTTAACTTAATTGGGTTCCTGTATATTCAGGCAATCCCCAGAATTTTTATTATTCTGGGTAGGAGCAGAAAGGACAGAAACAGGGGATTTGGTGGAAACAGAAACAGAAGCAGCAGGAACCACAGAGGAGGAAACCAGGCCAGAAACAGAAGCCGGCACAGTAGCTGCAGTGCTGTCTGGAGACTGGAGCAATTCCAGCTGGTACTGGATTTGCTCCAGTACCCAGCCAATGCACTCAGCTGTGACTTGGGAAGAAGCCGGTTCCTTTTTATGCTTGGAGCTGGTGGCTCTCAAGCCATTGGGGGACGCTAGCCCCCTGGGCTAGCCAACTGGCTGGCCCTGGTTGTAGTAACAGCTGTGGCCAATTTCCCCTGGCCTAAATATTCCAGAGCAATTGACCTGGCCTCTTACTTGCCCTGGTGGCTTATCAGGGGTTTAATTCCCCTGGCAAGCTTTTGCGCCTTACACAGGTGCTTGCCAAGCGCGGGTGCAGGTTTGAAACCTGGTGTGGTTGCTTTCAGGTCTTGGGTCCTTATAAGTATTGCCTCTCTTTTCACTCATTTATTTTCTTTATCTTCTTGATCTTTCCCTGCTTGTTATACTGAAGGATCATTATTATCAGGTATTTTTTTAGGTAGGGGTAGGTGTAAATAGCGCCTGTGTCAACAGTGGCCATGTTAACAGTGACAATGTCTATACTATAGTAAAGTGGAAATTTTATTTTTAATAACATTGTCTTCTGGATTTTAACACATTTTTAATTAATTATACACTTTACCCCAAACATTTTCAATTTTAAAAAGAATGAAATAAAATTATATTACCAAGAGTTGATGCCAAAGATCTCAAAAATGCAATAAAAACATATATTCACTAATAAAAATAAGAAGAAATACATAATATTTATTTTACTATGTAAAAACATTCTTTAATATAAAAATTTTATTCTCATAAAAATTAATGTTACAATAGTAAAGAAATAAAGAGAAGCACAAATATACACACAGTGTAAAATATAAGAAAATGAAGATTTTTATTTAATATACTTAATATAAGAATAATAGAAAATATCTCATGTTTTACAGATAAATTAATGAAAATATAAGATATTTCATATACCACCATCTTGAATCTATACCTGAAACTTACCACCATGTCTAAAAAATTTAATACTATATAAATATATATGTTTAAAAGTAAAAAATATAAAGGCAAAGTTTATTGAAATCAATTGAAGCCAGCAGCAAGGGCAGTGGCCACATCTTTGGGGTAATTTTTTGTCTTTGCCACCTTATATTTCTTCTTTACTGCCTTTTGAAACCCCTCCTGGTTGTCTTGCTCCTTATGCTTCTTCTTCTTTGAAGCCACCTGGTTAGCCAGGTCTTGGAACTTGGTGATATTTCTGTCTTGCTCCTCCTGCAGCTTTTGGAAGAGTTTGTTGAACTTAGGGTTAGCAGCAAACTTGGTCTTGAGGTATTTGTACCAAACCTCCAGGCTGAAGGTGGTCTTTATCTCACCATTCAGGCAGGGGCTCTGGCAGTTCCAGGGCTTTTATAGCCACACTCTTTCCTCTCCTAGAGGTCATCTTATTTCCTACTCATTGTCGCTCAAAGTACTCAAGATAGCCCTTAAAGATGGTGGAGTTCTTTTTCATGTAAGTGTCCTCCTGGATGGCTTAAAAACCAAGCCCAGTATACTCAGGCTGCAAAAAAGCCAAGGCAGCAAGTTGGGTCATGGCAAAGCGGCAATTTTATTTACCATTGTTTAGGTAATTTTTGAAGAGGCCCTTCTAGCTCTTGAGATGTTTGATGAGGGCCTGTCTGAAATGAAAGAAGCAGCCCTGAACTTTCCCATTAAAGATGGCCTCAAAGGCTTAGAACTGAGCAAGTTCAAAGTCCATAATGATCACCTTTGGCCCAAGTGAGCATGCATGAGCTAGCTGCTCAGCGGCCTGGGCAGACTCATCCTTCTCAGTGGAGGAAGGGTTCACTCCAGTGGTGTGGGTGGGAGGGGGAGCTTGTTGACGGGAAGTGAGCTCAAAGCATCCTGTGCTATTTGAACGCTCTGGTGTAGACCTCTGTCTTGGCACCAGGCAGGAGGAAGAAAACAAGGGGTATAACTTGGGCATCAAACTGCCTGTGCAGGACCCAAAGCTTCTTAAATATGATGGGGTGTGTAACAAATGTGTATTTTTACAGCCAAGTGGTAGCAGCTTTGAGATGCTCCAAGTTTTGGGTTGTGATGTAGGCTATAATCTTATCCTCCACTTTCTGCCCATTGTCATGGAGCAGGAATATCTCTGAATTCTCTGTCTTATTGAGCGCATCTGAAAGGACCAGGTCTTTGATGTCAGTGGAGCTCTTGGCCAGGGGGTTTGAGGCTTGATGCCTATTGCTCACAATCTTAACCAACTAACTGTGGATTAGCACATACTTTAGATTGGTGAGAGAGAGGTACTTGCAGGCAAGCACAGCCAGCTGGGTCAGGGAAAGATCTTTGGAGGTGGGTATCACCTGGACAAAAATCACTTGAGAAGGAGGGCTATGGTTTTGTTGGGCATTATGCAACTGTGCTTGCCCTTGATTGTTTGAACCTTGTCTCAGTGCTCAGTGTTGAGCCGCACTGGGCAAGAGCAGTTGTTACAGGTGTAATGATGGCTCTTAAAGCCCTGCTTGGCATTATTGCAGATGAAGATATACCTATTTGCCATCATGGCTGGCCTACCCTTGACACTCATAATAGGGAAGTATTTGGGTAATGATGAAGGAACATTAAACTTCTCATCAATATTGCAAATGTTGTGGGCCAGCAGGAACATTTATGAATTCAGGAAAGTAGTTAGGCTGGGGCTTAGAATCATACCCTGATTAGCTTGCACTAGGGAAGCTTGGTGGAGGAGAAGGGGGCTTTTTTTGGTGCTCTTCATGTGGAGGAGACTTATCCTTGGGAGGGGGACTTTTTGGCCTGGAGCCGCTTCTTGGAGGGCCCCTTGTCTAAAGCCAAGTTATAGGTCTTGTGGTCAGTAAGGGAACCATCATATTTCTCTCCCCCACTGAAGTGACCTGGGCTCTGCTTAGGGAGGGCTTAGGGGCAGCCTTCTTTGAGGATGAAGCCTTTTGCTTTGGTCTCTTGGGGGCCTTAGAGGGATGCTTGGTACCCTTTTGTTGCTTTGAAGTATTCTTGTCCTAAAATAATAAGTAACAAGTTCTGAGGTAAAGCTTTGTATTTAAAAGCAAAAAAACACTATAAAAACATAATATATAAAAAATAAACCTTATAGAGCTTTTATTGGGAAGATATAAGTAAACTTGGGGAAAAATATTTATTTTATCAAAGTTTTAAACAACAAGCTAAAAGTTAAAAGACATGCAAAATTATTAAGTTAAGAAAATTATTTTATTTTAAAAAGTAAAAACATGAAAGATAAAAGCTGAAAATACAAAATATTAAAAAATCAGATGTTTTTATTATGTAAAACATAAAGTTTTATATATGAGAAAAGGAAAGTGTTGACATTATGAAAGATGATTAGCAAAAATATGCTGAATTCCCGCTGTCATTTAAGAAAATTGTAGACATTATCAGGGATGAAATTGGCACTTTCAACATTTTTTTAAATTCACTATGTTTTTTATAGTATGCTTAATTAAATTTAAGTGAACCAGCAAATATTAACTTTTTTCAGTGTGTTTTTGTTCACATAATGAGATTTAAAAAAATATATAAATAAGATACAAAATAATCAAAGATATTTAATTCTTTATTAAAAACAATGTTTAGGGGGCAGAAATATGATAATTTACTATTGTCTTTAAGTAAAGTTATTAATAAGTTCTCTTCAGGTATGAAAAAGATGCAATAGTTTTAAAAGCTATGGCAACAAGCAAAAATCCTTCAGATTTAAACAAAATGATTTCAGATTTAAATGAAATCCAAGTTGCACAAGATTCAGGATTCAATTAATTTAAATATCTCTGGTTAATAAATGAACTGTCAAACCAAAAACAAAATTTCACTAACCCATCATACAAAATTATATCAAACATCAAGCGGTGTAGTTCAAACCACAAACAAAATGAACTGACGCAACAAATGAAACGGATGGATGCTGTTCTGGAGTATATTATCATCTAATCAGGATTCATATGAGGCACCAACGGAAGGACTAAAGTGAAACAAAAATTGAGCAATCTAGAAGCAAGATACACAAGCACAAAACAAAATGAACTCACACAAGATGTGTAGTGTGAGCAGCCTAAAATAGAAATATAACAGTTTAACAGCCATTCAACAGCTATCAAATTTAGGAACAGAGGCATTTTATCCATTTTCATGGCTCTAGATTTGTATGAAATGGTTTTGAGAACCTTCCAAATATGGGCTCGAGATTACAATAAAAATATATTATTAAATTTTAAATTTTCTACTTTTAGTGATTTTATCCTAGGTTTTTTACAATGGTTTTCAATAGCAATATCTTCAACTGCGCCAGCAGCCAAGCCAGCTGCAATGGAGGCAAGGCTCAGAACGTGGAGGCACCTGTTTACACCCAAGCCTTTTAGGCGGGTAACAAGGAAGCTGACCTGTTACTGTCCCCCGACCCATATGGCTTTGACTTGTTTGAGAGTCACTTAGCGTCTAGCTCTGCCCTTGCTCCCACACCCACCCCTGCACAAGCTGCCTGTCAACCAACTAATCAGGATGACAACCTCAATCCAGAACAACTTCCCACCACCGCCCAACCTGCCCCCCCCTCAGCCAATCAGGCTTCAGCTCCCACCGCCCAGCGCCCCAAGCAACAAATCATCACTGCCCAAATACTTCAGGAAATTGTGGTACTGAACCTACAGGGTCTGTCATGGGACCAGATTGCCGCCCAGTTGCAATTTACCTGAGCCACCATAATGCGGGAGTTCAACAACCTAATGAATAAGGGAAATCTGATTGGGACAGCCAAGAAGCCAAAGAAGGCCACAGAGTCTCAGATAACCAAGGCCTACCCAATAATGCTTGACCTCCTCTAGCGGGACCCCAAGCTTCCCTTGACCCAAGTCCGGAAGCAACTTGCACACCATGGCATTTGGGTGTCTGAGCGCATTGTGCAGCTCTGGATGCACAGAAAGGTGGCTTTCATATGGGTTCTTACCAATTTTGCTGGCAACTAATGGGATGGCGCTGAGGATTTCCTGTATGACACCACCATTAAATCCACCCTGGTCTGATGCTTGACTAGTCTGTCAGATGATGTCATGTTCATCTCTTACTATAAGCTATCCATAGCTTTTGATGATTTTGGCACCCAAGGAAAAGCTGCCACCAAGAATGGAAGGAAGAAGGTCAAGAAGGGGACTTTCATTGGTGCATTTCTGGCTGTTTCAGCCAAGGGTTTTGTCTACTATTGGACAAACCCTGATTTCATTGATAGGTACTCATACAGCCACATCCTCAGTGGATTGCTCGACTCCTGGGATGGCTCAAATTCCAAATACCAGGTTTTCTTGAGCCACCAGATAGAGGGTAGCTCCACTGCCCTTGAGGCCATCCAGGAACGCAGGCACCAGGCCTCTGTGTACCCAGCTGGTCATGCAGACATCCATCTAGCAGATGTTGTCTTCTTCAACATAGGGGATACACTATGGGAGCGCCACCCTCAGGCTTTTAATGATCTTTATCTTGGGGTCCTCAACCACAATTCTCTCTTTGGGCACCAGATAGTGGCTGACTTGTTTGCCCAAATGGTTTTCCACATGAACATGGGCAACCAATCATGTAAGGATAAGCACCTTCCACCTCGGGCCACTGCCACCTATCAGCCCATCCAGCCAATGACTGACAAGGAGTATAATGAGCGGTACATGACAGCCATCACAATCAATTCTCCTGCCTTCACCCCCGCCACCACTACCCCCCCACCTTCCAGCCCCATTCACCCAATCACAGACCCTCAGGCAAGCAACAGCTCTACGTCTTCCTTCCCGCGTTATTCTGCCTCCTAGGCATCACTCTCCCCTGCCCCAATAAACCCCCTGTCACCAAACGCTTTCTATTTATATTATCTTTATTTTGAATTTCAATTGTTTGTGTTCTCTTTGTTTATAGTTGGTTTTATTCTTTACTAGGTGGTTGCCCCGTCCAAGGGCAGAATTAAAGTTGAATTTAATAAATCAATTAAATATATTTTATTGTGTTTTTAGGCTTGGAGTACTTATCACGTGTTTAATTAAAATTTATTTAATTGCTTTATTAAAATGTAGTTTCAATTATATTTATTTAAATTTAAATTTAAAATTGTATATTTCAAGTATAAATAAAAACTAAATCTAAATAAGTGTAGTATCACTATTAAGATTAGTACAGCTAAACTAATTATTTTAAAATTTAGTATTTGATTTTTTAACCCTTCAAAATGTAGAGCTGATCTGCAGCTTTTAAATAAGCTATTGGACATCAAAATCGGCTTAGGATTCACTGAGATACATTGATGTTAGTTTTTTAGTGTGCATTAAAAGTAAATTTAGATAATTTCAAATCGAGTCCGAGCCTTTGATTATGACGCGAACCCGATTCCAGCACTTAACTATATATCTCAGCATCTAGAGCAGCTAGAGCTATCATGTTTGGTACCATTTTGATCGGAATCATCTGAAAAATTGATCTACGTCCTCTAAATTTCATGAGAATCATCATATGGAAACATAATTTTATCATAGTATTTTTACTCCACTGATGTTCTTTTGGGATGAAGCTGTGACAAGCAAGGTTTACTCTGAACCAATATGGAGCTACTTGGATCAGGTGGCATCGAATTGGAATGCTCTACTATCTCACTTGAAGAATAAGAATTTCGAAATGTCCAAGCCAACCATCTCCTTCTTTAAACTAATATTTATATTATAATTTAAACTGTATTGCTTTAAATTGACCAAGCCCTCTTTTCGTTGTCAATTCAATCCTCACACAGAGCATAATCATCCAATCATACAAAACAATCTAAAACAATTGCTGCTTCTCTTCCAGTTTTAATCCACCCATTCTAGAGTCGGGTAATCTAGAAAGATAAGCCACTTTGATATGGTTGAATGGTGTTAGCCACTAATTTAAAATTCAAGTAATTAAATACAACTTTATTAAAGTTCGAGTGGCTTATATTTCAGTTCAACATGATTTAGACCACACTCCACTGAATTCAATATGTGTACTCTCAAAGATGCATGTAAGGGATTGAATGTAAGGATGAGCCAAATTGAGCGTGTGGCTTAAAAATCAACTTTTAAAATCAAATTTAACTAAAAATCAATTCAGTCAAATCCCTTACGGCTTGAGCCCACTCAAGGTGACATTACAGACAGACAGACTCACTTTTATATATATTAATGTTCAGCTTATTTCTATAAAATCATATATTTACTATGTCGTGTATCTAGATCCTGAACACAGTTATTTTTAGCACCCAAACATAGCCCCTTGTGAAAATATTAACAACAATTTGGTGATCAGCTAAATTTGAATTAGAAAATTATAGTGTTAACTGTTTTTAGATAAAGTTGTTACTGATCTGAATTCAAAACCTTAATGATAAACTTTAAGCCAATCAGGAGCCAAGTGATAAAGTGATTTTTGTGACATAAAGGGTCATTCAATAATTCTTTGATGCATGTGCACTAATTAATATTATTGGCTGGATGTTTTGCCATTGTACGCCATTGCCACTGTGGCAAGTTGTTGATGGACTAGTGCTAACCCAGCTGCTGATTGGGCACTAGTCTATTGACAACTTGCTACAGCAGCAATGGCGTACAATGGCAAAACATCCAGCCAATAATATTAATTAGCGCACATGCATCAAAGAATTATTGAATGACCCTTTATGTCACAAAAATCACTTTATCACTTGGCTCCTGATTGGCTTAAAGTTTATCATTAAGGTTTTGAATTCAGATCAGTAACAACTTTATCTAAAAACAGTTAACACTATAATTTTCTAATTCAAATTTAGCTGATCACCAAATTGTTGTTAATATTTTCACAAGGGGCTATGTTGAGCGCCAAAAATAATATGGTAATCAAGGAAACAATGCCAACATAAAGCAAATGGTACACATATTGAGATGAGCGTAAAACATATACACAATGGGTAAAAAGATGGGATAATGTAGTAGATGGGAAAACAAAAAGGAATAAACAAAGAGGCAACAATATCAAAATAATACAGAATTTATTGGGGCAAAAGCTATAAAAACATATGGAAAGGTTAGTAAAAAAATCAAATGAGAGAACTCAAAAAGCTTCTAAAGGACCTTGACTTGGCAATTGCCAAAATCAAAGACATTTACCGCAAGATCAAAGCAAAGGTGAAGTCCGCCGTCCTTGAAGGCGAGAAACTTGACAGGGTGACATCCAAGGCATTAATGACCAAAATGCCTGACACATCAGAAATAACAATTGAGCGCTTACTTAATATTCAGAAAACGGTGGTCAAGGGGCTCCAGTTCAAGACTTACAATCTTTTCACACCGTCTGTCTGGGTTGATGACCCAGAGATGTATGCACATCTCAAGCCAGCAAAGCGCGCCTGGGCGGAGGACACCAAATTGCCAGTGCAATTGATTGTGCCAAGAATGGTCAAGCCAGCTGAAGCCGCTGGCAAAGAAGAAACACAAGAAGGTAACCTAAAAAATAAAATAAATAAAATTTCAAAATACCTTTTTTTCTTAGAAAAGATAGACAGTGAACTCCTCCGGTTCCTGGTCCCTTTTGTCCTGGCCACCTTTTATGCTAATTATGCCACTCATGTAGCCAAGAAATTGTATCTGTCCCCCCCTGTTGTGTGGGAGCTTGAAGACAGAATTCACGGGCCCTTCCCAATGACAAGGGACATGCTAGCCGGGCTGACACATTCTGAGGGGCATCTGAGTGGGCAGCTACTGCCTACAAGGATGCCCAACTGGTCCGCCTGGACCTGGTATCCTTCAGTGGAGTTTACTGTGTAAACTCCATTGAGCTTGTTTGGGACGTCCTGGTGATGCTCCCATTCAAGAATGTACCGGAGATGGGCCGGGCTCATGTGGCTGCTTGCTTCTGCTTCCCAGTGGAGCACACTCTGTCTTACCTATTGGAGAACTTTGGGCGCGCAGTGAGAAAATTGGCTGTTGCAGACGCAACAGCTGTAAATAAGACTAAGATCCTCCTGGCAGACTTTGGGCTGGCCTGGAGTGCAGATGAGACAGGGCTCTCCTTGGCAATGAATCTTACCTTTGCAAAGACCAGGCACAACAAGAAGATCAGCGTGGTCTATAATAAATTGTGTGAGTTCACAGAAGCCTTTGCAGGGCAAAGGCTTCATCTGGTTGTTTACCTGGGGTTCTTATTCTTCTTTGGGATGGGCGTGTCTGTTGAGGCCTGGACAGGGCCCTTCTGGGGATTGACAAGGCCCGGCTTGCACTTGACGGGAAGAAGGTCCCCCCTGGATACAACTCGGTTGATCATGTGATCCAGGACGCCCTGGTCCTGGCAGGCATCTTTGGATTTGAAGCCCCACCTGAAAAGCTGCTGCTTCACTCCGACTTGACCCTACTGCCTTTCACCAGCAGGAGGGAGTATTTCAATACAGGTGTATCCACCGTCCACGGTGTGGCGGTGGAGGTGTGCGCCACCTCCATTGTGGGGTGGGTACTTACCGCCAAATTCACTACAGATGTTCTTAATAAATTCTCTACTAATAAACATCTTTATACTCTACAATATATTTATTATAATTAGTTTTTCAAATAATGTTTTAGCAAACAAGATTTGCAAAATATATTGCGGAAATGGGTTTCATAAAAGTATAAAATTAATGGTAATAAAATAAATTCTAACTTGTACATTTTACTTTAATTTTTTTAAACTATTTTTACATTTATTTGACCAAAGTGATTCAAATATTTTTGCGTAATCCAGTACTGAGCGTTTGGGATTACCTCAGATGGCATAATAAAATAATATACAATAAAATAAATTACTTACATCTATTTATGAATCTTCTGAATGTGATTGCGGGCATGAAAACATCTAAATATAAAATGATAATTAATAAATATTGAATAATAAATTAGAGAATATAAAAAAAGTTGGACACACTAAGCCTTTAATTGATTGGCTGTTTGGCTAGGCACGCGAGGATGAACAAATCAGCATGGCCATAGAATTTGGCCATGGTCTCAGCTGGGAGGGTATGGATCCAGCCTGCAGCAAAAAAAAGAGGTCCTCAGTCCCAGTTGGGGTTCCTTGCTTGACAGCTTGCTTGAGCCACCCAAAGACTTCCTCAATGGGATTTAGGAAGGGCAAATAAGCAGGGAAGAAGAGAAGGTGCATATTTGCTGTGGCCAATTGCTGGGGGCCCACTGCAATGCTTGTGTTGATCATTGGGAATTCCTTGAGAATGTCAGCCACCTTGTGGAGACCAACATTATCCAACACAATCACATTAGTGAAGCCCAGGCTTGTGCGCCTCAGGTGCTCCTGGACCAATTGGAGAAATGATAAGAAGGTCTGGCTATTGTGGGAGCCTAGTATCATTTGTTAGAGATCAACCCCCTTTGGACCAAGGAGAGCCACCATTGAGTATGCTGTGGCGCAGACTGCAGCACACCAAGCCATCCCATCATTGGAGCCTCTGGGACATACCCATACTCATTGCGCATTGACAAGGCAAATGCTGATTTGTCAATATAATAGAATTTCACTGTCCCCTTGGCTTTGAGGGTAGTGTACGCCTCCGCGTAATTTTTCCGGACGTCAATGTTGGCTGGGCTGTTCCAATTGTAGGGAGATACCCCGAGCTTTTTCCAAGAAAATCACATTCCCTTCACCAGATGGTAGTAAAAGGAAATTGAGGCCTTGATCCCAAAAGTGGACTTGACCATGGCCTGTATATTTGCCAGTTCAAGATGGCTGTCCCGGGTGATCCACTGGCAGATTGCCCATTTGTGCTCCTTGGTGAGCATGGTTGACACACGCAAGGATTTCTCCGCAGCAAGGACACAACCAGTATTAATGAATTTATGGAAGGTCTTGCTGGCATATTTGGGATCCACTCCAACAATGGCCGCGGCCGCCTTGTAGTCACCTGATTCCTGCATTAGCTTAAGCAGGATGATGCGTTTAATGTTGGGGATGCGCTTCTGGGCAGGCTTTTTGGCAGTAGGGGTCAACTCATTGGGATTGGGAACAACACAGGGCATGGGCACCTTGATGTAAAACGCTGCAACTTTCTTTAACACCAGTTGTCCCTCATTGGTTTGGTAGAACTGGGGCTCCTTGTCATCCTCCTGATTGCCATCACTGACGTAGGGCTTGTAGCTAGTATCAAGTACAGGCTTCACCTTCTCCAGCATGGCTGACAGGACCAACTCTTGCTGGTACACAATGTCAAACACATACAAAGTAAGTTCTACCTCCTTGTTTCTAACCATTTTGGTAGTGGTGACCTTGGTTGGCTTCCCGGTCAGCTTTGGGACCCAGGGGTTTATGCTCTGCACCCTAGCAGCTTGTGCTCCTTGAACTGGCTGTGTCAGTGCAGCGTCACTATGGAACTCTCTTCTCCTGCCTCCCTCCTGAGTAGGCACTTGTGTTGTACTAAATCTATTCTTTGACCCGTGGGGGCGACCGTGACCGCAGCGCACAACAGGTGCAATGGTAGTCTGTTGCTGTTTTTCTTTCATTTTAAAATTTAATAAAATATTAAATAAAACTTAATTAAGTTACTCCCTATTTTTAATTTTTGCTTTTATCTGTTTATGGATATTCAATTAATATTTTTCCCACCCAATATCCCAATTATAGATTTTTTATTTCTTAGTTGGTTTTTGGTTTTACAACACCCATTTTAGAATACTCAAAATAATTTCCACCCATTTTCCCAGATTTTACTGCCAAATTCAAACACCCAACACAATATTTTTAAAATTTATGTTTCAGATCTTGTGTCTTATTTTAGATACCTTGGTATCATTCATGATTACAATCCATTGCACATATTGTGTGAGTGATTTTGTTTACATAGTGAGTTGCTATTGTGTTTTGTTTTTGGATTGAGTTTTGACACACCACGCTTGGGTGTATTTTGTCACCAATTCACATAGTAAACATATGGGTCATTATTTTAGAGATTAGGCCATTTTCTAATGCACATGCTGCTCAAGTCGCAGCATAACACAGTTCGATTTTGAAAAAGTAACTAATTACACAATTTATATTTAAAACATTAATAACTCAATGAAAAATTAATATTTTTTCACACTGTAAACTATCAAAATGAAGCTAAGAATCTTATCTTTCTATTGGTGTAAAAATTTTAATATGTATACTATGCTCAATATTAAAGCAAAAGTAATTTAAAAGAGCATAATCCAGATTTTATTATATGATTATATCTAATGATATAAAGTAGATTACTTCAAAGCTAATAAATACTTTTTTTGAATACACAACAGATGTTTTTTATTTGACGAAATTAAAGATAAGATTGAGAGCTTTATTTTCGCATTTTATTTTATTTAAAAAGCTCAATTCTCTAGGATTTTATGATAGTTTGAAGTTAGGATGTTTTTATCACTGTTTAGATTGATTTTAAGGTTCAAGTGAGCTTCGAACCTCAAATTGAGCATTCATTAAATGGAATTCTTTAATATTTTATCATTTTAAAAATATGCGGAAGAGTTACAATTAACTGAATACATCATTTTAATTGATTTGCATTGATTACAAAGAGGATATGATGTAATAATAATGCTTAGCTGCTTCACATATATCACTTGTGCATGAAAACTGGGTATTTAATTAATTTCTGCAAACATAAATTCAAGTTCAAACTATAATAAAAGCTATCACACCATTTCTTTCAGAATGGTGTCATTTAGCTTGGTATATAAGAGCTAAAGTACCACAAAGCTTCTAATCCAAATAACCCAATTCAAAGACCACATTCTGATCATAACTACTCCATCATTAAGGCACACATCAAAGATCTGACCTAATTACAGATTCAAAATACTACCATGTCCTCAGTTAAATTTACTTCTTCCATGCTACCCTTTTTTTCCTTGGGAGCTTCAACAAAAAGAGAGAGAATTGCAATGTTAAAAAAGGCATTCCTCTTTATTGCTGGTGATGATCTTGATAATTTCATCAAGCACTTCCTTACTCAAACTGAATTTGGGAAAGCTCAGTTCCTGCCAACTATTCAAAATCAAAAAGGCAATGAGTTCATTGAAAACTTAAAGGATCTCATGAAATCTTCTCCCCAAAAACATCTCCCAGCCTTGCGATCTCTGGTTACTTCCAGTTACTCTTTAAAAGAGCTTAATGATATGGGGTTTAATATAACCAAAAGTGAGTTTGAATACTCAAGAAAAATAAATAAAAATAAAAATGTAAGCTTAAACAAAAAAAGCCAAAAAAATAATAACTATTCATTAAAAAAAGAAATAACTAAAAAAATAATTAAAAAATTGCTGGAAAATTCTTTTGAAACAAGCCAGTTTACAAAAAAAGTGCCTGAAAAAATTTATAAAGATATAGAAAAAGAGATGAGTAATTACTCAACTGAAATTAAATACTCTCTACTTAAAACAAAAAAAGAAATATATGAAAATATGAAAATAAAAAATGAAATTTCAGTTTCAATTTCTACTTACTATAAATTAATCCCTAAAAATATAATAAAAAGTAAAAAACAAACTGATATGTGCAATATTTGTAATTTAAAAAATTCACTAGAAAAAAGAAGGAAGAATGTGAAAGTAAAAACTTACCATTACCAGAATCTATAGACAATGACTTAAAGACTATTAATCAGCACCAAGACTTTTATGTTCATCAAAATTGTGAATATAAAAAAGATATTAATGAACTAGATGATGAGTCTTGTGTTGTAGTTATAGATTATAAAGAAAACTTAAAGGTTGGAGGTGGTCCAATTGAGACCAATAATTGTTTTTATTCAAAAAAACCAATCTCATTATTAGGGTTTGCATTAGTTTTTAAAGAAAACAATAAAATTAAATATGAATATCATGATTTTTTGTCTCAAATATTATCACATGATTCTTTATTTTCAGGTGAATGTCTAATAAGTCTTCTTAAATTAGATAGATTTAAAAAAATAAAAAATATAAAAGTATGGACAGATAATGGAAATCATTTTAGATCATATGAATTTTTATATTACTTATTTAAAGAGGCACCTAAATATATTAAGGGTTCCATAAAATATAACCGTTTTGTTGAATGCCATGGAAAAAGCATTGTTGATGGTCACTTTGGTGTAATATCAAAAATTTTAAAGGAAAAAGAAAATGTACTTTATATTAACAACATTAATGATCTAAAAAATATTTGTGAGAAAGAAGAAAGAAGAAAAGAATTATACAATTCATCTTTAACTGGTTCAATTGTTTCCCAAAAAGCATTTTTTTATATTTATGAAAGGAAATTTAGGCCTATAAAAAGAGAGCTTGAAGTTAAAAATCTGCGCATTAATCTTTCATATTTGATGAAAGATGGGAAGTTATATACTTCACCTTTAACATTTGAAAGCTTCTCAGAATATTCTGAGATATTTTATCATTTGAAATCACGTGATGATACCAGAGAAACAAAAATATCAGAAGATGCTAGTAGTGTATTGGGGCAAGTTCATGAAGTAGGGCAGCTTACTAGAGGGTGTATTTTAAATAGAGTTATCAGTCTTTCAAAAACAACAACCTTTTTTTCTGAAACAAACTAAGAATATTTATGATGAGCCAAAGATAGGGTAATAGCATTTATAGCTTTGGGGCTGCTATTACTCTCCCATGCAACTCATCATAAATATTTTTGGTTTGTAGTAGCACTTAAGATATTTTCAGTAGTACTATAAGTTGCAATTTTCAATTATAAAATCAATGAATTATTTTTTAAAAAATCACCCAAGCCCAAGATCAATTAAATATTTGGGATTGATTGTATTTTACTCTTTCTGAATAATTTGAATATGAATAATGTGATTAAGTTATAAAATAACCAATCTGGCGCCTAGGCATAACAAGAAAAATAATGTCCCATATGTACACCAAAAGTCAACTCACACCATTTTGTTTGTGAATCAATGTATTTCAGATTGTATTTTGAATGGTTTTGCTTTGCGTGTGAGCCCTTTGTTGCTGTGTTGACTCATTTTGCCCATTAACACCAATAAACCCTGTTAACAGAGTGTATATTTTAACCTGAGAGTTGGATTTTGTTTAAATCTGAAATTATTTTGTTTAAATCTGAGGTATTTTTGCTTGTTGCCATAGCTTTTAAAACTACTGTAAAGTGTTGACTTCACCACTGACAACATCTTTAATAAGCAGTGGCATAGTAATTTAGGCTTAATTGTGCCACTTCTATTTGTTTCAATCCATCCCAATGATTGATCATGAGCAAATAGTTGATGTTTCTGATTGTCAACATTATTGTTGATAATAAATTTGGCAACAGTGGCAAAATCAACTGTAGGGATGTAAAAGTGAGAATTCAAAAGTGAGAATGTAAAAGTGGCCATGTCAACACTTTTAAAATTTAAAATTAAATTAAAACAGCTCAACTGAAATTAAAATTTATTATGGTCATATAAAATACTTTTTATTCATTATCTCAACTAAAAAAGTCAAGAAAAAGAAATTACTTTATTATAAAAGCCATTTTGAAAATTTAAAAAGTGTTGACATGGCCACTTTTAGATTCTCACTTTTGAATTCTCACTTTTACATCCCTACAGTCAATTTTGCCACTGTTGCCATAAATTCTATAGTAAATTAAATAGTAAATCTAGCTTAAATCATTGGATTGCTGTTAGCCACAAATTCATTTATGATAATGAAATTGGATTAAGTGCCACAGATAGATTTACAAGCGTGGTGTGGGGGCATGATGCCAAAAGAACAAAGCTGAGCTACACCCGCTTTGCCCTTTTACAGC
>QTSX02002157.1:0-411229 GCA_014839935.2 Entomophthora muscae
ATGCACTGTAACGCAGGAATCTCATTATACACTGTCTGCAGTGGGAGAGATACAGTTATGTTTTGGAAGAGAGCTTCAGCTAGCTTGGCTGCTTTCTCATAAGAATCAACCAAGATGGGAGGTCAATGGGTTTGAGCTAGGTAAGGGCAAGCCACCATGACTTTAGCTTCACTTGCAGGTACTCAGGAAGTGGTGGTGGCCTTCCCAGAGCAAAGTTTGTATGGGATAGAGATAGTTTCCAGAACAGCCAGGACAGAATAGCCATAACTATCAGAGTTTTCACTATCAGAATCTTCAGAGTCTGAATCACTGGAGAGACTGTGAAATAGATATAGGATAGTTGGGCCAGAGGAAGACGGAGCTTCCTCATCAGAAGGAGGATCAGGGGAAGACAGGGAATATTGGTCAGCAGAGAGTGTCTCTGTCTCTAAGCTGACCTCTATTTTCCCAACTGTTAATTGGGGTCACAACCTTCCACTTGGGGATTAGTGAAAGTACACAAGTGGTGCCCTATTTGGCCACAGTTATGATAACCTTGCATCTTAGTCTGTCCACATATACCCAGCGTCATGATGCACGGCGTACAAGAGGTAGTCCCAGCATTGCTGGCTTTACTTTTGCATACCACTGTACCCTCATGGGTCAAATGCATGTCTTGCAAGAGCGTCTTAATACTCTTCATGGAAGTGAGCAAAGCTTTATGTGCCTTAAAGTGTAGACATAGAAGCTGGTTCACTTTCAAAGCATTTGAACAAGCTGTGTAAGCTTCCTGGGGAGTTAACTTTCAACTAGTGATTAACTGCTGGCCTTCAATATAGAAACAATCTGCAAACTCAGCCAGGGTTTTCTATGGCTTAAAGTCAATGTGCATAAATGCATCCTTCTTGACATCAAAGCTGAGATCTCCTCCAAACTCCTCATGAAGAAGGCGCTTCATGTCCTCCCAAGTGATAATGGAGGGAGCTTGGAGACCACAACTTCTTGGCACATAGGATGCAGGCAGATAAGAATATGCTCTTTTTTAAGCTTGTCAGTAGCCCTATGCATTGCAGCCTTGTAAATTGTTAGAATGGCAGCAATGGTAGAGGTTTTAGGATCAAATATTTGTTTGAAGGTTGGTTTGTAATTCAGAACAATGAACAAAGACGAGGACTGACTGTTTTCACCTGGGTGGAGGATGTTAATGTGAGGTTTGCCTTCAAACTCAGATTTAGAAGCAGGTTGTCTAGCCCAGAGAAGTTGAAGGCTTTCCTCTAGGGTATCCAAGGTAGAGCTGTTCTGTCCACTAATATCCCTAGCAGTGGCAGCAGAAGTTCCAAATTTGTCAATCTCAATTTGTTGTACAGCCAAGGTGCCAGCAATCCCATTGAGGCAGGTGGTCAGGGAAGTGGTCTGAGCAACCAAGGGGACTACTTGTCCATTCAGTGTCTCGGTAAAACAGGAGAGGTTTTGTACCTCTCTTTTCTATGTGTCTTGTCTATCAGCAACATCATTTTTTACTTCTGCAAGCTGATCCAGGGCACGTCCACAGTTGACCCGGGGTTAGTCTTCCAGACCAGGGCAACAACCATGATTGTCATGAGCTGGAGTATTAACAACTTCACCTTTCTCTTCATCATCAGATTCAGATGACAAATCCTCAGAGTTAGCAAGGCGCTGTCTTAAGTACTCTATTTCACCTTGTAGGATAGCCACCTGATCAGTGAGGGAGGCAATACAAGAGTCAGGAATAGGTTTGACTGGAGGGGGGTTCTGAACAGAAGCTTGACGTTGAGTGGTAGCCTTGAGTTTGACTATTGCTTCCCATACCTTGGTTTCAAAATCAGATGGGCCTCAACAGAAGGAGCGGGAGGAGTCACCTTAATAGACGCTACTCTATTGTCCACATAGTTTTGCACTTGATATAGAGTGTCGCCTAGTGCAGCCTTATCCAGACCATATTGATGCTGCAGATGGCGGCCCCAAGTATCAACATGAGCTCCCACCAATTCAAGTTACAAGTTGACATGTTCCCTGAAGTAGTTAAGCTCACTAACCAGAGTCTCAAAATCCTGGTGATGGTTTAGCAGAAAGGCCTCAATTTGCTCACACCACGCTGCCTGATAATCATCCAATTTGCATAGTTGGTCCTTGATGTATCCAGGGAGCAAGGAACAAAGGGAATTCAGGGAGGAGGTTAAGTACTTCTGAGAGGCCAACAAGTTGCGCTGGTTATTGGAAATACACACAAAGAGACTGTAGGTCCATTATTGATATGCTATATTCTGAGCATGGTTGTTTGAGACAGCAGTGGCTACAGCATTTAATAGTTGATTCTAGGGTCCTAATGCAAGTTGATGGTGAACCAAGTTGGGTTGAATTAACTGGTTGACCAACACACCAATTGTATCCATATATTCCATCAACGCGGGGGGAGACCAAAGTCCAAAAGGAAGGAGTACAGGTCTTTGGAAGTGTACCTAGGACAGAGACCAGTGATAGTGTGCATTGCCACAGTGCTTGAGTGAAGGAGAGAGCAGGCAGCAGCACAAGCTTGCTTGTAATTGAGAGAGAAAGCTGGAAGGGGGCCCACACAGGGCCCATGGGATAGAACCAATACCATAGGAGTTGAAGGGGCATTGGTGATGTCTTCTTCTAGAGGAGACTAGCAACTTTAGGTTGCTTGGGTACTTCAGAAACAAAGGGAGAAGAACCAGAGAATGCACATGGGAAGAGGGTAACCAAGGGGCTTGCAGCCCCTGTAGTGAGCACCATTTTTTTGTGTTTGGCTCCTGGGGACAACATCCAGGAGATCAGGCAGGAAATCTTTATAACAAAAGATGTGAGGTTCAAAGCTAGCCTTGGGTTAGCCTTCAGGGCAAAATTAAGGGCACATACCTTAATTTCCTGGAATACAAGATGTGAAATTCCTTTTGGCAAAAAGGAAAGGAAAAGGCTTGAAAAATATTAAAGCCAACACAAATGTGTATAAACTTGTCTTTATTAGAAGATTTAATTCTATTTAAATAGTAGACAAGGGATGGTGATCCCTCATTAGAAAGACATGGTGGCTGAGGGGGTCACACTGGGATGAGGTCATAACAGGATCATTTCAGACAGGTAAATTAATCTGGAATGGGAGGATATTGGACCAGACCCATTTACGGAAGGCAAGGAATATCCTAAATTAAAATCAAACCCAGCCAAATCTTTGCAGCTATCAATATTTGAAGGCCATATCAAAATAGCATTAATGGCGCAATTTCTAACATAATCTCTAGGGTATGGTGTGTTGTGGAGTGATAGATCAAAAGGCTAATAGCTGATCCAGATTAATCCAGGCCATTAGCCATTAGGCCAACTGCCCAGAATTTTTGTTGGGGGGTCTGTGCCTGTTACAGAATGATCTATTATTTTTGTGGCTGGGTTAGGGTGCGGAATTCCTAGGCTGTGCCTTTTATGGTGACTGGTAGATCACATGTGAGTACCAATTAGCTGAGAATGTGGCTTTAACTTTTTTGTGTTAACTGCTGGGCCACATCTTTAAAGTTGCGGACCTGCCTTGGATTGTGTGATGCTTTGTGGTAAATTTATAAAGGGTCTGAAGATGTAATGTTCCATTCAATGAGAGCAAATTTGGTGCATTTTTGCGGGCCATATTTATCCAAAAAAATGTGGTCCTTTGGCCTGGGTTTTTGTTACCAAATTACTTCCTTACTTGACTGCTGCTATGGTGAACTCTATTGATCCAGATGCAGCTTCTTATGGTCCATTATTATCTGGTAGAGTCAAGGCCATAAATTGGCCTTGCTCAAAGCAGTTATTAGCATATCTGGGGTAATTGGTACTCCTTTGAGGTTGTAAAAAAATCCTATTCATGCCTGGAAATAGGGCCAGAAATCCTGCGGAAGAGTTTGTCTTATTGGTGGGGTCCATCAGCCACTATACATTAGTGACCCTACCAGAGGTAGGACCACTTTTGTCATTGGCTACTGCATCTTTAGCTTTCTTGGATACCCTGGACTGTTTGGGATCCCATACTGTGTAAGGGGATGACTTAGTTACTGTGGCAAGTTTGGTCTGGACTTTGCATCTTGGTCTTTCATTATCCTGTTTGGAAGGTACCTTCTCCTGATTGGGTGTATACTGGGTTTGAGCCTGCTGCATATTCTCTTGGGCACCGCATTTTGGTGACTATCTAATAAAACTTGAGCCAGGTCGGCCATTAATTCCTGCACCACCAGTACTGGAATTTCCTTTGGTTCATCAACCACATTGTCATGGGCTGCCTGGGTTGCTTGTGCAGGCGTTTGCATGGGTTGAGGTGCTTCTTCTTGAGCAGATTCTGTTTCATCAATTGGTTGAGTCTGAGACAAATTATGAGCCTTTGCATGAGCTTTTTGCTGGTGGGATGTGATTGGTTTTACAACTGCATACTTAGATATGGTGCCCTAGGCCAAGGCTATAAGAGCATTGGATTGGGTACCTGTTGGCTCACTGTTCTGGTGCTCCTTGGGGGTGTCTTGTTCTGCAACCTGGACTCCTGCTGTGGTTGTAAGACAGAGAGCCTCTCTGTGGCCAAGAGCTGAGCATAGTGCACAGATGGGCATAGTTTTCTCCAGGAATACCTTGAACTTGCTACTAAGGGTGCTATCCTTCTTGAGAATGGTTTTGCGGCAGGAAATGGATGCCAAGCTGTCATTTGCAAAGGGTTTGATCATGGTCATGGCTTTTGATGTGGTCAGGTGGCCCATGTAAGGATTTTTGAGCATTTCAAACTGCACTATTTCTTCATAATTTACCAGCCCTTCCTTGAGCTGGGATTCAACCTCCTCTCTGGACATGTCTAATAGCAAGGCCTCAAAGGACATAAAGAGGGTGGTATCTTGATTGAACCAGGTGCGGGTGGTGGGTAGGAATACCTGGGTCTTCTTACCCTTGGAGTTAGTGATCTTAAGAGTGAAGATTTCCTCAGCTGCCTGATCAGCATCCTCTTTACAGAGGAAGCCAAGATCAAAGAAGTCCTTCATTGGGCTTTGTTGAAGTGACAAAGCCTTGGGGTATGCTGTGGCAACTGCTTTTGCTGCCTCCTGGAACTGAGTAAGGTCACCTCCAAAGTTGACTCTGATCCCATGGGGCACAGGAGACTTGGGGAGGGCTCTTATAATTTCTTGGAACCAGCGTTCAGAGGTCACAAACTTCATCCATCCTTCTGATGGAACAAACAGTCCCTTCTTGGTGGTTCTTGTAGGGCTCACCAGTTAGCCATTGACAGGGTGTTTCTGGCCCTGGACCACCTTGGCCCAGGATCTGGAGTTGTTGGTTGCTATACCTTTCTTACTTATAATAAAAGCCTACAGTAAACTTTGAATCTTATGTGCTTTGATTGCTTGATTGATGCTTAGATTCTAAAAAGTGGAGCTAAGCTTTGAAAGAAAGGTTGTCATCCCAAAGTTTATTACTATACACTCAAAGGATCCAAATTGTCATGCCCTGCCCCAAAGGGCAGGCTCTTTAAAATTTATTATATTTGATGTTTACGTTCAATTTTAATCTTTCAGTATTTTTAATATTGGAATTTTGAATTGGAAGTTAATATTTAAGTATTTTAAAGTTTATTACCTTGTTTTTATTGCTATTTTTGTTTGAATCATTGTTTTTGTTGTTTGCTCTATCTTTCACTATTCCTATTATATATTTCTACTTTAAAGTTAGAATATTTTCACTTATTTCTTATCTTTCAAACTCCTGCTTACGTCTTGTTGCTCTTCCCCAGCTTACGTGTAGATCTGTGGTTCTTACTGGGTTTCTGTTGTCTCTTTACCTCCAGGTTCTACCCAACTTTATCCAGTTGCTCCTATTCTTGACTGCTTTCCCCATGACTATCACTCACAACTGGTAAAGACTTTTCTATAAATAAAGAGCTTGTGAAGAGTAGGCTTTAAGTCAAAATTCTAAGTGATTTCTTCCCTTCAATCTTTTATTCAATTTAAACTTGAGATCTTAATTTTTAGAAATTTATACATTTTTATAAAATTCATTTTAAAGTTTAGCCTTTTCTTTCCTTAAAACAAATGAAACTTGTAAAACAACAAGCCTTAGGCTTGTTGTATCCATTATTTTCCCTTAAGAAATCTTTCAATAGTTATATGTACCAATTTTCTGATAGAGAATATCCTAATATTGACATTCCCTTAGTTACAAATTGTTCACTATTAAACACTTTATTTTATCTTCTTTGCTTAGGGTTCTTAAATTCAATTACTCCTTTTGTGACCCAATATAGGTTTTTAGCAGGGTTCTGTAAGATTATTTTACAGACAGTTCCTACATTTTTAAACCTTTTAAATTTGAATCCTAATGTCTTGCACACTTTAGTTTATAACCTTACGCCATTATGGGCAAGACCTTACACAAATTATGTACATAACACAGTTTTTGGTATGTATTTTTCTTTTAATTCAACTTGGTTAAAACTGAGGTGATGTCAATTTTGGAGAAAAATTTGGCTCCAGAAAGTCTTGCAAACAGATCCTCTATAAGTGAAAGATGATATTTATTTTTCACTGTGCTTGCATTAAGAGCTCTGTAGTCTGTTACTAGACGGATTAAGTCTTCCTTTTTCTTTACAAATAAGCTTCTTCCCCCACAGGGATTCAGACGGGTAAATGAACCCTTTGGCTAGGTTTTCCTAAATATGACTTTTGAGGATTTGTGTCTCCATGTCATGAATGACATTTCAATACTTGTATTGAAAACCCAAGAGTCAAACCCCAGTTCCCTGAAGGCAGATTAAACCCCCAGGACAGTTCAGGACCTGCTAATCCGTTAAATCACAGGCTCGAATTGTTTAATCACCCTGCAGCCCGCCGGCCTACTACAGAGGATTACTTGAATTGTTGCCTGATTACTGCCAAACCAGTACCAATTATGACCCATACCTACACAGGAGATCTGGTCTGGCTAAAGGAGGCTAGGGAAGGACCTACTACTATACCTGCCAACCTGCCTAACGCCAATACTGGAGGTTCAAAATCAACATTGGAAATCCTGGAATCAAAACCCAAACCTCCAAAGGCTGCTTGAGTCACACAAAGTGGATGGGAACCCACCCACCTGCTAAATTGCAAACCCAAGTTGACGAGTTACTCTGAGGCCTGCCAGTCTCCCAAGGAAAATTCCCCAAATGGTCACCAGATTGATGCCAACCTTGAGTCACCAAAGATCCAAACCTATGCAGAGGTTGAAGCTTGCCTTAAGGAGGTTAAAACAAAACCTATTTTTAACTCTGCCAATGACCACCAGCAACTGCCAGCCTTCTGTCCAGAAGAGTAGTACAATTGAACTACTCAGGTGACATAGTAAACAGTGGCGGCAGAACAAAGCATTGCCATTTCTATTTGCCAGAGCAGGCACAACCTGGATCTGCCGCCCTTGAGACTCCAAGCCAAGACCCATGCCCCGCCAGTGCCTTGTCTGTGAACCTGAGCCCTGCAAAAACAAAGAAAAAAAAACCCATGATATAAAAACCACGGCAGTACAAAGGTGACCACATCATCATTTTTGTTAATAAAGTTTTATGAACCTTTGGTTCAAACAAATCTTACCCTATCTAGTCTTAGTAATCTTCCATCTTAACTCTGGCGTTTTAGACCATCAGGCAATTGCCCCCTCTGGAGACCAACCTGCCAACCCTTCCCAGGCACTATACCGTCCCCCAGGAGCCCCCTTTAGACCCGTGCATTTTACCAAATACCCCCAACCCGGCCTATTCAGAGTACAACTTAGAAACCATCCTCATTGCAAACTCCTTGGCAAGGACTAGAAGTACTGACTACGTAGGACACAAAGGAAAGAGGATCAAGATATTGCCCTTATTGTTCAAAGACAAGTACAACTTCCTACCAGCGTACTTTGTTCCCATGACTCCACCCCAACCCCTAGACCGGACCACCCGCTAGAACCCCCCTCCGCCGCCAAGACCACCTTTACCCAACTGTTTGGAGTACTCTATATTACTTTAACAGGAATGGTGAATTCCATGGTCCCTACCTCTGGACCCTGGTCCTTACTCAGGCAATCCATGTCTTATATTATCAATTTAGCACACATTCTATGGTGGGCTTTACCTGCCAGCTTGGTCCAACCCCATCCCAAGCTGCCCAATGCCTCTACCTATGCCTTGTTTCCTGACACTTCATGGGGGAGAGTCTATAGAGAGATACAGGTTTAGGCATGGCCTTTCATAGGTCAATGACATGCTTGACCTCCTGTTTGGGGGGGGGGGGTAGTTCTGTTAGCTCTTCCTTGAATACATTAGTGTACTTGTTTTGGAGTGCTGCAAGTTCTGGACATTGAATTTTGGTTGTTTTTATTTTATTGAACTGGTGTCATCATTGTGTGGAGTGTGCTGAATTTGTGTCAGGGATTCTTTCCCTGCCTTCCTTAATTTTACTGGCATAGAAAACAAACCAAACACACAGCAACACAACCACCAAGTATGTGACACCATTTTGTTTCCTATCTTTGGAATTACCAGGATTCAAACCCAGAAACGTCCTCAAACACCTATTGTTAGTACATATTCAGCTATTGAACTTACTTTACTTATTTATATCCATTCAATTGAATTGATTTTTGCTTTTGCACTTCAATTCAAATCCAAAAAGGTTATCAACTTAAGTGAAAAGGTCACTTACCGCTTGGCATCTGATTGGCTGCTGGTTAGCACCTTGCTGCTCACAGATTAATCTTTAGATAATAAAACTGAGGCTCCACACTTCACTTCTTTTGATAATCAAGAAAAGAACTGCTTAAATTGTAATGATCTTGTGGCTTGTTTTGGTTCCCTCCCATTTAACAATATGATTATATTCCATCTCCAGCTTCATTTCAATGCACAGATTGCCCAGGTATTAAATTTGACCATGATATTTATAAAAATCATTGACAATTCCCTCTGATCCCCCCAATATCCACTTAAATTTCCCAGCCTCCATTTTGGAGGCTATTTAAGCGTACAAATCTTATTCAACTTACTTGTTCCAACAATAAAGATTTATCCTACACCTGCTACTCCTTCATTTTCTGATAAACACATTTTGAAGCCATGAGAGGAATTCTATTCCTATCCTAGTTTCTAGATTACTTCTTGCCAGTGGTATCAACGTTAGAAAACCCAACACCTACAACTGACTGGTACAACTCTTCTCCAGATGACGCCCATCAAAAGGAATCCCTTGCCCACAGATGGTTCAAATACCCTTCCGGCCACTGGAGACGTAAATTCCAATATGGCTGTTCATTTACTCCTCCTCCTACTGAACCTGCTCTGGTTAGACCTTACGCCTCCTACCTCTTGATGTATTTGGTGGGTTACTATCTGCTTGATTGCTTCAGCTCTATGTTTGGAAGGTTTGAAGCTCAGTCACCTAGGACACCTCACAATGGTCACAGTTCCTATTGCTCGGTAACAGCAGGATTGAATTTAGGGGCTTTGGCCCATCAGCTAGGGAACCTGCTCCCTGCCAAGTGGGTCCCTGACACTTTGGTTAGACGTTCTGAGCTGTCTTGTTTTATGATCTGGACAAATACTGTGTCTCTAGAATGAGGTTGTTGGGTTCTTTGAGGATATTAAAATTGACTTTGTTGTGTTTGATGATCATGGTTTTTGTTTTCCAACATACGCTGGGGTTCACTCAGGTGAACCAGTCCATGCCTGCTACAATGTTGTAGTTTATGTTGTTCATGACAAGTCCTTTGATGGACAATTATATGCCTTGGAGGCCAATTCTGAAGGGAGTTGTTTTGCCTTCAAGTAGAACCTTTGATTTTTCTGCCATTCTGGCGTAGGGCTGTGTTGTCCCACTGCCAGACAAAACCCAGATTCTGTGCAAAGTTTCTGAAAATGTGGAAGATAATATATTTTCTATTTGAAGCTGACTTTAAATCCAATCTTCTAGAATGCCAGAAAAAAGAAGATATTTGTACGGGGGTGGGACAACACAGCCCTTTTCTGGTGTATTTAAAGTTGGATTTGACAACTGGTATTTTGTATTTGGTTACAAATAGTTTGCTTAACATGGTGTGTTGCGCACCAGAGTTAAATAAAGTTTTGTGTGTATGTGATTTTTAAGTGCATGGGTTGACAAGAAGTTGTGAGAGATCTTTAATTTTTATGTTATAAAGATAGAAGATTGTGGGACACATCAAATGTGTGCAGCAAAGTTTATGCCTTGATACAATTTCTTGTCAGTTTGGGGGGAGACAGGGGCACTTATACCTGTTCCCCTCCTCTTTTTCCTGTTCATCTGTTTAAAGACATTTGAGGTCAGAGAATTTGGGGTCAGATTAATATTGGTTTTCTGTTTTAGCATTTTTTACCTTGGCAGTATCTTACTTCTTGGGGCAGGAGCATTTTGTCCTCTGGCTGTGATTGCCATTGTTTTGATTGGAGTTGCCATTGTTGTGGTTGTTTTTTTGGCGTTTGTTGCCATTTGAATTATCTCTTCTATTGCTGTTGGAGGGATGGTTGCTGTTGTGTACAGCATATTCCATATTTTTGCATTTTTCTTTGTGCATGGCCTCTGCAATGAGCGCAGGCATGAAGGTGTTGGCCTCTAGACAGATGAGGGCAGCAACTGAGGGTTTCATTCTGTTGATTAATGAGAGCTTTTGTGTGCACGTTGTCAGCTTGTGCTGGGTTTTAGATTTGTGATGTATCTTCTCAAATTCATTGGCGTAAGCTTTGACATTGATCTTCTGAGGAAGATTGTTGAGCTGTATTTCAATGTCTTGGAGGGATTCAGTGATGCAGAAGTTGTGGGTGATGTCAGCTTTGAACTCTTCCCAGTTGTCAAGCTGGATGTCAGTTTGTGAGCCAAACCAAGTGATAAACCAGTTAGCTACAGCCTTGTAAAAGAGTTTGCTGGCTTCCTGGGCCCATTTTTTGTGGGGGAAGCATCTGGCGCAAAGTTTTTGGCTGCATGGTCCAACCAGTTTATAATGGTTTCTTTGTTTTTGCCAAAGAACTTGTTGATGCCAATGTACTTGGTGTGGTAACTTTGCCTGTGATAGATGGTTGTGTTTTTTTGTGGTTGTAGAAAGCAACTGTATTGAATTATTTTGGCACATGCTTTGGGCATGACCAGTTCTTCAAATACAGTATATCCACTAGTTATATCTTTGTTGATGTTGTGGACGCAGAAGTACGTTTTTCAGGTATCCTGGGATGTGGCTTGGTTGAGTATGTGAGCAAATGTGGGCGGGTTTTGGCCAGTTATTTTCTCTTTCATGAGTGTGGTCAAAAAACCGTAGCTGCTACCAGTGATGAGGAGCAACTTTTGGGGAAGCTTCAAATATGGATTTAGAGAAGAAAAAGACGTGTATTTTATTGGATAATACTTTAGACTTATATAGCTTGCACTATGGTGGGGACTTAAGTTGGATCAAAGGTAAGGAAGGTCATGTGTGAGCTGGATTTGGATTGCTAGATACTTGGGCAAGTCATGTTATATTGGTTTTTTGCCATTTCTTGAATGTTGAACTGAATATTAGATTGGTGCCAAACCAGGCAATGACTGGATGTTATGTGTGTCAGCAACGGCTAGGATACTAGTACATCCAGCTCCTTGACACCTTAATGATAAACTTTAAGCCAATTAAGAGTTGAGTTATAAAGTGATTGTTGTGAAATAAAAGGGCTGTTCAATAATTCTTTGATGCATGTGTACTAATTAATATGATTGGCTGGATGTTTTGTCATTGTTTGCCACAAGAGCAATGGCTCATAATGGCAAAACATCCAGCCAATCAGATTAATTAGCACACATACATCAAAGAGTATTAAATGCCCCTTTATGTCACAACAATCACTTTCTCACTTGGCTCCTGATTGGCTTAAAGTTTATCAGTAAGGTTTTGAATTTAGATCAGCAACAACTTTCTCTAAACACTTAAACTTATAATTTTCTAATTTAAATCTAGCTTATTATCAAATTATTGTTAATATTTTCACAAGTGGCTGTCTAAAGAGGTAAAAATAACAGGGCTCTGAATCTAGTTACACATCATAGTAAACATATGATTTTATAGAAATTAGCCAAGCATAAAGAATAAAAAACTATAAACAAAGAGAAAATAAACAAATGAAATTCAAAATAAAGATAATATAAATATGGAAGTTGTGCAATAGGAAGTTTATTTGGGACAGGAAGAGTGATGCCTACTAGGCAGAATAGCACAGGAAGGAAGGTGTAGAGCTGGTACTGGCCTGGGGGTCTGGGATTGGGTGGATGGGGCTGGAAAGTGAGGGGTGGTGCTGGCAGTGGTTAACCCAATTGGATTTATTGTGATGGCTGCCATATGCGGCTTGTCATATTCTTTGTCTGTCATTGACTGGATTGGCTGGTATACAGGTGTGGCACGGGGTGTGAGGCACTTGTCTTTCTGTGATTGGTTGCCCATGTTCACATGGAAGACAATTTGGGCAAACAGTCAGCTACTATCTGTCAACCAAAGAGAGACTTTTGGTCAAAGACACCAAGATAAAGATCATTAAATGCCTGTGGGTGGTGCTCCTGGAGTGTGTCTCCAATGTTGAAGAATACAACATCAGCCAGATAGATGTCAGCATGGCTGGCTGGGTAGACTGATGCCTGATGCCCAGATCCTTTGATTGACTTATAAGTGGTGGAGCTACCCTCTATCTGGTGGCTCAAGAAAATCCAGGAGCTGGAATTTGATCTATCCCAGGAGTCCAACAATTCACTGAAGATGTGGCTGTACTTGTATTTATTAGTGAAATTAGGGTTTGTCCATTAGTAGACAAAACCCTTGGCTGAAACAGCTAGAAACGCACCAATGAAAGACCCCTCTTGATCTTCTTCCTTTTATTCTTGGTGGCGGCTTTTCCTTGCTTGTCAAAATTGTCAAAAGCAAAGGACAATTTGTAATACACAATAAACATGATGTCATTGGACAAACTTGTCAGGCATCAGATCTGGGTGAACTTGATGACAAGATCATATGAGAAATCCTCACTACCATCTCATTGGTTGATGTCAACATTGATCAACACCCTGATTGATGCCACATTTCTGTAAATCTAGAGCTGCACCATGTGCTCAGACACCCAAATGCCATGGTGCGCAAGTTGTGTCACGGTAGGTTCCATAATGCCAGGTATTTTCTGTCCAAGTAAGAAGGCTTGGAAGGCCGGGAAACCTGTATCAAAATTGACCCAGTTAACAATTTAAACCAAACAGTCAATCAAAAATGGGTCACGGCTGCTCCAGTATGCCAACTGAAACCAGCTCCCCCTTGCAGACTGACGTTGATAAATTGACGTAATATGAGGGTCACCTGATATAAGCTCATTAATCAGCATGGATGTCAAAAACTGATCACGCAAGGGTCTTTGCAACCTGGACTAGATACTTACTTAAAGATGCCAAAGGAATAGGAGATCAAGACTCAGGTGGTATTGCTTAGTTAACTTTTCTGATATATATTGAATAATTTTCCCTGTTTCAACTCTAAGAGTTGAGTCCTTCTAAATTTACTCAATAAAAATCAATTATCCCAAGTTCTAATTTTAAATTTTAAAAATGCATCCTGTGCTCGGGTTGTTGCCGTATACCTGTACAATCTGATTATGAACAGAATCATTTCAGAAAGATGGGGCCCAGCTTCTGGAACTTTGTTGTTGGTGCTGCCAAATTTTAATTTCATTCCAGCCAATTTTGTAGCTCCTCCCCCATTCTTGAAAATGAAAATTGTGTCACTTCTCAATGCCCAGAATTCTACGCTGAAGATGCATTGATGCTTTCCCAGGTCATTTATCTTGGTTTACTCTGGTTAGGACTGATTGTTCTACTTAATCCTGGAGTTACAATTAGAAATTTCACAAAAAATATCTGAAGCCGCGTTGGTGGTTAATCATCAATTCTATGTGGATTTGGGTGGTAATTCCCCATCATTTAGAAACAGCTTCATATTATCCAGTGATTTCTGTCACAAGTTGCTTCTGGACCTGGGTCAGGTGAAGCTTGGGGTCCTGCTGTAGGAGATCAAGCATAATTGGGTATGCCTCACTGATCTGGGACTCTAGCCTTCTTTGGCTTCTTGGCTGTCACAATCAGGTTCCCCTTGTTCATCAGATTGTTAAATTCCTGTATGATAACAGCTTGGGTAAATTGCAATTGTCTGGCAATCTGATCCCATGTCAAGCCACGCTGGTTGAGTGCCACAGTTTCTTGGAGAATTTGAGTAGTGATTATTCTGCGTTTGGGGTGCTAGGCTTCAGGAGATGATGCCTGATTGGCTGTACAGGGAGAAAGTTGTTTGTTGGTGGGAAGTTATTCCAAACTAGGGTTGCCATTCTTATTGATTGGTTGTTTGATGGCTTGTGCGGGGGTGGGTACAGGAGCAGGGGCAGAGCTAGACACTACATGACTACTGAACAAGTCAAAGCCATAGGGGTTGGGAGTTGGGTACAGGTCATCTTCCTTGTTACCCGCCTCAAAGGCTTTGGTGTAAACAGGTGCCTCCACGCCCTGAGCCTTGCCTCCATTGAAGCTGGCTTGGCTGCTGTTGGCTTTGTTGCTGGCGCTGTCAAAGATAATGCTAGTAAAAACCACCAGAAAAAACTTAGGATAAAATCACTAAAAGTAAAATCTTAAAATTTTATGATTTATCTTTGTTGTAAACACCAGTCCATATTTGGAAAGTTCTCAAACCATTTACAAAAATCAGGAGCCATGAAAATGAATAAAATGTCTATGTTCCTAAATTGGATAGATGTTGATTGGCTATTATACTGTTATTTTTCTATTTTAGGCTGTACATACTACACATCTTGTGTGACTTCATTTTGTTTTATGTTTATGGAATCTTGCTTCTAGGTTGCTCTATTTTTGTTTCATTTTAGTTCTTCTGCTGGTGGCTCATCATAATCCTGATAGGATTAAATTATCCAGAACAGCATCCATTCATATTACTTGCTGTGTCAGTTCATTTTTTGTGGTTTAAACTACACTGTTTACTGTTTGATATAAATTCATATTTTGTGTTATTGAAAAAATTTTATTGCTTGAAATTTTTTCTTTTCACCAAAAATATTTAAATTATTTAATTCCTGAATCTTGCCTGACTTGGGTTTTTCTTAAATCTGAAATCATTGTGTTTAAATATGAAGTTTTTTTGGTTGTTGCCATAGCTTTTAAAACTACTGTACAAAAGTAGCTCCAGGGAATTTTAAGTCAATATAGGAATTGGGATTTGTTGATGATGTGGCAAGCCTCAATTTTTTCATTAAGTCTTAAGAAGTTAGTGAAAATTTGGATGTAATAAATAAATTCTAGCATCAAAAAGCACCAAATTAGCTGGTTTGAGGTTTTCAATCCTTTTTTGACCCATTTGACAAAATTGGCAAAAACTGAGCATGCTTTTCCACAGCCTATTTATTGAAAATGGCTTGGTTTAAATTGGCCAGACTCTACATAGATTTTTTTGGGACCAGCTTCTTGGGCAATTTCTTCTGGGGGCAGACAATTCCAGTTAAGATGGCATTATTTGTGACAGAGAACTCAGTATGATTCTCACAGAATCTCTTATAGTATAAACAGTCTGGCTCTGATTTTGTGTTGCCTTGCTCTCTTATTCACTGGACATTATGTTGGCTGCTGCAGCTTCTGCACATACAGAAACATTTTTGGTAGACTCTCTGGGCGCTTGTGGCCTTGGCAATCTCTGATAGGTGCACTTGTTTCTTGCTCTGATTTAATATAACTTTCCATTAATTTAAGTAAAAATAAGTATTACTGGTTTTAATTTATTGTTTTTTGGGCTTTTTTTACCATTTTGAATGCCAAATTTTTCTCTTCTGTCGCCATATTATCAGCTTTTGTTTAATATGTTTCTATATTTGACCCAATTGACCCTATTTGTGTTATTTTCATCACTTTTGTTGTAACTGCTGTTTTAGCAGAGTTACATGGGGAAAAGTATTTAGAAACTAGATAATAATCTTTATTGGGAGATAGTGATTATATAGTTCATGTGAATCAAGGATAGTAGGAACAAGATTGGTGATCACACAGTTGGATGGAAGAAGGGGGTGGCTTGATCCTGATAATGAGTCAAGCGCCAAAATGAGGTATCCACCGTGAAGGATCATCATCTGTTCATGTTGTTGGATTTGGTAATTTGAGTTGACTTCCTAGTCTGGCTTTGGGTGACTGGATAATTGGATTTCAGGTCACAACCCTGCTTGGTTGGAACCTTGTTGGCGGGTTGAGCCTGTGGTTTATGACACTTTCAAGACATATATTTATATTTTTCTATCTTTTACAGCAAAAATAAAATGCCAATAATGATTATATCTGTGTCAAAACAACAGGGTCAACCACTTGGCAAAGTTCTGCACAAGAGACCCTGTGTGTCACAAGTGACAGTCATCTGCACTTAATTCACATGACAGAATCACATTCCCAAGATTTGAATCCCAACCCCCTGCAGACCGCCAGCCTGCAGGCTCTGCTGCACAGGTGCCTGAGTTTTTTGGGCTCAAACCAGGGACAGATTCAACTTTGGAGAAACCTCTGAACGCATCCAATGAGTTGCAAACTACACATATATAATGCCTTTTATAGACCCCCTCTAGCCAATAGAAGTACCCACATGATAATTATTCCCATGACCAGCCAGCTCCCTTCCAATAGAGTGTTGCACAAATTACTCCAAAAATAAGGCCCAAAAGATGATAAAAATTCCTCTTCCTCAAAGAGGGAATTTAAGATTTTCTGCCTGAACCCAGCTGATGATAAGCCAACAATTTTTGATGCCACATAAGACTTCCAAACCTTGGGAAATGCTACCACCTGGCCCAAAGCATTTTACAAAAGTTTTCCTATGGTAGATGGACATACTTATACTCTGAGGCTGTTGTGTTTGGCTCCAGGGGACATTATCCAAGAGGACACGGCGGGAAATCTTTATAACAAAACATTTGAGGTTCAAAGCTAGCCTTAAGTTAGCCTTCAGGGCAAAATTAATGGCACATACCTTAATTTTCTGGAATACAAGATGTGAAAGTCCTTTTGGCAAAAAGGAAAGGAAAAGGCTTGAAGAATATTAAAGCCAACACAAATGTGGATAAACTTGCCTTTATTAGGAGAAATGATTCTACTTAAATAGTAGACAAGGGTCAATAATCACTCTTTCAGTAGACAAAGTGGTTGAGGGGATCACATTGGAGTGAATTCATATCAGGATCAGACAAGGACAGGTATGGTATTCTGGAATGGGTGAATATTGGAACAGACTCTTTTACGGAAGGCAAGAAATTCCTAAAATTGAAAACAAAACCCACTAAATCTTTGCGCATATCAATATTTGAAGGCCATACTGAAATAGCATTAATAGTGTGATTTACAACATCTACCCCCTCAAGATTGAACACAGGGAGTTGATATTTGGGGAGTACTTTGGAGTGTATCTGGGTAAAAGGTTGGCTGGAGGACAGTAGCTTCACAGTATACTTGACACCCTTTTTGTAGGTGACTTCAAAAGGTCTAACCCTGAGGGAGTCTAGCTTATGAGCACAACCTCCAGTACAATTTTGATAATAGAGGACTAGGTCACCAACTTGGTATTCAGGGAGGGGGGCTCTGGAAGCATTAGAGGGCGAGAGTTCTAAAGCTTTGACCTTGTAAGCAGTAGAATAGGCGGTAGCTTGGATGTCAATGATACGGTTAGTCAAGTCTTTGACATGAGCTTCAGGATTGGCAGAGGCGTCAACTTTGATCAACAGGGGTCTCAAGATTGAGGGTGTAGTGGCTTCCTGTCCATACAGCATGGCAAAGGGGGACTGGCTAGTCACTCAATGTCTGCTGAGTCTATACACAAAGAGGGCAGCAGGGAGAAACATATCCCAGTTAGCAGCATCAGAGAGGGTAAGCTTCCTTGTGATGGACACAAGGGTGGAATTTGCCTATTCTACAGTCCCGTTGGTTGATGGATATATGGTGCAGAGGAGAATTAATGTGTACCCATAGCTTCTACAATGGACATTATGAGGCGGGCATTTAAGTTGGTCCCATTGCCAGAAGGCTGAACTTGAGGGCAACCATGACAGTAGAAGATATCTTGTAATAAGAAATTAGCAGTGGTCTTGGCAGTTATGTCCTTGGTTGCTCTGGCTTCAACCCATTTGCTAAAGTGGTCTATGGCTACCAAGATGAATTGACACCCAGATCTAAAACGCAGGAGAGGGTCAACAGTGTCAATACTCACAGTGTGGAAGGCATGCTTATAGGGGATGTGCTTGAACTGATGTTGGGAAAGTCAGGGGAGTTTGATCTGACAAGAATGACAGGAGGCAAGGACGTCAGGAATTAGGAGGTGCATATTTTCCCAATAGAAGTTTTTGCACAACCAGTCATGAGTCTTTGCTATGCCTCTGTGTCCTGTAATAATGTGGGCTTGGGGGATGATGGCAACCCTCATGCTAGGACAGACGTAGGGTAGATAAGCATTGTTAACTTTCTTGAAGAGTTGTTTATCTTGAATCACAGTATCCTTTGATAGGACTTGCAGTGCCAGAAAAATTCCTTCTGGTTCAGTGGTCCAGAAGTCAGGGTGCCCTATCAACTTGTATAGGCAATTGGTGTCAGCGGGATGGATGGCTAGTATAGGCATCCTCAAAAAACCATCAGATTCTGATGTTGTGCTCCAGGGCAATGTACTACAGTGAAATCATATCCTTTCAAACGCAGAGCCCAACGTGTTAACCAACCTTCAGGCTCCTTTAATTGTTGCAGCCACTTTAGAGAAGAGTGGTTTGTAACTACCGTGAAGTGAGTCCCATAGATGTAGTGTCTGAACTGTTTTACTGCATGCAGAACAGCTAGACATTCCTTTTCTGTGACACTATAGTTCTTCTCATGTTTGTTGAGGACTTGTAAAGAATAGGCCACAGGTTGGTCTTCACCTTTATTTTTAAGATGGGCTAAGATGACACCCATAGCTACTCCGGTTGTGTCAGTGTACAAGATAACCTCTTTATCATAACCAGGGTAGAATAAGATAGGAGCCTCTTTGAGCTTGGCCTTCAGCGTTTCAAAAGACTGTTGTTGACTGTCAGTCCACTCAAAGGGTAAATTGCAAAGGAGTTGGACAAGGGGTTTGCTTAATTCAGCAAAATCAGGGATGAATTGTCAATAGTATCCCATCAAATCAAGAAATACTTGGACCTCTTGTAGGCTTGTGGGGGGCTGCATCTTGTCAATGGCTTCCATCTTATTATTTATAGGTTGTATTCCAGTTTGGGTGAACTTGTGGCCCAAGAATTCAAGTTGCTCCTGGAAAAAGAAGCATTTAGAGGGGTTGAGTTTCAGGCCTGCCTCCAAAATTTTGAGGAAGACAGCTTTGAGGTGGTCCAAATGGTCAGTAAAGGTGGAGCTGAACACAGTAATATCATCAAGGTATACGAGGACTCAGGAGAGGTTAAAATATTGCAGGATGGAGTCCATAGCCTGTTGAAATGTACCAGGGGCGTTGCAGAGTCCTTGGGGCATACAAGTGGGTTCAAAAAGACCTTCTAAAGTGATAAGTGCAGCCTTTTCTCTATCTTCAGGAGACAAGTCAACCTTCCAATATCCTGATTCTAGATTCATAGCAGAGAAGAATTTTGATCCTCCTAATTATCTAAGAGCATCATAAATTCTAGGCAAAGAATAATAGTCCTTTTTGGTGAGCAAGTTTAGGCGGTGGTAATCCATCACAATGTGATGGCCTCCATCCTTCTTTTTGAGGATCAGCAATGGGTAGGCCCAAGGGCTCTGAGAGTGGGCTAGTAGCCTATCATCTAAGAGATTCTTAAGTTCCTTAGAGACCTGAGTCTCTTCTACCCTGCTGTGGTGGTAAGGTTTGGCACAAAAGGGCGGGGCATCACCTGTATCTATCTGGTGGATAACCCCCTTTGCTAGTCCATAGTTGGTGGGTCCAGAGGCAAAGATATCCTTAAACTGGTCTAGCAGTTCCAGAACATCTTTTTGTTGAATGGGTAACAGTTGGACAACAGCGCCCATGTTGAGACTAAAAATGTTGACAGTGGCCATTTCAACACTTTTAATGTTGACACTATAGTAAAGTGACAACCCGGGTTTACTTAATGTTGTTTCCTGGATGTCTGTCATGAATGAAATTTTAATACTTGTATTAAAAACCCAAGAGTTGAAACCCAGTCCCCATAAGGCGGATCAAACCCTCCAGACCAGTCCAGGACCCGCCAATCCTTTAAATCACAGACTTGAACTGGTAAATTACTCTGTGTTCTGTCGGCCTACTACAGAGGACCCTCCAAAGACTACTTGAGTCACACAAAGTGGGTGGGAGACTGCCCACTTGTTAAATTGCAAACCTGAGTTAACGAGTTACTCCGAGACCCGCCAGCCTCCCAGAGACAATTCCCCAAATGTTCATCAGATTGATGCCAACTTTGAGCCACCAAAGACCCAAACCTATGCAGAGGTTGCAGCTTGCCTTAAGGAGGTTAAGACAAAATCTATTTTTAACTTTGCCAATGCCCGCCAGCAACTGCCAGTCTCCCACCCAGAAGGGGCAGTACAATTGGACTAATCAGGTGACATAGTGAACAGTGGCGGCAAAACAAAACATTGCCTTTCTGATTTGCCAGAACAGGCACAACATGAATCTGCTGCCCTTGAGACCCCAAGCCAAGAGCCATGTCCCGCCAGTGCCTTGTCTGCAAACCTAAACCCTGCAAAAATCAAAGAAGTGAATTCCCAGGGTATAAAACCCTGGCGGTACGGCAAAGACCCCATTGTTATTTTTGATAATAAAGTTTTATGAACCTTTGGTTCAAACAAATCTTACCATATCTAGTCTTAGTGATCTTCCATCTTAATTCAGGTCAAGTAGACTACCAGGCTGCTGCCCCTTTCTGAGCCCAACCTGCCGAGTTGCCCCAGGCATCATACCGCCCCCAGGTGCTCCCTTTGGACCTGTGCACTTTACCAAGTACCCCCCAACCCGGCCTATTTGGAGTACGACTTGGAGACCATCCTCATTGCCAACCCTTTGGCAAGGACTAGAAGTACCAAATACATCAGATGTGAAGGGAAGAGAGTCAAGATACCACCCTTATTATTAAAGGATAAGTACAACTACCTACCAGCATACTTTTTTCCCATGACTCCTCCTTTAACCCCAAAACCAGACTGCCCCTTGGAACCCACCACCGCCGCCAAGACCACCTCTACCCAACTGTTTGGAGTACTCTATATTACTTTGACAGGATTGGTGGATTCCGTGGTCCCCAACTCTGGACCTTGGTCATTACTCGGCTGATCTTTATCTTATATTATCAAGTTAGCACCCATTTTATGATAGGCTCTACCTGCCAGCTTGACCGCACCTCACCCCAAGCCGCCCAATGCCTCTGCCTATGACTGGTTTCCTGACAATGTTGACACTTTTTCAATTAACAAAACACTTTACCCTGAACATTTTTAATATAAAAAATTATTTTAAAATACATTATTATACTGAAATGACCCCAGAGAGCTCAAAAAATGCAATAAAAATATTATAAGTAATAATAATAAGGAGATGTAAGCAATTATTTTTCAACTTACTATGTAATTTACACTCTTTATTATAAAATTATTTTTTATTCCCATAAAAATCAAATTCCAATGAACCAAAAATAAAGATTTTAATATATATCATAATAGCTATAAAATAAAAGAAAATTTATATTAAATTTATTATACTTTTTATAAGCATAACTGAAAATATCTCATACCTTATAGATAATTTAACAAAATATAAGATATTTCTTATTAAACCATACTGAAACTAAACATAAAGCTTACCATTTATACCTAAAAAGATTAGTACTATCCAAAAAAAATAAAAATTAAAAGTTTAAAAGTAAAAAATATATAGGCAAATCAAAGCAAAGTTTATTTGGCTAATTAAAGTCACCAGCAAGAGCAGTGGCAACATTTTCAAGGTACTTCTTTATCTCTGCCATTTTGTACTTCTTCCTCACTACCTTCTGCACGTCCTCCTTGTAGTCTTGCTCATTGGACTTCCTTTTTATGGGGGCCACCAGGTTGGCCAGGTCGCGGAACTTGGAGACAGTCTGGGCCTGCTCCTCTTGTAGCTTGGAGAAGAACTTGTTGAACTTGGGGTTGGTCCCAAACTTCACCTTCAGGTGCTTATACCAAACCTCAAGGCTAGAGGTGGTCTTCATCTCCCCCTTAAGGCAGGCGCCTTGACAGTTCCAAGGGGCAGTGGACCCGCTCTTACCTCTCCGGGCAGTCACCTTCTTGCCCACCCATTGCCGCTCAAAGTACTCCAGGTAGCCTTTGAAGATGGTGGAGTGCTTCTTGATATAAGCATCCTCCAGGAGGGCCTCAAAGCCAAGCCCAGTATGCTTCAAGCGCACAAAAGCCAAGGCAGCAAACTGGGTCAGGGTAAAGCGGCACTTCCCCTTATCATTGTTAAGATACTTGTCAAAAAGGTCCTTCTCACTCTTAAGATTCTTGACAAGGGCCTGCCTAAAATGGAAAAAGCAGCCCTGGACTTCTCCATTGAAGGTGGCCTGGAAGGCTCTGAACTGAGCCTGCTCAAAGTCCATTATGATAACCTTTGGCCCAAGTGAGCCGCATGAGCTAGCTGCTCAACGGCTAAGGTTGCCTCATCCTTCTCAGAGGAGGAGGGATTTGCCCTTGTGGTGTGGGTGGGAGGGGGGAGCTGGTTGACGGGAAGGGAGCTCAAAGCATCCCGGACAATATTGAAGGCTCTGGCATAGACCTCTGTCTTGGCACCAGGAAGTAGAAAGAACACAAGAGGGATAACCTGGTCATTGAACTGCCCATGCAGGACCCAAAGCTGCTTGAAGAGAGAGGGGCAAGTAGAAAATGTGCTGTCACACAGCCAGGTGGTAGAAAAATTGAGCTGCTCCAGGTTTTGGGTTGTGGCGTAGGCTACAATCCTATCCTCCACTTCCTGCCCATTGTCATGGAGCAGGAACATCTCACCATCCTCTGTCTTCTTGAGGACATCTGTGAGGATAAGGTCCTTGATGCTGGTAGCACTCTTGGCCAGGGGATTGGAGGCTTGACGCCTATCACTCACAAACTTGACCAACTGGGTGTGAGTAGGGACCCTCTTGAGGTTGGTAGGGGACAGGTACTTGCAAGCAAGCACAGCCAGCTGGTTGGCAGAAAGGCCTTTGGAGGTGGGCATAATCTGCACCAGATACCACTTCAGGAGGCGGGAGATGGTAGTGTTGGGCATGATGCAGGTATGCTTGCCCTTTATGGTTTGGACCAGGTCCCAGCGCTCAGTCTTGAGCCACACTGGGCAGGAGTGGTCCTTGCAGGTGTAATACCAGCTCTTAAAGCCCTGGTTGGCATTGTTGCAGCTGAAGATATACCCATTGGCCACCATGGCCAGCCCACCTTTTACACTCATGATTGGGAAGTATTTGAGCAAGGAAGAGGGAGCCTTGAACTTGCCATCAACGTTGCAGATGTTGTGGGCCAACAGAGGGTCCCAAGGGCCAGCAGGAGCATGGCGGAAGCCAGGGAAGTAATTGGGGTGGGGCTTTGAATCATCCCCTAATGAACTAGAAGGGGGAAAGTTTGGTGGGGGTGGGGAAGCAGAAGGGGGCTTGTTGTGGTGCTCCTCATGTGCAGGAGACTTTTCTTTGGGAGGGGTCTTTTTGCCTTGCCGCTTCTTCTTGGTTGGCTCCTCATCAGAAGCCAAGTTGTAGAAACTGTGCTCTGTAAGAGAGCCATCATTTTCCTCTCCCCCAGTGGAGTGAGCAGGGCTCTTCTCAGGAGAGGGCTCAGGGGAGGTCTTGGGGGATGGTTTGGGGGTGGCCTTCTTTGACAAGACAGGCTTCTTTTTGGTGGCTTTGGTGGGCTTGGAGGGACGCTTGGTACCCTTTGGCTGTTTGGAAGTGTTCTTGTCTTAAAATAAAGAGAAAATGCTTTAAAATAAAGCAATGTATGTAATAAAAAAACAAAACAACTTAAAAAGCATAATATATTAAAAGCAAATCTTAGTTGGCTTTTCTTGGCATTTAAAAGTTAAAAATTATTTGTATAATTTTTATTTTATTAAAGTTATAAATAACAAGTTAAAAGTTAAGAGAAATATGTGAAAGTATTATATTTAGATATAAATTTTATTTTAAAAATTAGAAAATATGAAAGAGCAAAGTCAAAAAATACATCATATCAAAAAATGAGAAGTTTTTATTATATAAAACATAAAGTTTTACATGTGAGAACTGAAAAGCGTCGACATTATGAGTGACTATTAGTAAAAAAAGCTGAATTCTCACTGTCAATTACAAAAATTGTAGACATTATTTTTGACGACATTGTCACTGTTGACATTTTTTTTGAAAACTTACTATGAAAAAACATAGTACACTTAATTAAATTTACGCAGGCTAGCAAAAAATTAACTGTTTTCTGTGTGTTTTTGTTCACATAAAAATTAAAAAAAAACATAAAAAATAAGTTAAAAAAGTATCAAGGTTCTTTATTTCTTTATTAAAAATTATATTTTGGAGGTGGTAATATGATATTTTACTATTGCACTTATATGAAGTTGTTAAGAAGTTTTATTCAAGTATTGAAAAGGGTAAAGTGTTGACAACGTCACTTACGACATTCTTTATATGAGGTGGCATATTAATTTAAGCTTAATCACACCACTCTAATTTGCTTAACTCCACCCCAGGAGATGATCACAAGCAAATAAACGACATTTAAAAGTGTTAACATCTTTTTTAATAATAGATTCTATAGTAACTTACATAGTAAGTCACACTTAAATTATTGGATCCCTGTTAGCCACCAATCCACTTAATATATCAAAGCCGGAATAAGTGCCACATATATATTTATAACATGAACATTCCAACAATCAAATATATGTGCACTGTCTTTTTCAACATAATAATTCAATAAAAAAATAATTTTAAATGTGCACTTTTTTTTACTGTAGATGCTTCTCTTTTGTTATTAAAAATAAGTTTGGCTTAAGAAGTGTCAACATTGACACTTTTACGTTGTGAAAACAAATAAAAAATAAACTAATTTTTATTAGTAAAAGTAAAGGAAAAATCAGGTTAAATTGAGTTTTTTTATTAAGCTTAATATTAAATTGTGTAAAGATGGCCACAATTTTGTTGTGTTTTCTGGGTTTGCACCCCTGAACGCTTTTAAAAAGAATAAGCTAGCGCAACTAGCAAAAAACATAGGAGATTTAGAGTTTTGAGTTGACAGTGGCCATGTCAACAAAGTGTCAACATGGGCGCTGTTGCCACAGTTGTGGGAAGTTTGAGGCAGTGAACAGGGAGAGAACCTGAGGGTCTCCTTCAGGCAAGTTGAAATCACTAAAAGTTCCAAAGGGGTAGAGGAACACCACTTGCTCTGAACCTAATATGCAACCATGCCCAACAACCTGGCCCATGATCACCTGCATAAACAGGGCAGTCAGGTTAGCCAACAACAGTTGTACAGGCTCCTTATGAGTTTGGTCCAAAATCCCAGGGCATAACTGAGGCTCTTTACAACTTAATGAATCAGGTGAATATAGCTCCAGAAAGGATTTTTCAGGTAGTTTGTAGGATATCTGGGAGTCTATAATCACTTGGGAGCCTAGAAGGATGATAATAGCTGCAGAGGCAAGTAGAGGCACACCCTCCTTGGCGGGACAGGAAGGAGGAGGGGAACACATATTGGAAGAATGAGTCCTGTACTTGAGTGAGAAGATGCTAGTGGGGTACTTGAGACACAAGTATTAAGACGTTTACCTGGGAGACGTGGGGGTTCTTCAAAGATTAGAGAGATCTCATACCCTAAGAGTGATAGGTGCCCATCTTGAAGGTTCACAATCCTATTGTACTCTCAAAGGAATTGTGTACCAACCAGGAGATCATAGCTTTTGTTTTTGAGGACAACTGCAGGAGATGCAATAAGAAGCTTCCCAAACCTCATGGGCAGGGAAGAGTAAACACCAATGGCTTGAGTTTGGACCATGCCAGCTGTACCATAAGATTGAGTTTAGTTGAGGTCAGGAGCCAGCTTAAGTTTTTTCATTAACTTGGAAGATACCACATTGACAGGGAAACCCGTGTCCAATATAGCCTTGATTTTAACCTTTTTGGATTGATACTTCCACACAAGTAGTATCTTTCCCAAAGGGGGTAAGACAGTCAGCATGTCCTGAGCCGCCTTCAATTATTTCTCCCATTTGGCCAGCATGCATTGTAAGGCAAGAATTTCTTTATATACAGTCTGCAAGGGGAGAGATACCTTCACATTCTGAAAGAGAGCTTCTGCTAGTTCAGCAGCCTCTTCAGAGGATCTACTAAGACAGGGGGATGACAGGCCTGTGCTAAGTAAGAACAAGCCATAATGGCCTTAGCTTCACTCAAAGATGGGCAAGATACAGTTGTGGTTCTTCATGAACGCAGCTTGTAAGGGACAAACACAGTTTCTGGGACAGCCTATAAGGAGTAGACATAACTATCTGATTCATTGCAGTCAGAATCTTTGGGTTCAGAATCACTGGAAAGGTTTTGGAACAAAAGAAGGATAGTTGGGACAGCTGAGGGGGAAGATTCTCATCAGAAGGGGGATCAGGAGAAGACAGGGGAGATTGGTTAGCAGAGAGCATCTCTGCCTCTAAGCTGATCTCTCTTTTCCCGCCTGCTCCTTTTTGGTTGCAACCCTCTACCTAAGGGTTGGTGCAGGTACAAAAGCGATGTCCTATTTGACCACATTTATGGCATCCTTGCCTCTTAGACTGCCCACTTGAGCCTAGGGGCATAATGTGCAGGGTGTGGGAGATAGTTCCTGCATTGTTGACTTTATTTTCACATACAACAGTACCCCCATGGGTCAAGTGCATGTCCTGCAAGAGGGTCTTGATACTCTTCATTGAAGTAAGATAAGCTTTGTTGGCCTTGAAGTGCAGACATAGGAGTTGGTTCATCTTTAAAGCGTTTGAACATGCTGTGTACGCTTCCTGGGGAGTTAAATGATGGCTGGTGATCAACTGTTGTCCTTCAATGTAGAAACACTTGGCAAACTTGGCCAAGGTTTCTTTGGGTTTGAATGCAATATGCATAAACACATCCTTCTTGACTTCCAATCTGAGATCCCCTCCAAATTCTTCAATTAGGAGTCGCTTCATGTCCTCCCAAGTGATAATAGATGGGAGCTTGTGGACCACAAATTCTTGGCATGTGGAATGCAGACAGGTAAGAATATGTTCCTTCTTAAGTTTATTGGTGGCCCTACACATTGCATTCTTGAAATTGTCAGAAAGGCAGCAATGGTAGAGGTTTTAGGGTCAAATATCTGTTTGAACAAAGGATTATAATTGGGGTCAATGGACAATGAGGTGGATTGGCTGTTATCACCTGGGTTGAGGACATTAATGTGAGGATTGCCCTCAAACTCAGATTCAGAAGCAGGCTGTCTAGCCCAGAGGAGTCAAGCGCTTTCCTCTAGGGTACCCAAGGTAGAGCTGTTCTTTCCACTAATATCTCTAGCGGTGGCGGCAGCAGCTCCAAATTTATCAATCTCAATTTGTTGTGCAGCCAAGGTGCCAGCAATCCCATTGAGGCAAGTGGTCAGGGAAGTGGTTTGAGCAACCAAGGGGACTACTTGTCCATTCAGTGTCTTGGTAAAACAAGAGAGGTTTTTTATCTCTCTTTTTAATGTGTCCTGCCTATGGGCAACATCATTTGTTGCTTCCGCTAACTAATCCAGAGCAAGAGTGCAGTTGACCCGGGGTTAGTCTTCCAAGCCAGGGCAACAACCATGATTGTCATGAGCGGGATTACTAACGACTTCAGCTTCTCTTCACCTTCAGATTCAGAAGACAAATCATTGGGATTAGAGAGGCATTGTTGTAAGTACTCAATTTCTCATTGCAAGGTAGCTACTTGATCAGTGAGTGAGGCAATGCAAGGGTCAGGCATAGGTTTGACTGGAGGGGGGTTCTGAACAGAAGCTTGACGTTGAGTGGTAGCTTTGAGTTTAGCTATTGCATCCCATACCTTGGTTTCAAAATCAGATGGGCCTCAACAGGAGGAGCGGGAGGAGTCACCTCAATAGACGCTACTCTATTGTCCACATAGTTTTGCACTTGGTATAGAGTGTTGCCTAGTGCAGCCTTATCTAGACCATGTTGGTGTTGTAGGTGGCATTCTGATGTATCAACATGAGTTCCAACCAATTCAAGCTGGGAATTAATATGCTCTCAAAATTGGTTAAGTTTAATAACCAGAGTCTCAAAGTCCTGATAATGCTTTAGAAGAGAGGCCTCAATTTTTCCACGCCATGTTGCTTGATGCTCATCCAATTTTTACAGTCAATCCTTGATATATCCAGGGAGAAAGGAACAAAGGGGATTTAGTGATGAGGTTTTGGTACTTCTTGGAGGCCAGCAAGTCATGCTGGTTATCCAAAATACACACAAAGAGGCTGTGGGGCCATTCTTGATATTCTATATTTTGAGCATGGTTGTTTGAGACAGCGGTGGCTACAGCATTTATAAGTTGGTTCTAGGATACTAATGCAAGTTGATGGTGAACCAGGGTGGGTTTGATAAACTGGTTGACTAACACACCAATAGTATCCATAGACTCCATCAATGCAGGGGGAGACCAAAGTCCAAGAGGAGGGAGTACAGGTCTTTGGAAGCTTACCTGGGACAGAGACCAGGGATAGTGTGCATTGCCACAGTGCCTGAGTGAAGGAGAGCAGGCGGCAGCACAAGCTTGCTTGTAGTTGAGAGAGAAAGCTGGAAGGGGGCCCACACAAGCCCAGGGGACAGCACTAATACCATAGAATTTTCAGGAGCATTGGTGATGTCTTCTTCTAGTGGGGGACTATAAACTTTAGGTTGATCAGGTACTTTGGAAACAAAGGGAGAGGGACCAGAGAATGTGCATGGGAACAGGGTAACCAAGGGGCTTGCAGCCCCTGTAGTAAGCACCATTTTTTGTGTTTGGCTCCTGGGGACAACATCCATGAGGTCAGGCAGGAAATCTTTATAAAAAAGATGTGAGGTTCAAAGCTAGCCTTGGGTTAGCCTTCAGGACAAAAATAAGGACACATACCTTAATTTCTTGGAATACAAGATGTGAAAGTCCTTTTGGCAAAAAGGAAAGAAAAGGCTTGAAGAATACTAAAGCCAACACAAATGTGAATAAACTTGTCTTTATTAGGAGAAATGATTATACTTAAATAGTAGACAAGGGTTGATGATCACTCATTAGGTAGACAGAGTGGCAGAAGGGGTCACATTAGGATGAGGTCATACCAGGATCAGTCAAGGACAGGTATGATATTCCAGAATAGGTGGATATTGAGTCAGACCCATTTATAAAAGGCAAGGAATTCCCAAATTGAAAACAAAACCAACTAAATCTTTGCACATATCAATATTTGAAGGCCATATCAAAATGGCATTAGTGGCACAATTTACAACAGGGGCTACAAGAAAGTTGCACGTTGTCATTATTCAATAAAGCGTTATGAACCTCTGGTTTTCTCATGTTATATCATACTCAATTATAATACTTTTTCACTTACAGATTGATTTCTTTGGCTCTGTTTCTTTTATCAGTTAACCCCAAGAAACTGCAGGCAAGCCACCCAAGTTATGCCGCCCCCAGGAGCACCTTACAGCCCAGTACATTTCATGGAATATTCTCACAATCCTGCTTATTAAGAATATAATTTAGAAGAAATTCTAATAACTAACCCTGAAGCCAGAACCCAAGAGCCCAAACTCATTAGACGTGAAGGCACCTGGTATATTAAACAGCTGTTACTAATCCAGGTCAAATACAACTATTTGCCTGCCTATTTAGTGCCTATGACACCCCCTGTAACCCTGCGGCCCAAACGCCCGCAAAAAACTGTGGTTGCTAATAAATCAACCTCAACTCAACTATTTGGTGTTCTCTATATAACACTCACCAGCTTGATGGGTTTTATTGTGCCCGTCAAAAGCCCTTAGGCCTTGCTCAGAAAAATTGTTCTCCTATATTGTAAACTTAGCTCCCATCCTGTGATGGGCCCTGCCCTCAGGGCCCACAGGCATCTTCCCAGAAGTTCTCCAGAACCTGTTGCATGTTGGCTCCCTGAAACTGTGCCACTCAGGTGACTTCCCCACAACTTGAAGCCAAATGCAGAATTCAACTCAAATTCTCAAACAAGGCAACAAGACCCAGTGACAATATTTACTTAGTGGACAGCTCAATTTGACGCTTGACTCATTATAAGGATCAAGCCACCCCCTGTTCAAACCAATCAATTGATTGTCACAATCATATTTCTCTTAAAAATGATTCCCTCAAACTATATAAGTCAAGTATCTCAATTAAGATAATCATCTAGTTTCCAAATATTTTCCCCCTTGTAACTCTGCTAAGGCAGCACAGTTACAATAATTCTTTGTATTTTTATTTAATTTTTTAAAAACAAGGGAACCCATAGACACTTTGCAAATTTTAAGTTGAGCTTCATATTTCAAATGAACAAAATGAAAAAACTGGAATCAGATTTAAAGTGTTCAAATCCATCAACAATTTTCATTAAGTTTACTATGTTTTTTGAAATTGTGGAATTGTCAAATCCATTAACCAAATTGCAAATCACAAATGAATGTCACTAGTAAACTCAAAAAATAATTGCAGGAACTGGAATTAACTTTGAATACATATAAAGAACACTAGGAAATACCAACCCATATTAAGAAGAGACATTATGACTAAAATCTTTTGAAAAATTCAATCCCAATAACCATGTTTAGACATAGAACTTAACTAAAATGTAAAATTGTTTAAACCCAGAAATAATATAATATTATATATTTAAAAGCACTAATATAGAAATTCTGTTATTTTCCAAGGCTAAATCAAGAGAAAACAACTATCAAAACTAAACTAAACTAAAAATCTAAATAAAACACATAATCAACCTAATTTTTATTTTCATGGACTGACAATTGCATTTCCAACCAGCTCCTTCACCAGTCTGTGGTGAAGCCTGTCCACAAGGCACCCCAGAGGGTCCAAGAATAGACCCAGAACACAACTTGAGGAGAGTAATTTCAATACACAGGCTTTCAAGGTGTCATTGCAAGCCAACCACCTCCCATGTCACAGGCATAAAACAGTAGTTTAAATATTAGATATAAGCCACTCTCAAGGCCTACCACCAAAGTCTCCCATAAAAAGGTCATTGGGAAAAATGAGGTTACATACACCTTCACTGTATACCCAGTTGTTACACAGCCCCAAAATCTGGATCCAAGAGTTGCCACTTCCTGAATCCTCATTTTTGACACCTCCTATGAGCCATTAGCCACAACCAAGGAGCAATATGTGCCTGTTGTGTATTCAACAATTGGCTGTGCTACTGCAGGCAAGAATGATTGCTCCTTCTACAAAAAGGCCTCCATCCTGTGTGTTGAGCCTGATAGCCTAGATGCTGTGATACCCACCAAGGGCCAGTGTTGGTTGACAGATAGTGAGTGCAAAGCTCTCCTCAACTGTATAAACAGAGGAATAGCAGCCCGGGATATTGTGTCCCAATTTGGCACCATGGCCAGATATGTTGGTGACTGTCGCAAGTGACAAACTCTTACTATAAATTCAGAACCTGAACGTAAAAATGCAGGATTGTCAAATCCTTGGTCCAAATTTTGAATCACTTTTGTGGGCAACTCAGCTGAGTGAAAAATAAAATATTTAATAAAATTAACCATTTAATTTGACTTTTTTTGGTTTATTTAAATTGGTAAATTTTGAATCCCTTGAGCAGATAACTCAACTAACAAAAGACAAAACTCAGCAAATAAATGCAGGATACATGAATCAGAAATTCAGGATTCTTATGTACAATTTGAGATTCCCTATATTTCAAAAAAATCATAGACATCATGTGAAAATTAACAAATCTGAAATTGTGGGATTGTCAATCCAAGAACCAAGTTTCAAATCATAATTGTGAGGAATTTGAAATAAATATAATTTATGGGTGTCTCAAAAATGATGCCAAAGGATCTAGAGTGGATTTGTGCAAATTCTTTTAGGAAGCAAGGCATTCTCAAAAATCACCCTATTCCATTTTAGGACGGCAAAATTTTAGATTGTAATATTCACAAAATTGACATATTTAACAATAAGATTGACTAAAATATGCATTCCTCTTCTTGAGTTTAAAATTTTAATAAATTTTTATTATGTCTTCTTTCAATAACAACCAAGCCAATGAGCTGTTCCCTGGCCTTGAAAAAATCATGCAGGGATACGCTGGGTCTCTTGACGGTGAAGCCTCTGTCTATGGCCACTCCCAACCCGCAGGCCCCTCTGCAAGCCCCACCCAGGAGTCTGTTCTTGCCCTGCAGCTTCCAGCATGGTCCTGCTTGCCCACCATGCACAGGCAGCTGCCAACCTGAATCCCTTATCAGCAATGGCATCCAGAACCAGCCATTTTAGCCATGGGGTCACCCAGAGAGCCCAGGACCCCAACACAGCCAATCAGATGGCATTGACCAGTTCCCAAGATGAACACATCCCTCCTCCAGCCAATCAGCCTGAAAGACGCAGAAGAAAACTAATCACTCCAGAGATTGTTCTCAAAATGGTTGAAAAGCAAGGGAAGCTTATGTCCCTTGGGGAAATTGCGGCTGCAATGGGGTTTGCAAAGTCCACTGTGGCTGCAACCCTGCGAGCCCACGCCAACTGTGGCCCCCCTACCAAGAAGATCCCAACTTGTGCCCATACTTCAACCAAAGGTGAAACAGCCTACCCTCCTATGATGGCTATTATAGAGCGTGATCTGTGGATGCCCCTGGTCCAAGTACGTCTCCAGTTGGGACTCCACAGCATCTTCACCAACAAAAAATGGTGAGTTCATGGATGCACAGAGTTGTGGTTGCTGCTAGAATCTTGTCCAATCAAGTTCTTGGTGGCCTCATTTTGGTGGATACTAACCCATACAATGCAACCATTATTAATTTTATTAAAGGGAGGACAATGAGGGCCTGTAATGACGTCATCTTCCTATCATACGCTAAGATATCTACAAGTATTCAAGACTTTGGAGAGAAGCACATCCAATCTGACATGTACAAGCGCGGCCCAATCTTGTATCGCTTTGTTGGGGTTTTATTGGCAGTTTCCCCATTGGGCGTCAATTATTACTTGGCAATATCAAACACTGCAGATTGGTATGCCTACCAGACAGAGCTCAAGGCCATGCTGGAGGAGTGGGCCATACAAAACACCGTGCACACAGTTGGACTGAGTGCAGAGATGAAGCAGCGGGAATGAACAACCCAAGAAATCAGGGCTGCAGGGCATACCTGCTGAGCCTACCCCATCAACTATGCCAACATGCATCTTGTAGATGTATGTCTCTACAATTTTGGTTCCTCCCTCAGGCGCTTAAAGCCTGCCACCTACAACAAACTGTGCACCCAAATTGATAAGGGGTATGAGCTTTTCCCTTCCACGTCCGTCCAGGACTTATTTGATCTCATCATCTTCTATGCAAGTGATAGTGATAAGTCCAGAAAGGACCCCTGCCTCCCCCTGCACCACTTCATCCGTTTTGTCAAGCCTGCATATGTGACAGAAGAAAATTTGAGCAATTGAAGCAATCAGCTCTTGTTGCCCCTTCCCAGTCAACAAACCCTGCCTCACCAACCCCCCATCAAGCCACCCGCCTTCCAACTCTGACTCCCAAACCACCACCCATTCCCTCCCCACCATCTCTGATGCCGTCCCTTTCATAGGCACAGATGAAGGTGATGTTCATTCCACCCATTCTCTCTCCTTCTCTTCCTTTGATTAGTAAATAAATCTTTTCTTGGTGACTACTATTAAAATTGATTTTTTCTTTCAGTTCATAATTAATAATATATTCTTTACATTGTTATAAGTTTCCATGTGTAAAGAATGTTGTACATTTGATGTGGTAACATATAATTATTTCTATGGATATTTTCATCATCATTACTAAATTAAAGACAATAAATGTAAATATTGCATTAAAATATTGCAATAAGATGTCAACTCTTGATATTTTGATATTATCTTCATAACTCAATGCATTTTGTTTAGTAAAATCCATTGTAAACTTGACCTTTTCCATTATAATTAACAAAATGGAATGTGTTTATATTAGAGAGCCATTAACACTTAGTATAATATTAATAATTAGTGCATTTTACAGCCTGTATATTTACCTATTGGTAATATTTATGTAAACTTCTTAGTCAGATTTTGCAAGGCAATAATAATGTAATGTGTTAATAGAATACTGTTTATTGTCATTAATTGGATGATTTTCTTTGATGTGGCAATTGTGCATTTTTTGATATTTACGCACTAGTATCCAATTGGTTAGCTTCACATCCAATCACACAGGCAATAGGAAAACAATCCGCCACCCCAAGACTGGATGTGGTTGGGGTGGTGGCTTGATTTCCTATTGCCTGTGCAATTGGATGTGAAGCCAACTAATTGGATACTAGTGCGTAAATATCAGAAAATGCACAATTGCCACAGCAAAGAAAATCATCCAATTAATGACAATAAACAGTATTCTATTAACACATTACATTATTATTACCTTGCAAAATCTGACTAAGAAGTTTACATAATTATTACCAATAGGTAAATATACAGGCTGTAAAATGCACTAATTATCAATATTTGTACTAAGCGTTAATGGCTCTAATATAAACACAGTCAATTTAAATAAGTTACAATAAAAAAGGCCTTGTTTACAATGAATTATATTAAACAAAATGCATTGAGTTATGCACATAATATCAAAATATCAAGTGTTGACATCTTATTGCAATATTTTAATGCAATATTTACATTCATTGTCTTCAATTTATTAATGATGATGACAAAAATATGTATGCGTCAAAGATAGTACTATAAAAGCCAGTTTTTTTATGGAATTCAAACAAAATGTCATCAATCTATAACTTAATCAACAAATTAGAAGCTCACCTGCAAAAAATTGTTGAAATTGAGAAAAATATCAGGGAAATAGTGACAGGGAAGATGGGTAACGAGGGCCAGCCACTGATACAGTCAAAAGAAGATGCCCTGGATAAGTTGGGAAATATTATAGATGAAAAAAAAGAAAAATTACTTAATCTTCAGGGAACTATTTTATCAAGTCTTGAATTCAACAACACGGCCTACAATTTGTGGGAGTTCTGGCAGGGGGCCAAAGAAAACAACAAGAAGATCAAACTAATAGAAGGAACAGAAATTCAAAAAGAAATCAACACCAATGAAGAGGAAACCAACCAAATGGAAAAAAATGAAAATGAAACACAATCAAGAAGAAGAAGCGCTTCAAGAAATACAGAAGCTTTATCAAATGAAAATCAAGAGGAAGCACAAGTTGCAAGAAGAATAAGGAAAATTAATCCTAAGAAAATTAATGAAGAGCATCCAACGCTCATGAAGTTTGCCAATATGGAGCCTGTGGCTGAGGGGGCCACAGGGGAACAATCAGTAAGTCTTTTTATGTTTTACTTATATTTATTTTAGTCATCACCCGGGATGGGGATGAGGTTGCGGAAGTGGCAGCTTTTACACCAAGTTGGTTTTATGGGGGTTTTCAGTCACTGGTGCCCCCTATAAAACAAATAAATAAAAACCAAATAAATGAAATAACTCAACAGAATATGAATAATTTTTTTAATAGTGAAGCTCAAGATAGGGAATATCAACCACCCGCGGAGTGCTTGCCATGAATAAGGGAAGCCTACAAACTAAGATCAACAATAAAAATCAAAGAAATGAATGAAATTTGCAGGGATATAAAACTGAACTTCAATGAATACATATATGAAAGCGTTCAAAGGTTCCCCTTCACAAATATCAACAATTACAAAAAAAATTAATAAAAACCAATTTTCAAATAGGAAATGAATATCTGAAATCAGCAATTTTTAATGAAATTTTTAAGTCTCTATCTAATAAAGTTGGGGATTCAGTTCTTGTGAATAATTTTAAACCTTTATTTATTTCATTTGCAGAGGCCTGGGGGCAGATTCAAGTTGGGTGCCCCCCTGTACCCTCTTCAAATTCAGCCAAACATCCTATATCAATAGGTTAGTACAAACTTTCAAAAAATTGTGCATGTTTTCAGAAAAGTATACCTTGCAAAGAATCCACGTTGCGGTGTACCTGGGAATCCTTCTCCACTGTATATTGAAAGCCAATGTCAAAAAGTTGGAAGATGTACCCATACAAATTGATATATGCTGTGTAGCCCTCAACCAACAGAAGAAACCACAGGGATACAGGACAGTTGAGCATGTCCTATATGACTCATTTGCAATAGCAACACTATACGGGTACTATGTGCCCCCCCCCCAAAAAAAATCTCCTAGTCAATTCACTCACCCGCCTGCCTTTTATAAGACGTTTGGCCACCACTGTGGTACTAAGCGCCACCCCTCTAGCAATTGGCGCCAGAGTCATCCACCACATACAGAAGAGTATGTGGTCCCAATTGGACATAATAGCAGAAAATTTAATTTTGGGGTATAATTCCCTGGAATAATCACATCCCCCTTGCAATTTGCTTTTCCTAATAAATCATTTTCCCTTGCAACTTAAACTTTTTTTATTTTTTTTATTATTTATTTTTAAATATTAAAATTTTAATACTAAATACTTCACTATTTTAAAATTTTACTTGGTAAATTTTAATATAAAAATATTTAATATAAAATATTCACTGTTAAAATAATTAATATTGAAATATTTAATAGTAAATATTTAATATTGATATTATAATATTAAATGTTTTAATATTTAATATTTTAATATTAAAATATTGAATAAATCACAATTAGATAAAAATTGGTATATTTCAAATATTTAATCTTTAATATTAAACTTTTAAGATTTGTAATTATACTTTTATTTTATATTTTTTATTTTAAATTTTAATAGGTAAATTATAATAGTAATATATCTAAATATATTAAAAGACAATAGTTTAAGTTGCAACCACGTCAAATGGTTAAAAATAAGTTAAAAATGTTTTTATTTATTATTTATTATCTTGTCGAGCACTTATCCATTTATCACAAAGATACACATGGAGAATTGAATTTATCTGCATCATGCAGCCCGCTCCACTATTGTTCTAAACAAATGATTGTTTAGAACTCAAATTACCTTTTCCTTGTGATATGATGATAAACCAGTAGGACACGCCATTTTGAAAACGGCATCTCAAAAAACGCCATCTTGAAATACGGCATCTCAAATTTTTGCTATCTCAATTTACTAGTAAAAACACCATTTTGATTTACGGCATTTCGACTAAGAAAAAACGGGTTTAAATTTTTAGATTTTTGAACCCCCCAAAAAACCCTAAAAAATTCTCAAAAAAATAAAATTCAAAACACATTTCTAAGCTTAAAAAGCCTCAGAATTTCAAATCTGCAATAAAAAATGGGGTAAATTAGTAGCAATAAGGTTGTGTAAAGTCCAAAAGGTAAAATATCCCAAAAATAACTATTTTCATTGATTTTAACTACAAACTATACTTTAAAATAAGCATAGAATTGTACCAAATACTAAATAAAACTAAAATAATGATAAAATTAAAGGGAAAAAGAGAGAAGATAGAGTGTTGTTTATTGAGGAAGGATCATACATTGGTTGAAAGAGCAATAGAGATGGCTTGGAGATGTTCAAGCTTGCTATCCTTGGGATAGTAGGCAAGGACCACCTTGCTAATCTCTGTATACTTTTTCACTGCTTTGGTTTGCTTGGGGGGATCATCCTTGGTCTTCATGCCTGTTTTAAAGAGCAGGCAGAGATGGCCTGCTGAGTCTTGAGATGGACCATGATTTTGTTGAACTTGGGCTTCTGAACCCAGACCCTTGTGGCAAATTGACTATGTCACCCTTCAAGAGAAGAGGTGGTCTTGATTAGGCCATCCTTTACCTGCTTAAAGCAGTTCTACTGGATTGAGTCACCACTTTTTCTGATGTGGCGTGCTCCTTGAAACACTCCAACCCATTGAGTTTTAAAATACTCTATGAATGGAGCAAAGGCTGCCTGGTTGGCAATAATGTAGGGATGGTGGAGGAGAGCGTCGTAGAAGGCATTGATTTCCTCCTTCTGCACAAGGGCAAGGACAGCAAAGCAGTTAAACACGTCATTTGCTTCCTTTGTGCCTTCAGTGTAGACTAGCTCATGGAGGTCAGAGCACTTTTGAAGGCGGCGGCAGAGTGCCTGCCAAAAGTGAAAGTAGCATCCCTGAGGAAAGCTGTTGAAGACTCTAATAAAAGCATTGGCCTGAGCCTGCTCAAAATCTACTACCAGGTATTCATGGTATGGAAGGCTTTTGGGCTTTTTCTTGATGGGGGTGGCTTTCTCTGACTGGGCCTTTTTCTTGCGCCCTCTAGTCTCCTTTGTCTCCTCTTCAATGGTGGGGAGGATCTCATCAAGCTTGGCCTTTAATATTGTTAGAGCCTGGACATAGGTCTCTTGCTTCTTGTTAGGAAGGAAAAAGAAGACAAGGGGAAGAACCAGATTTCCAACCTGCCCATGGATATTCCAAAGCTGGATGAAGAGCTTTGAGCAGGTGGAAAAGGTACCATCTGCAAGCCAGGTCTGCATTTTAAAAGGTTGCAAAGATCCTGGGAGGTAGCAAAGCAGATGATCTGCTCTGGGGAATGTTGCCCATCATTGTGAAGGAGAAATCTCTCTTTGTGCTGTGAAAGCTTTAGCTCTTCAATTAAAATCAACTGTTCAATTGATGAAGCATTGACGCCTTCAGTGCTCAGAGCATATCTCTGGTCGGTGAGATATCTCTGAAGTTTTGAGGCGCCACCAACAGTTGCAAGTTGGGTATCATTTAGATTAATAAGTGCATCATTTATGACCTCAGTTGCAGTTTGGTATTTGGTGGTTGGTATGACCTGGCAAAAAAACCAGCGGATCAGTTGATACAGTGGATCAAAGGACTTGACACAGTCATGCCCAATAGTCAGGGCTTTAAAATGAGTGAACCCATAGAGGTGAGTCTAGCTGGACAGCCAACATTATCACATTTGAAGTGATGCTGACGTATGGGCTTCTTCTTGTTGTTGCAGCTGAAGCTGTAGCCCTTGTGGACAAAGCCAGCACCCCCTTTCTTGGTCATAATTGGATAGCTGGTAGGGTAAGTTGGGGGCACAGCAAAGGAGCCATTTCTGTTGCATACATTATGGATGGTATTAAGATCCCAGAGCTCAATTGGCTCATCTGCAGGAGCACTAGGCTCAGGCTCCTGCTCTTCTTCATCCTCAGTCTCTGAAGTGGGGTCAGAGTGGCAGTTAAAGTTGAATAACTTCTCTTGAGGGTCTGACAGGGATTAAACAAAAGGATAATGGGGAGGGGTTGGGCTTGCTTTCTCAGGCTCTGGTGAGGGCGTAGGGGTCTTGGGGGGAGCTTTACCCTTAGCAGGCTGCTTTTTAGGGGTAGTTTTGGCCTTTTTGGTCTTTGGAGGAGTGGTCTTGGACTTTGAGGCCTTGGACGCAGCTTTGGTGGTAGGCTTGGGAGGCATATAAAAGTGAATTAGTATCAAAATATGAGCAATTTGGGGGTTGTTTTTAAAGAGAAAAACAAGAATGATTTTAATATAAAAGTATCAATTTTTTACATAGAATTGTAGAGGAGATCAAATAATATATACTATCAAAAGTTCAATGTTTTTTTTGAAAAAATAATTTTTTTATTAGTAACACAAGTAGGCAAAACTTTGAGTTTTGACTGAAAACTTGCTCTCAAGATGGCATTTCCAAAGTGACGTAATTGAGGTGCTGTAGCTCAAAAACATAGTGTTTCTGACCATTTTTATATTAAATTAAGAAATCTACAGTGGAGCTACCTCAACCAGGCCAAAGAGTAAAACTTGAATTTCTCAAAAACTAGCTTATACAACTGGGGATAAAAAGTACCTAGTTGTTTAGAAGAGATGAAAAAATATATATTTGTAAATTTTCATATGTTTTCTTACATTTTTTGCTTAAGTGGTTTTAGACGTGAAACTATACTTTTGAAAAGCGGAAAGCAAGAATTGCAGTGGGGGAATTGATAAAGCGTAGCCTGGCGTCATATGTAATTTCCCCTTATTTTCCCCTATCCATTGTGTGCATCAAATCAATTGGGTGATGTGAAACTTGGTGGAATTCAAAGTGACATAAATCAAAATGGCGTAATCACCCTCTTCTATATTAAAATCACTATTAAAATATTTTATTGATGAAACCCTTATCAACGTATCCATGTATAATAAAGTTATAAATTACATATAACAAAACTGGTTTTTTTTACCCAGCAATGACAATCACTAGAAGGACTATCATAGTGGCGTCTTTTTAGGTTGTTCCTTTTATAAGTGTCAAAGATTAATACTATAGGAACATCTTCTGGCACTATACCACAAGCTTTATTTTAGTTTGGGTATAAACTTATTTTAGTTTAAGATAGATGGCGTAATTTGAAATGACGTAAAGTTGAGATGGCGTAAACACGCCCCACACTAAGTGATTTCATATGCAAATAAAGTTAGCAAAATAAGATTTAATTAATCTGACTTGAAGTGACAGAATCAAGATGGTGTAAATTCAAGATGCCGTATTATAAAAGTATATGTAAACTTTAACTAAATTTTTATTTTTTTATTTTTTTGTGATTCAAAATCACTAACGCAAAAAACGCCATCTCAAATTAAATTTGAGATGGCAATTTTAGAGATGCTGTTTTTGAAATGGTGTGTCCTACCTGATAAACATATTTGATATACTTGAACTGTGTCCTAAGTACAAATTAGTAAGAAATACATAAAAATCATTGGTTGTCATATTGTGTGGCTATAGTGGCACTGAAATAACAAAGATCATATGATGATATACAAGGTCCAATTTGTGGCTTAGAAAAGCCAAAGTACCATCAACAATTCACAATTATATAAATAAATTAATTTATTTCTATCATTTTTTATTTTTTTATTTTTTAGCGCAATAGTCAATATAATATTCAGTGCATTATAATAAAAATAAATCCATCTTATCTAGTATAATTAAGTTTACTTACCTTTTCTAGTGTTCTTAAATGTCTATAATACAATCAAATGTCACATTATTATATAAAAATAATAATTTTTGAGTCCTAGTAAAAACAAACTAAATGAAACCTGGGCGCCCATTTATCTGATTGGCTTGGAGGCCAGGGCTTTTGGGAGGAATGATTCCAAGTGCTTGTAGAAAGCTGCCACCACATTGGGTGGCATTGCAAATTGACTGATCTCAAGAATGTTGAATAGGTCCTCAGTGTCTTGAGGAAGGCCTTGTTTCACCTTATTCTTGATCCAACCAAACACCTCCTTGATTGGATTCAGGAATGGGGAATATGGGAAAGGAAGAGGAGTCTCATTGGGCAGTCTGCAAGGCGGTGGCTAGCAGAATGGCTATTTTTTAATGGGCAGGAACTTGGACACAACCAGATCCACTTTGAGGAGCCCGACATTATCAAGCACAACAACATTGGTTGTGCTGCTATAATTTTTCCAAAGGTACTCCTTGACAGCTTGGAGAAAATAAAGAAAGGTCCTGCTGTTATGGGAGCTTTTAATCATCTGGTATTGATCTAAGCCACAGGGACCCAGAAGAGCAACCACTGAATAGGTCTGGGAACGGACAGCTGCACAATGGGCTATGCCGTCATTGGACCCCTTCTTGACCCACCCATGGCTGGAACTGAGTGAGGAGGAAAACAACAATTTTGTTGATATAGAAGAACTGGACATTACCAGTCTTCTTTAGTACCAGATATGTCTTGGCATAAATATGTTGATCCTCAATGGTCTTTTCACTGTTTCTGTTGTACAGAGAAACTCTGAGCACCTTCCCAGAGAAGCCCAAATTAACCATTGTTTTGTAAACAAGGGTTTTAGAAACAGAAAGCCCAAACTCTGTGGTGAGCATTGATTGGACAGCAAGTGTGTCCAGGTGGCAATCCCTGGCTACTCACTGCTTGATTGTGTTGATGTGTACAGATTGAAGGAGTTTTGGCTGTCTTTTTGCCTTGGTGGATTTGGCAATTTGTCTGGTATTGCCATACTTGGTGTTGATGTTGGTAATATACCTGGCTGTGACAATGAATTGGGATGCAATATCTTGAACTGCCATTCCTCCATTTAAGCAGTTGAGGAGAGCTTCACGCTCACTATCCGTCAACCAACGCCGGCCCTTGGCAGGTACCATGACATCCTGGCTACCAGGCTTGACACAGGGGACAGGAACCTTTGTGTAGAAAGTGTGAGCACGCTTGGTTGCGCTGGTGCTGTCAATGGTGGCATAAGACACAGGCACAGATGGCTCCTAAGTGGTGGCCAATGGCTCATAGGACGTGTCAAAAACGCAGGGCAGGAAGTAGCAACTCTTGGGTCAAGAGTGCGGGGCCGGGTGACAACTGGGTATACAGTGGAGGTGTAAGTAACCTCAGTGTTCCTGGTGACCCTGGTGTAGGAGACTTTGGTAGCAGGCCTTGAAGTGTGGCTTCTGCCTGGGATTCAAGCTGGTTGATTGGGCTTGGGACACGGGAGGTGGTTGGCTGGCAATGACACCTTGGGAGGCCTGTGTATTGGCATGACTCCTCTCAAGTTGGGTTCTGGGTCTGTTCTTGGACCCTCTGGAACGCCCTTGTGGACAGGCTGCCCCGTGGGCTAGTGCAAAGCGGGTTGGGAATGTGATTGACAGTCCATAAAAATAAAATAAAAAATATATTTTAGATTAAATATATATTTATTTGGAGTTATTGGTTTAGTTGTGGGTAGTTATTTTCTCTTGAGCTAGCCTTGAATAGTAACAGAATTTTTATATCTGTGATTTGAAGTGAATAATATTGTATACTTTCTGGGTTTGGATGATTTTAAAGTTTAATCACTTTTTATGTCTAATTATGGTTATCAAGATTGAATTTTTCATTTGATTTTAGTTGTGGTGGAGATTCTTGATTTGGGTTGATTTTTCCTAGTGTGCTTACTGTACATTCAATTTGGATTCCAGTTCCTGCAATTAATATCTGAGTTTACTATTGGCATTCAAAAGTGATTTGAAATTTGGTTCTTGGATTTGACAATCCCGCAATTTCAAAAAACATAGTAAACTTAATGAAAATGGTTAATGGATTTGAACGCTTCAAATCAGATTCCAGTTAATTCATTTTGTCCATAGGAAATATGCAGCTCAACTTGAACTTTGCAAAGTGTCTATGAGTTCCCGCCTTTTTAAAAATTCAAATAAATACTCACAAAAATCAATTTAATTAAAAAAGGCCATCCCACAAAAGTGATTCAAAATTTGGACCAAGGATTTGACAATCCTGCATTTTTACGTTCAGGTTCTGAACTTACAGTATTGACTATGCTTATTGAAAAGCCTCAACTACGAGACTCAAACCCTGGCATCCTGCGGGCCGCCTGCAGTTTTTCGGGCTCAAACTAGAGCAGGATTTGACTTTGGAAAATCCTTTGAAGCTTGATGATTCAAATTCACCTACATCAATACCTCCCACACTAAAGGTTCCTGTTAAAACAACCAATTAGTGGGCAGGTCCAGCCATAGATCCTGGAATAACTCAGGCCCACGCGGAAGGGGAAACAGAGAACCTTCCTATAGAACGCAGGCCACCCAGAGACAACCAATCCCACAACCTGACTAGGGAATTTGAGCATTTTCATTTAAAGCCAGCCAATAGAATCACACCCACAATTGATGCCACTAAAGACTGCAAAGATCTGGTAATCAGGAAAACCCAGGCCAAAAAATTTGTGAAAGTTTTACCATTACAGATAGGCATACTTATACCCTGGACTGCCAGGAAGATGCCCATTGCCATTCTTGCAATAAAGTGACATAACCTTTGGTTCAATCAGATCATATCATACTTGTTATTAGTTTTACTTTATCTACAGTCTACTCCTTGCGGCTCTGCACCCCGCGCTCACCTACCCCAAGAAACCTCAGACCAGCTGCCTGACCTTTAACATCCACCAGGAGCTCCCTTTGGCCCAGTACATTTCACCAAGTACCCACCCAACCCGGCGTATTTGGAGTTTACTCTGGAGGAAATCCTAATCCACAACCCTGAAGCTAGAACTAGAGAGACAGAAATTTTTTACAGAGAAGGCACCAAAGTCATAATACCTCCTCTGCTATTCCAAGACAAGTATAATTTCCTGCCCGCATATTTGGTTCCAATGACACAGCCCCTCACCCTGCGGCCCAACTGCCCGCAAGAATCTGTTGCTGCTAGTGAATCCACTTCCACCCAGACATTTGGGGTGATGTATATCACCCTCACCGGACTGATTGATTATATGGTGCCTGTAAGCAGACCTTGGGCAATCCTTGGAGAATTGTTATCTATATTGTAAAGTTAGCCCCAATCTTGTGGTGGGCCCTCCCTGCTGGGCCCGCAGGCTGTCTGCCTGCAAGTTCTCAGGAACCTCCCACTGGTTGGATCCCTGTCATTATGGCAATCTACCTCAAACACAGTAACCTGGGCCCCAAGATGTTGTTAACTCTTGGGGCATCTTGTATGCTATTTTTATTGACTTCAGCTTACTATGCATACAAGTTAGCTACCAACCTGATCACCTCAGTGACCCAACACCAAAACATCCCTGAACAGAAAGACGCCCTGCTTGGCAATGGGAAGACCAAGACCCCAAACTTGCAGGTACAGAATGTCATAGTAAACCAGACCACAACCCAAGTAGACATGCCCTAGATGGGGAAGCTCACCCTAGAAGAAGCCAGAAGAGCAATGCCAGACTCAGCCTCCATTTCCAAGCCAACACAAACTCATATTCCAACAACACCAAGAAAGTCCTTGGGGTAGCCTCCATGCTCTCTGGCAATGCCCTGGACTGGTTCAGGAAAGAAACTGCCAAGGATGTTGAGTTCTGGCTAGACTACTCCCAATTTGAGAGAAAATTGATGGCCACAGGCAACAACTGAGACACCCGCCATCACGCCCTAATCAGCTTATTGTACATCCAACAAGGACCACACTCTCTGTAATCTTACACCAACAAGTTCCTGAAATTGAAAGCCAGAACCCAACTCAAGGACAAGCTATTGGCCATCTTGTACTGCCAAGGAGCCTGCCCTTCCCTGAAGGAGCTCCTCAAGCACCACCCCCTATGCTTGGCCTGGATGAATTACTCCTCTTGTGCAGAGGGTTGAGCCTCAACCAAGAAGGCACCCCCTCTTCTGCTCAGCGCGCAAACCAAGCCCCAACACCCGGCAGACCAGGGATGTCCCCCAATGAACTACAGCGCCACTACCGTACAGGCTTGTGCTTCTATTGCCACAAACCCAGGCACCTCACCAAGGCTTGCCCCAAGAAGAGTAACCCCTCAGTTTCCTTGGCGCAAATAAACACCTCTACTCAATTGTACAATTTTATCCAAGTTGAAGCAAGAACATCTGCAACATCCCAGACTTTTGAAGCTTTCATTGATACCGGAGCAGAGGAGAGTTTTATCAATGCCACCCTTACCAAGGACCTTGTACTGGAGACCACCAACAAAAGCGTCAAAGTAATCATGGGAAACAGCTCTCACAACTTGGGTTTCAGGTGCACTATCAAATTGCCCCTGAAAATTGGACGGAACTTTTACCCAGCGTTTTCCATCATCCTGAAAGGGCTTCCCCACCCCCTGATCCTAGGGAACTCCTGGTCCCAAACACACGGCGCTATTCTGAACTTCCATAATCAAATAGTTGCCTTGAAGGGAGGCAATTTGTTTGATGTGGTGCCGTTCCAGTTGGGCCCAACCAGTAAAGAACCCAACACACTCCTAACCCTGAGAATGGAACCCAGTGTGGGAAGTCTTCCTTCCCCCTTGGAGAAGTAGAGCCTGTCTTCAGTGAGAAAGCAGCAACCCAACTCCCCAGTTACTCAATCTATAACCATGTCATTGACCTGTTACCTGGAACCCAACCACACCACGGCCCCATATACAGCTGCAATCACCGCAAACAAGCAGCACTGAAGACATACCTGGAGAACATGACAAAAAAGGGTTCATCTGTGTGTCAAAAAGCCCTTGCTTGTTGCCCATGCTGTTTGTAGGAAAGAAAGATGGCGGGATGCGTCCCTGCGTAAACTACCAGAAACTGAACAATATCACTGTAAAGAACGGCTACCCCATCCCCAATTCTGATAACCTATGTGATGTATTGACGGGAGCCCAGGTATACTCAAAAATTGACCTGAGAGATGCCTTCAACCAGATCAGAATCAAAGAAGAGTACAAATATAAGACAGCTTTCAAAACTAGATATGGTTTGTACGAGTACTTGGTCATGCCGTTTGGTTTGTCTAACGCCCCCAGCACCTTCCAAAGGATGATCAACTCTGTCCTTGGCAAGTACCTTGACCAGTTCTACGTGGCATATTTGGATGTCATCCTCATATACAGAAAATCACATGAGGAACACCTCCAACACCTTGACCAAATACTGAAGAAACTCTCGCAGGCCAACCTACATGCCAAGCTGAAGAAATGTGAATTCTTTCAATCTGAAGTCAAATTTCTGGGATATATGGTGAAGACTGGCGGGTTTGCCATGGCGCAGGACAAAGTGGAAGCTGTAACAGCCTGGCCAGTACCCAAATGCAGAAAAGACATGAGAAGCTTTTTTGGGCCTGGCAAATTATTTCAGGGATTTCATCCAAAAACTTTCTCACATCACCCTGCCCCTGACCCACCTGTGCTCTGACAAGGTCACCTTTGTCTGGACCCCGGAATGCACCACCGCCTTTGACCTGAAACTTGCCTTCACCTCTGCCCTGGTCCTTGCCATGCCTGACCCTGCTAAACCTTTCATGCTGGAGACAGATGCGTCCAACTTTGCGGTGGGTGGGGTCCTTCTTCAGGAAGAAGCAGATAGTATGCTACATCCTGTAGCATATTACTCCAATAAGATGCTACCAGCTGAAGGGAACTACCAAATATATGACAAGGAGATGTTAGCTATAATGAGGACATTGAAACACTGACACAGGTATGTGTGTGGTGCTGAACATCTGGTAAAAGTTCTGAAAGACCACAAGAACTTAGTCTACTTCTTTAAACCCTGCCAGCTGAACCAACAACAAGCTAGATGGGCCTTGGAACTAGCTGACTACACCTTGACCATAGACTACAAGCCAGGAAAGGTTAACATGGTACCAGCCGCCTTGAGCAGGAGAGCTGACCTGACCCCCTCCTCTACAGAAATCAAGGACTGCAACACCCACACACTATTAGACCCCGCCAGCCTAGGGATGCACCTGAAGTACTTAAAGATTGCTGCCAGCAAACCCAATGTGATAAAAGCCCAGAAACAGGACACCTACTTAACCGAGCTACTTGAAGCCCTGACAAAGGACCCAGATTGCCATCACTCAAAGAAAGGGTACTCCCTGAAAGGTGTTACCCTGCTGCTCCATAACAGGATCTATGTACCCAAAGGCCCAACCTGAACAAATGTATTGATTGACCACCACAATTCAGAGATGGCCGGCCACCCAGGTAGACACAAATCCCTCTCAAGTATTAAGCGGAACTACAAATGACCAGGCATGGACAAATAAGTAGCTGTCTACATCATTGGTTGTGAAACCTGCAGAAGAACCATGACGCGTCACTCTAAGCCAGAAGGATTACTGAGACCTCTGGACATCCCTGCTGGCCCCTGGAAGTCAGTGTCAATTGACTACATAGTAGAGCTCCCCCTTCAAAATCTTTTGACGCAATTCTGGTCATGGTTGACTGTTTCACTAAAATGGCTTTTTTGTTCCAACCACTACCCACTGCACGGCAGCTGAGACTGCCAGACACTTCCACAACCGCATCTTGACACAACACAGCACCCTGGAAGAAATCATCACTGATAGAGGACCCCAGTTTACTTCCCACTACTGGACCCAAGTGATGAAGAACCTTGGAATAAAATGTTGTGTGTCAAACTCCTACCACCTGCAGATGGATGGACAAACTGAATAGGTCAACCAAATCCTGGAACAATACCTCCAATGCTATGCCAATGCCAATCAGGACAATTGGACTGAGATGCTTCCCATGTCCTAGTTTGCATACAATAGTAAAGATCACACCTCCACTGGGATGTCTCCTTCAAGGCCAACTATGGGTTTGATCCATCATGGAACCCTAGCATTGGCAGCAAGGAACAGAATACAGCAGAACAAACTTGGATTGAACAAATATATACCACCCAGGAAACCTGTCTAAGGAACTTGACCCGCGCTGTTAAGACCTACAAAGTGTTTGCCAACAAGAAAAGAGTCCCCAGGAAACCTCTGGAAATAGGCAATGAAGTTTACCTCAACTCACAGAACATTCCCCTACATGTACCCAGTAGAAAGCTAGCCCACTGTTGCTGTGGGCCTTACAAGATTGTAAAGAAAATAGGAGAAGTGGCATACAAACTAGAGCTGCCACCTACTTGGAAAATCCACAATGTCTTCCACCAATCACTGCTATTCAAGAAAGAGGGGACCTCCCTCCCCCACCAGAAGATCAAGACCAATCCTCCACCCATCCAGGAGGAACGCTCAACCAAATACAAAGTAGATTACATCCATTGACACCGCCTCCACTACAAGACCCCACAGTACTATGTCAAATGGGTAGGTTACCCCCTCCCCAAAGAAATCACCTGGGAACTGGTCTCCAACCTATCTAACGCACAAGAAGCCATACAGGAATACCTAGAAAAAAGAACCGGGAAGGAAAAGGGCAACAGGAAAGAAGGGGATGATGTCACAAGTGACAAACTCTTATCAACTATGCTTATTAAAAAGCCTCAACTATGAGACTCAAACCCTGGCATCCCGCGGGCCGCCTGCAGTTTTTTGGGCTCAAACCAGAGCAGGATTTGACTTTGGAAAACCCTTTGAAGCTTGATGATTCAAACTCATCTACATCAAATACCTCTCACACTAAAGGTTCCTGTTAACACAACCAATCAGTGAGCAGGTCCAGCCACAGATCCTGGAATAACTTGGGCTCACGCGGAAGGGGAAACAGAGAACCTTCCTATAGAACGCAGGCCACCCAGAGACAACCAATCCCACAACCTGACTAGGGAATTTGAGCATTTTCATTTCAAGCCAGCCAATAGAATCACACCCACAATTGATGCCACTAAAGACTGCAAAGATCTGGTAAGCAGGAAAACCTGGGCCAAAGGAATTTGTGAAAGTTTTACCATTACAGATAGGCATACTTATACCCTGGACCGCCAGGAAGATGCCCATTGCCATTCTTGCAATAACGTGACATGAACCTTTGGTTCAACCAGATCATACCATAATTGTTATTAGTTTTACTTTATCTACAGTCTACTCCTTGCGGCTCTGCACCCCGCGCTCACCTACCCCAAGAAACCTCAGACCAGCTGCCTGACCTTTAACGTCCACCAGGAGCTCCCTTTGGCCCAGTACATTTCACCAAGTACCCACCCAACCCGGCGTATTTGGAGTTTACTCTGGAGGAAATCCTAATCCACAACCCTGAAGCTAAAACTAGAGAGACAGAAATTGTTTACAGAGAAGGCACCAAAGTCACAATACCTCCTCTTTTATTCCAAGACAAGTATAATTTCCTGCCCGCATATTTGGTTTCAATGACACTGCCCCTCACCCTGTGGCCTGACTGCCCGCAAGAATCTGTTGCCACTAGTGAATCCACTTCCACCCAGACATTTGGGGTGATGTATGTCACCTTCACTGGGTTGATTGATTCTATGGTGCCTGTAAGCAGACCTTGGGCAGTCCTTGACAAATTGTTATCTTATATTGTAAAGTTAGCCCCAATCTTGTGAGGGGCCCTCCCTTCTGGGCCCACAGGCCATCTGCCCGCAAGTTCTCAGGAACCTCCCACTGGTTGGATCCCTGAAAGTGACCTTAACACCAAGTATGGCAACACACAGTCAAATTGCAAAATCTGCCAAGGCAAAAAGGCAGCCAAAACTCTTGCATTCTGTGCATATTGATGTAATAAAACAGTGGGTAGCCAAGGATTTCCGCCTGGACTCACTTGTTGTCCAATCAATGGTGGCCAAAGAGTTTAGGCTTTCTGTTTCCAAAACCCTTGTATACAAAAGAATGGTCAATCTTGGCTTCTCATGTAAATTATTGAGAATTTTTGGTACAACAGAAACAGTGAGAAAACAATCAAGGATTGCTGCATTTATGCCAAGACTTATCTAGCCCTAAAGAAAACTGGGATTGACCAGTTCTTCCACATTGACAAATTTTTGTTTTTCTCCTCACTCAGGTCTAAGCATGAGTAGGTCAAGAAAGGGTCCAATGATAGTGTAGCCCATTGTGCAGCTGTCCGTTCCCAGACCTATTCAGTGGTTGCTCTTCTGGGTCCCTGTGGCTTAGATCAATACCAGATGATTAAAAGCTCCCATAACAGCAGGACCTTTCTTGATTTTCTCTGAGCTGTCAAGGAGTACCTTTGGAAAAATTATAGCAGCACAACCAATGTTGTTGTGCTTGATAACGTTGGGCTCCACAAAGTGGATCTGGTTGTGTCCGAGTTCCCCCCCATCAACAAAACAGCCACACCTCCAGCCACCAACTTACTAATTGTCCAATGAGACTTCTCTTTCTTCCGCCATATTCCCCATTCCTGAATCCAATTGAGGAAGTGTTTGGTTGGATCAAGAATAATGTGAAGAAAGGCCTCCCTCAGGACACTGAGGACCTATTCAAAATTCTTGAGATCAGCCAATTTGCAATGCCACCCAATGTGGTGGCAGCCTTCTACAAGCTCTTGCAATCATCCCCCCCAAATCCCTGGCCTCCAAGCCAATCAGATAAATGGGCGCCCTGGGTTTTATTTGTTTTTATTTTTATTTATTTTGTTTTTATTAGGACTCAAAAATTATTATTTATATATAATGATATTACACTTGATTGTATTATAGACATATAAGAGTACATAGAAAAGGTAAGTAAAATTAATCATACTAGATATGAGGACACATCTTTTTGTTATAATGCACTGAATATTGTATTGACTGTTGAGCTAACAAATAAATAAATTAAAAAAGATACACTTAGATTACTTTTATTTAAATAAATTTTAACCTTTTTGGAACAATGGCTGTTATTTTTAAAAGCCATGAATCTGACCTTGTGATTCATCAGCTGATCCATAACAATTTAGTGCCACCAAAGCCATCTGACATGAAAACCAATAATTTTTATGGATCTCTTACTAATTAGTACTTTTGACGCAGATTAATAATAGCAAATCTATTTATCAAATCATACTCAAAGGGAAAACTAATTTGAGCTCTAAACAATCAATTGTTTAAAACATAATTGAGGTGGACAATTCAAGGTGGGTAAATAAAACTCATATTTGTTTACTTACGTATTATATGAACCCATAGTTGCTGTCAGAAAATCTGCGGACTGTGGTATTTTATCATCCACCAGATGATATCCTAAGTCTTCTACATTAGGAAATTACAGAGAACCTGTGACTTTGGCATAACCTGTGGTATGGAATACTTTGTTTTCTGAAGAAGTAGCAAGTCTGACTGGGCCCAAAGCCCGGAGGATTTGAGATGGTTCTTCCTACTTCTGGATACGGTTCATGGGTTGTCTCTATATTTTACTATAGATAATTATACTGTATGACAACAGTATCGTCTTTTGCTCTCTGTTAATAGAACTTAAGAGAGGATCACATTAAGGAAGTAGGACTTGGATCAATCATCAAGTCAATAAGGAATCATCAGTCTTTTATTCTAATAGACTGGCTTTAAGGCGGCCTGCCTGCCCGCATTTTATCCGAGTTAGCTAACGGCGCTAAAGGAGACTGAAGTAGCATTAGGGCAACATGGCAGGGGGCCCGGCCCTTTTCAGGGTTTTTTAACAGAAGGCTAAATTGACATCTTCCACAGATTGGTATTCTTTCTGTCTACCTGGGCCACTTCCAGGGCTAGCTAGCCAGTGGTTGGCTACTAGTTCACAGAGATGATTTTTTCACTTAATCAGAGCTACTCTAATACAATAGGCTCAAAGCCTTTTATCTTAGAGTGGTTGGCCTGACGGCTCAGTCCATGTTGGACTCTTCTAGATGTATTGCAGATGACGGTTCATATGACGGCCCTCTTGTTCTAGGATTCATTTAAAGTTTTATAATAGTAATTATTATGGGAAGCATGTTTGAGGTGGTGGTTTGAGGTGGATTAATTAATGAGCAGTAATTGCATATACCATTAATTAATTATAATGCACAAGTATGTTGATGCAAGGATATGATTTGATCACTGATCCCACAACCCTGCGGCCTGCATTAATTTGTTGAAACTATTCCTAAGAGTGATTAGCTACTGGCCTGCGTTATTTTGTTGTAACTATCCAAAGAGTGATTAGCTACTGGCCCGCGTTATTTTGTTGGAACTATCCAAAGAGTGATTGACAGCTGGCCTGCAATAATTGATTGGATCCGTTAATTAGTCAATATCCAGAAATCCTGACAGTTGCAATCAACTAAATAAACAATTTTTATATTATACTTTAACATTAAACATGTTCAATTTATTGTAGCTAATTCTTTATTGTTATAATCTATAGTGATATTACTACACCTTTTTTAAAATTAAAATTAAAAATAAAAATAAAAAATAAAATTAAAAATAAAGTGTAAGAGAAGGAATTTTTATTAGGAAAGCAAATTAAAAGGGGTATGTAATTATTCCAGGGAATTATACTCCAAAATTAGATTTTCTGCTATTATGTTCAATTGGGATCACATACTCTTCTGTATGTGGTGGATAACTCTGGCGTCAATTGCTAATGGGGTGGCGCTCAGCACTCTGGTGATGGCAGCACAGTGTATAAAAGATAATTATAAAAGTGAGTTTATGAGAAGGTTCTTTTCTGGAGGTAAGAAATAACCATAGATCAAGGCTAACGCAAAACAGTTGTAGAGGACATGCTCTACAGTTCTATAGCCCTGCAGTGTCTTCATCTTGTCTAATGCCAGCTGGCACACATCCATTTGAAGGGGGACATCTTCTAGCCTTTTTACATTTGATTTCAGGATATAGTATATGATCATTTTGGGGTAGCTGTCCAGGTTAAGGTAATGATATGTGCAAATTTTAGAAATCAGGCAAATATTCTTATATATTGCTATTAATCTGTTGATATAGGAAGTAATTAAAATTTTGAAGAGGGAACTTTCTGGCATTTTATTGGGATTGGTCCCCCATGCTTCTGTGTATAATATTAATAAAGGTTTCATTCTGTATACAAGGTTATATCCCCAACTTTATTTGATATTAATTTGATAAATTCATTGAAAATTTCTGATTTCATGTATTCATTTGCTATTTGAAATTGAAATTTCTTCATATTTGATTTGTAAGTGCTCATATTTTAAAAGAGGAAGCATTCAACACATTCATAAATAAATTCATTGAAGTTAATTTAAAATTTTAGTTGAATTTTCTTTATTTCTATAAACTTGATATTTTTTTATATTTTGTAGACTTCCCTGACCCAATTTGATCACCCAGTAGGTGGAAAATATTCCCTGTTCATTGCTTCTTTGTTTGAAAATTCTCTCATGTTCATTTCCACAATTTGATTCTCTTCTGCAGGTCTCCTTTGAATGACAGGGGCTATTAGTTATTGATAGCCCCCATATACACCACTTGATGTATATGCTGTTACCCCAAAATCTTTTTCCAATTTCTTGATGTAACTAAAGAAAATGTAAGTAAAAGATAAAGAAACTTACTAATCCTTTCCACTGCAACCCCTTCAGCCACAGGCGCCCCATCAGCAAACTTCATGAGTAATGGGTGCTCTTCAACTATCTTCCTTAGTTTGGTTTTCCTTTGTATTTTTGCAATTCCTTCTTCCCTTTGAATTCCTTCAATTGATCAACTTTCTTCTGTCCTTGAAGCGCTTTTGCCCCTTGATCTTTCTTCTTCATTTCCTTCAGCTATTTCTGTTTCCATTTCAATGTTTTCATCATTTTAAATTTCTTCATTTTCGTTTTTTTATGTTTTTTCAGTTGCTTCTTCAAATCCCTCTATCAATTTGATTTTTTGATTATTTCCTCTGGAATTTTGCCAGATCTAAAATGAGTTATAACTTTCATCTTTGAAATTTAAACTTGGTTCAAGTATATACTTCTGGTAAGTATAATAGAAAAGATAAGGGGAAGATTTAAGAAGAGAATGATACTTTATTGGATATGAATATAGGATAATATATAGTATCATGACAAGCCACATGCCGTCCATGTACGTCATGGAGATCATGGGGCTTATCTGAGTAATTTTCCTCTTAGGTCACAAGGCTTATTCAAGTTGTGTTCCATTTAGGATCTGGATTAGGTGATCCCTGTAATAGATGGTTGGCTGATAATGGTGCCACCAGTTTACTGGCTGGTTAGTGAACCATTTGGTTAGCTGTTTGGTGATCTACTTGGGGTGTTAATTCCCTGAGAGGTAGCAATCAAAGTTTTTGCAACATCTCCCCCTGGGGTGCTGGAAGGCGGAGCCTTGGGGATTTTCTTAAGCATGTCAGGAATACAAGTTTTGTATTGATCCAGTTTACCGTTGGGAACGGGGAGTCTGGAGTTGCGCTGGGCTGTTCTTGCCTTGCTTAGGCAAAGTTGGTTGTGATGCATACGTTTTAACTCAGTTTGGGCCCCAATTCCCTTGATGAGGTAGGTATTTTGGGGCTTGAATTCCATGATGATGCCTGGTCCACTGTGATATTAGGCTGATTGACCACAAATGTTCAGGTTAATCATTGCACGCAGATCTTACTCAGTTACACGCTGTATTATCACTTGACATCATTATATTAATAGATATGGCAGTTATACGCCGTATAATTGCTAGTTTATTATAATAGATGTAACAATTATACGCTGTATTATCATTTGGTTATCACTTAATCAAGTGTAGTTAGTATATGCCATGTAATTGTTAGTTTATTATAATAGATGTAACAATTATACGCCGTATTATCACTGATTGTCCCAATGTGATGTGATTATATGCCATATATTGCTTGCTTTATTATAATTGATGTATTTATTATACGCCGTATAAACGTTAGCCAATATAGTGAATATCATTGATTACACGGTGTGTAATCACTAAATCATCAATTGTATATCACCTATTCTACCCTACTGGACGTTGTATCAACTCAGCTCAACACAGCCTGATGGACTTATATGTTCATATCAAACAAGTGATATACAAATGGCTAAGAAATACCGAGTTTGGATCAGTATTACACGGCATATAATTGGGTTCCTTATTGGTTTGGGTCAGTATTACACGGCAGATAATACATTGAGTCACTAATAGATTGAGTCTGCTATTATACAGTGTATAATCCCTAATTTGACTTGTTGCATTAATAAGCATAAGGTTTGCCAACCAGAAAAGGATCACTGATTAAGTCCTGCAAATGGAATACCAGAATTCTACCTTCCAATGTAGGAGGGCTGAACAGGGACAATTTCTAAGCACCAACTAAATATGGCGTAGTTTCCCAGCGCAATAATAGGTGTTTAAGATACAGCCAATTGATAAATGACAGTAGGCTAGCTCAAGAAGAGCCTAGGCTGTAGCTAAAGTGCCATGTACACCTTTTTAAGGCTAGTAGCAACACGTGTGCCAAGGACAGCCAATCAGGATAGGCGTAGCTAGCAAAGATGGACCTATTGCAAAGGTAGCCACTGAGAACTGTCTGAAAGGACAAGAACAAGGGTTGTTGTAGTATATATTGATATAGACACCTGAAAGGACAAAAACAAGTTCATAGTTACACCTGGATAGATTGTAGCTGCTGGCTAGATTGTACTCCAGTATCAATAAACATAATTATCTTCTAAGTTCTATTCTATTGTAGTCTGTAGTGCTCTTGCATAGGATTAGGTAGAGTACATTGGCAAGGCTAACATCTATCTGTAGCTTTGAACATATCAGCAATATCACTAGTTGCTCGACATCCACATAGCCCTGGGTCCAACTTATGTTGATTGTGGTTGACAACTCATATTTTATCCCCAACTTGGAATCTTTCCTGCTGTAATCTAATTGCTTCCCTCTTGACCCTTTGGTGTTCCATTTTCTCTTGGTTTTTTCTAGTACATTGTACGTTGGGGTCACTGTTGTCTGGCACTTTTTTGGAATAGGTAATTGTAGTCCTGTGGTTGTACTGACAAGAGCAGGCTTTTGTCCATAGACAAGCTCATAAGGGCTTTTACCCGTATTATGGTTGACTTGCTTTCTACAGACCATGAGCGCTGTTGGGAGCATGCCAACCCAGGTCTTTGGATTGTTAGCAGATAACTTACTGAGGGCTTTTACAAGCAAGCCGTTTAGTTGTTCTACTTGTCCATTTGCTTGAGGGTGATATGGGCTGACTGTGATATGTTTTATTCCATTTTTGGAAAGGTAGATATTGGTGGCAATGGCTTTAAGTTTGGTGCCTCCATCTGTGATTAGGAGATCAGGCTTCCAAAACTTGGCTATGATCTCTTTTCCAATGAATTGTCTCACATCATTTCCTTTGTGTTATTTTGTGGCTTGATTCACATGTAATCTTGCTGTGTATTCAATGGCTATGATAATGTATTTTTTTGCTTTTTTATCTCCAGGCATGGTCCCTGCAATGTCCAGTGCCCACACCTTAGATGTTTGTGTGACTGATACTGGCATTACTGTCTTGGGAGGCGCCTTGAAGCATGCATACTTTCATATACTTTACATTGTTCAAGAATCTCTTTGATGTTGTCCAGCATGTTGGGCACCAGTAGCAAATCTATAGATATCTGTGTAAGTTCCTGCTACATGTGTGACCCAGATCTCTGTGATAACGGAGGATTGTGACAATCTTTTGTGTTGACAGGACGTAGGGTACAGTGTCACCATTTGGAAGAATTTAGTGAAGGGTACCATATACTTTTTTGAACAGGTGTTTGTTCTTGAGGACCTTCTCTTGAATGTCCATTGGTGTTCCAGGTGGGAACCCTTCCTGGAGATTCCCCATGATTAACATGGGCCAGTTGGGGTTGCCATCAGCACAGAGGACATGTTTGCTGTATAGCCTTGAAAGGGCATCTGCAGTGAGCATTTACTTGCCTGGCTTGTATTTGATCTACATTGGGCATCTCTTTATGAGAATCATCCATTTGGCTTGTCTTCTTGATAATTTTTGTTGCATTTTAAAGAATATCAACAATTTTTTATCAGTGAGGACTTTGAATGTTTGGGCCCCTTTCAGATAGCATCACCACTTCATGAGGCAGTGTATGATGGCTACCAACTCCTTGTTATGTATAGGTATCTTTTTTTGCTGTCAGATAGCTTTCTTGATTCATACTCCACAGGGAGGAAGTCTCTTTCTATTGTTTGGAGATAGAGTACTCCTCCTATGGCATAATCAGAAGCAAAAGTTTCTAGAACATAGAATTCCTCACAATTCAGTTATTGAAGGATAGGGGTGGTGACCATGTGTTTCTTTAGTTAGAAGAAGTGTTGGTCTTGTAGCAGTGTCCAGATAAATTTGGTTGTTTTTCCGGTGATGGCTGACAAGGGGGCTGTTAGGGCGCCCCAGTCAGGGATGAACCTGTGTATATAGGCTACCATTCCAAGGAAAGTGCAGAGTTTGCTCTTGTTCCTTAGAGCTGGCATCTCAGTTATGGCGTGTATCTTGTCTGGGTCTGGTTTGATTCCGTCCTTACTGATAATGTGACCAAGGAATGGAAGTTCAGCTGAGAAGAATTCATACTTTGACGGTTTGGCAATCAACTGGTTTTCTTCAAGGGTGAGGAAGACTAGGCAGATGTCTTCCCAGTGTTGTTCCAGGTTGGGACTGTAAATGATGATGTTTTCCAGGTAAATGATTGCTTGTTTTCTGCTGTGTTCTTTGAAAAAAAATTATGAAGGTCACAACGGTACTGGGAGCGTTTGTCATGCCAAAGTTGAGAACAACACATTCAAAGAAACTGTATTTAGTTTGAAATGCGGTCTTTGGAATGTCTTCATGTTTCACACAAATTTGATGGTAGCCTGCTTTCAAATCAATTTTTGTGAAGATTTGGGACCCCCAGGGCATCAAAAAGGTCATTAATTAGGGGCAGGGGATACCTGTTCTTTATTGTGACCTCATTGAGAGCCCTGTAGTCTGTTATCAGGCAGAGGCCTCCATCTTTCTTTGCCACAAAGAAGAAAACAGCACCAAAGGGTGATTTTGAGGGTCTGATTAGGCCTTTCTTGAGTGCTTTGTCAAGTTAAGCCTTCAGGGTGTTGTCTTCCTGTGGTGTGAGGCGGTAGATGGTTTGTGCTTTAGGCACACTACTTTTTAGGTCAATCTTGTGTTGTATGCCCCAATCAGGGGGCAACCCAGGTAGTGTTTCTTGGAATACAGTGGGAAACTCATTGACTAGCTGGTTTCTGGTTGGGCTCTGTTTGTGTTGAGTTTCTGTGTTTTTGAAGTGGATGACTTCATATATACATGTGCTCCAATTAATTTTGCTGATGTCAGTTTCTTTCTCTGTTTCCATGATCTTTACAAATATGTGGTCCCTCATGAGGGTGTCAAGATGTGTTGGGTATACGTGATGGTGGACTTCTCCTTGCTGGATGATGAGGGTGGCACTGTCCCATTGATGTGAGGCTTTGTCTTTTGCATCCAATCTAGTCCAAGTATGATATTGTTTTTGGCAATTGGTATGATGGGGCCGCTAATTGTTGTTTGTATGTCTTCAATTTAGGCTTGGAAAGGTTTTGTCTCGTGGGTAACTGGTGTGCTTCAGTTGTCCACCATGATGACCCTCTTGATTTTGCTTTGGCCTTTAGGTAGTTTCATGAGGTCAGTGAATTTCTTGTCAATGAGAGTTTGGTCTTCTCCAGTGTCAAATAGCGCAGTGCACTGATATCTGCAAAAACAGAAAGGATAAGTGAGTAGTTTATTTCTAGTTTGGGCAGCAAAGAGTAGAGGGTTGCTGGAGGGTATTGGATCATTGTGATTGAATTCACGTCCTGGTCCCTGTACAAGTCTTGGAAAGTGGGGGAGGGCAACTTACCTAAGCACACCCTTGAGCTTTTTCCTCCTTGTTGGTATCTTTGGTGTTTACCTGGTTGGCTTGTGCAGTGTGATTCCAAGTTCAAGGATGGGTGTTGTTGGCTTGGTTGTTTTGGTTGTTTGGTTGAGGATCCTTCTTGGCTGTAGGGCTCTCCTTGCGCTTGTTGATTGCATGTAGGTTATCAGATTTCTGAGCTGCACGCTTTCCTTCCAAAAACACATCTTCAAGGTTCTTGCAGCAGGTCATGTCAAACTGACGTCTGATGTGCGTGGGGAGACCATTGTAGAAGTCCAACAATGCCTGGGTTCATTGAACTTGATGATGTTGGGCGTGCGGTCATGTAGGTCTTCATATGCAAAGATGTACTCCTTGATTGTTCCTACATCTTGAAGGTTCAAAGTTCTGTTGTGATAACTACGTCAGAATCCTTCATGGAGAACTTCTCAAGGAATGCAGTTTTGAATACCTCCCAGTTTTCCTTCTGGTCAGGGTGTTGGTCTAGCCATTTGCTTACAAAAAGTGATGCAGTTCCTGCAACGCAAAGGGCAATCTCACTGGCCCAGAGTCTTTGGGGTAGTCCACTTGCTTAATTTTGCTCTGTGTACTATTGATCCAGTGAGAGGGGTTTTTCCAACATAGTCCTGCAAAAGCTCCTATTTTGGCTGTACACAGGTGTTGGAATACAATATTATGTATTTCAGGAAGCTGTGGTCCCGTCATGGTTGGTGCTGTGGGTAACAGTATACAGGCTTTGAGAGTGTTGTACTGTTTGATAGGTACAAGGATGTTGTTGTAGATAACAAGGCCTGCAGGGATGTCTTGTCCTTCTTTGTAGTCTCTCCAGCTGTTAGGGAGTATTATTGCTTGGGTCTTTTTCTTAGGAGGAATTTTTCCTTTGAGTTGGTTAGGTATGGATAACCTACCTGTGCTACCACTGTCTAGTATATACTTTTGGGAAGTATAATAAACAATATAAAGGGAAGATTTAAGAAGAGAATGATACTTTATTGGATATGAATATAGGATAATATATAGTATCATGACAAGCCACATGCCGTCCATGTATGTCATGGAGGTCATGGGGCTTATCTGAGTAATGTTCCTCTTAGGTCACAAGGCTTATTCAAGTTGTGTTTCATTTAGGATCTGGATTAGGTGATCCTTGTAATAGATGGTTGGCTGATAATGTTGCCACCAGTTTACTGGTTGGTCAGTGAACCATTTGGTGAGCTGTTTGGTAATCTACTTGGGGTGTTAATTCCCTGAGAGAGATCAATTGAAGATGTTGCAACACTTGATAAAAAATTCCTTGTAGATTAAGTAATTATTGCATGTTGATCTTGGATAATTATTCCCAAGGTATTTTTGGCAACTTGATTTTCTTGGAATATTGAGCGCCCCCATTCCCTAATGTTTCTGTTACTATTTACCTGATGTGTTTTTCTAGATCAACAACCTTTTGGAGAGCTGACTCTAATTTATTAACAAGGCTGTATATACTAGACATGTTGTTTGAATTACATCCCAAATAAATGTTTTTATACCACTACCCTCAACACATTATCAGGAAATTCTAGATAATGAAACATTTTATTAAAAATTATTACAAATACTGCAAATAACTTGCAATTATGCAAAAAGAAACATCACATAGCATAAAATATACCAAAATTGCACTAAACTAGCCATCTAAATTAGTAAATGTAGATTGTTTTCCAGTATGTAACTTATTTATTTGACAAAAATAATATTTTACAGATATCTCACATTGAATTTGAATTTTTTATTTGATGTTAACTTTACTATGTCATATTGCTAGACATATCAATTCCACATTATGTGTGTAACTCAATGCATCTTTTTTAATAAAATATGTTGTTAATGGGTATTTATATTGTGATTTTATAATAGGTCTGTGTCTATATTATGGGGCCATTAACACTTATTAAAAATAATGATACATATTGCATTTTAAAGCCTGCATATTTTCCTATTGATAATGATTCTGAAAAATTAAAGTTGGATTTGGTGAGTTAGTAATAATACAATGGATCAATCAATCACTGTCTATGACTATTAATTGGCTGATTTTCTTTGTTGTGACAATTGTGCATTTTCTGAAATTTATGTGATTGTATCTGATTTGTTGATTTCTGATTCTATTACCTGTACAATAGAAAACAAGGTAGCCTCCCCAATACTGGTTGTTCTTGGGGAGGCAACCTGATTTCCTATTGCACAGGCAATAGAATGAGAGACCAACAAATTGGAAACCAGTGTGTAAATATCAGAAATGCACAATTGCCACAGCAAAGAAAATCTGCCAATTAATAGTCATAAACAGTGATTAATTAATCCATTGTATTATTACTAACTCACCAAATACAACTTTAATTTTTCAGAATCATTATAAATAGAAAAATATGCAGGCTGTAAAATGTAATATGTATCATTATTTTTAATAAGTGTTAATGGCCTCATAATATAGACACAGACCTATTATAAAATCACAATACAAATACCACATTAACAATGAATTTTATTGAACAAAATGCATTGAGTTATGCACATAATAATTAAATATCAAGAGTTAACGTCTAGCTGCAATATTCTAATGCAAAAAATATCTGTGGTTCTTAATGTATTATTGTTAATGAAAAATATTAATACAAAAAATTATATGTTATTCATAAAATGTACATCATTTTATTGATTATGAGAATATCAATAATGTAAAAGGAACATGTTACTAATTATAAATCAAAAAAAATAATATCAATTTTAATAAGTTGCCACAAAGAAAGATTTTATTTTACTCATCAAAGGACGAGTAGGTGAGGGAATGGGCGGAATGTATGTTGCCATCATCTGCTCCTGTGAAAGGGACAGCATCAGAGATAGTGGGGAGGGAATATGTGTTGGCTTGGGAGTCAGGGTTGGAAGGCGGGTGACTTGATCTTGATGGGGGGTTGGGAGGCAGGGTTTGTTGACTGGGAAGAGGCAACAAGAGCTGATTGCTTCAATTTCTCAAATTCTTCTTCTGTCACATATATGGGCTTGAAAAACCAAATGGATGAGTGTGGGGGGAGGCAGGAGTCCTTTCTGGACTTACCACTATCACTTGCATAGAAGATAATAAGATCTTATAGTCCTGGACAAATAATGAAGGGAAAAGCTCATACCCCTTATCAATTTGGGTGCATAGTTTGTTGTAGGTGGCAGGCTTTAAGTGCCTGAGATCCAAACCAAAATTGTAAAGACATACATTTGCAAGATGCATGTCAGCGTGGTTGGGGGGATAGGACCAACAGGTATGCCCTACAGCCCTGATTTCCTTGATTGCCCATTCCTGCTGCTCCATCTCCGCACTCAGTACAACTGTGTGCATGGTGTTTTGTGTGGCCCACTCCTACAGCATGGCCTTGAGCTCCGTCTGGTAGGCATATCCATCTGCGGTGTTCAATATTGCCCAGTAATAATTGACATCCAATGGGGGAACTGCCAATAAAACCCCAAAAATTGATACAAAATTGTGCCGCGCTTGTAAACGTCAGATTGTATATACATTTCTCCATAATCTTGGATAATTGCAGAAATCTTGGCATACAACAAGAAGATAAAGTCATTGTGTGTCCTCATTGCCCTCCCTTTTATAAAATTAATTATGGTTGATTTGAAATCCCTGGCTTTTTGACTTGACAATTCCGCCATTAACCTATTGATTGGAATTGGGAAAGATATTCAGAATAAATTGATGTTTGGCCTGAACGTTGATGCATTGGCCAAAATTGGTGGCACTAAGGCCAAACTGCTCCAAAAATTAAGAATGATTCTTCCTAACCCAAAATCAATGGACTGGTCTGCCTAAATCCAATCCAAATCAATTATCCACCTTTAATCAATCCAGCAGTGCAGCAGCACAACCCCAAAATATCCAAGTGCTCCATAGGAGCTGAAAACTTGGCTGTTAATGCACTTTTAGGTGCTCATCCCAATCATCATAACCACAATAGTGGTTAGTCTATGGTTTAACCCAGTTCTGCCTATATTAGCTGGGTTTGAACCCCAAAAAACTCCTTGATATATTTTTCATGTGTTATTTTATTATACTCTGCAATGGAGTAGATCCCACCCATAGGACATGAGATGGATGGACTAGTTTTCAGGAAGAAAGCCACTATAGCAGCTGAACATTACAGCTGTCATCACGCTCGGCTTAGGACAAGGTCAGGAGCAGAAATGATGCAATAACAATAACTCCGCAATGGAGCATTGGGTGAGATGCCTTTTGGGATAACACTATTCAGTAAAACCCCAATACATAGGCTGGTCCAGCCCTAGGATTCTTGGGTCAACTGTCCATGAGATAACAATCCTATAAAAGGATATTTTTCTAACAATAATAAAGATTCAACTCTTGCTCTCTTCAACTTTACTCTTTATTAAGATTTATCTGTGTTTAAAGATATTAAGACTGTGTTTTGGTCTGCCTAGATAATTAAAAGGTATTTTTGAAGTTAGTAACTGTGTATTGACATCCTTAGTCCTCATACAAGGAATCAATACTCTCTTCCCTTACAGTGAGCCTATCAACTCTCCTCTTCCCAAAGTTGAGATTTGGTGCTCACTACAGGGGGTACAAATCAATACATGTACCCCTTCTTCAAAACAGCAAAATATCCCAAGAACCCATGGATACCACACTGGCCCCCAAGCCCATTTGCCGTACCTACAGTTCCTTTTCCAATGTGGCCACCCCAGTGGAATCTATGACTTCTTCTGTTGAGGGTATTACCATTGGCAATCACACTATGGTAGTATACCAAGCTCCATTAACTCTACCCCGCAACAGAGTGGCACAGTTTTCTCAATTTCTCCTCTATGGCTACCAAGCCAGCCCAACTGGTAACATAGACTCTGCCTGCTCTCTGTTCTATTGAGGACATAATCAAGATGACCTTTTCCTAAAATATGACTGCCTTTGCGCTATCACTACAGCAACTTTCATGAGTCAGAATCTAGACCTCACATTCATCAAGGAATACATTGCAAAATTTCTTTTGTTCACAACTTGCACTTCACAAATGGTTATCTCTTGTCAACAGATTGTATTGCAAGACCTTGCCATACATTCAGAAAATGTTTCAAATAATTATGCCAAACTGCTCCACCAATTAGATATCTTGTTTACTGAAGCCCGCAAGGCCATCATGGCTAACCAACACCATTTGGGTTGGACTCAAACCAGATTAGAACCCCTGACTTATGAATTGGACAAAAACCTTCCTAGAATTATTGAAGCGCACCTTTGAGATCACAGCCTGACCACTGAATAGATTGATGTGGTAAACCGTTGCTGTTGTCAGATTGAGGAATCCACAGCCGCGTCTTCCACTCCTGCAACCAGTCCTACTTCCCGCAAAATAAGAGAAATACAAGACAAGGTCAAATTGCTACAGACCGCTGTCAGCCACGTCACCACTTTGGCCATGTTTGACAGTCAACAAATCCACATTACCACCCTTCAGACCAATGTGGATTATGTCATTAATTCTAATAATGAAATGTTTGGTCAAATTGCTGAGCTACAGAATCAAGTGGACCTACAGCAACAACAGATCAATGATTACCAGTCCACTCTTGAAATAACCCAAGAGGAGATTTGGAAATTTCACCAATACAAGGCTAATTGATCCAGATGGGAAAGCTCTATCATGGAACACATTCAAAGTCTGGAGGACAACCCAAGCTATATGAGCTATAAGCCTCCTGAGATATTTCAAAGTGAACTGAGCTACAAATCTACTCTTGCCAGTACACCCATAGTAGAGCAGCATTCAATCCCAAACATCATGATGGCAATGCCGTTCAATCCAAGTGCTAGCAGATAGGCTCCTCCTCAAAATACACAGTTTAGCAGTTTGCCTTCCCAAACTTCCTTGCAGACTCCACCTCTACAGAGCACTGGCAAGAGATTCAAGGTTGGTGTACTTCTAAAGTTTGATTGCCAAGGAAACGTGCATGTCTTTTTGAGACTGTACAAGATGGCAACAGTAGGAGCGCCAGACACTAAAAAGGCATACCTAATTATTAATCTACTTGATCCTATGAGTAGAGATATAATCATACCAAGTCTTCCTGCTGGCGACATTACATACCAGGATGCCAGAAGTGCCATTCTGAGAAAATTTGGAAGTACTGTTTGCATGATAGAATGCAAGGATCTCTTTTCTGATATTGAGTTCAAGACCAATGAGACGCTTTCCAAGTTTGCTGACCAATTTTATCACAAAGCCCAAGTCCTCCTAGGAGCCGGTGCAATGGTGGAACATAGCACCAAGTTTGCAATGAAGAATGCTGTAAACCTTTATCAGGAACTTTATTGGGCAACAAACCTCTTTTTGGGTCAAGAGTTTACCATGATGCAGATGTTGGACTATTTCTGCTGTTTGGAAGCCACACACAATGCACCCAATAAGGAAAAACCCAAATATACCCGTCCTGTCAACACTAACAAACCAGCAATTGGTAGTTCCAAAATATGCCAAACTCAAGAGAGACAAATTCCTCTCATAGATATCACTTACTACTGCTGTTGGAATACGGGACATTATGCCAAAAAATGTCCTAATGAATGAAAGGTACATGTGGTCTACGTCCCTGCCAAAGAGCAGGGAAAAGACCAAGCTCAGTTGAAGAGGGATATTCTACTGAGCTTGAAACCAACATCCCTCCTGATAAGCCAGTTATGCTAGTCTCTCCACCAGTGCTCTGCAACAACGTTGCAACCGCTGCGCCGACTGATCCTAGTCCGCCATGCCTTGACAAAACCAATGTGATCACTACTGAGTTATTTGTTGATGATGAGCCCATTGATCTCCTTCACCAAGTTGTTTCAAATGATTTTTGTGCTGTTTTAACCCAAAGTCAAAAAGCGGCCTTGGAGGAAGAAGGAGAGGCCATAGTAGCCCGGCCATACACACAGCAAATTATGGAGATGAATTCAGGTGAACCTCTTCAATCTAAAGATACCCCCATTTGGAAAATGTCAGTATTATGCTGCCTTTCAAAGAAATGGAAAATCACTATCCTGGTGTTATTAAGTCTTTGATGAAGTTTGCTGAAGCATCAAATAATCCTTTGATCCACTTAGTAAACAAAAATTCTACCTATTCTTATTGCACGTATTGTGACATTTTGGTCAACAAAGTCAAGGTCTGAGCCATAATTGACAGCAGCGCTCCGGTCAATATAGTGTCCACCACTTTGGTTAAACAACTGAAATAGCGCCCAATGTAGACTATTGTAAAAAATATGGTAATGTGGGACCAACGTCCACTGTTTCCCAAGGAATGTACAGTGTGCTGCCCTTACAATTTGGATATCTTGCAGTCACCTCTCCTGCAATTGTGTTTCCTCACAAAGATTTTGACATCCTTATAGGCACTCAATTCATGAAAACCTTTGGTGCTAATATTGACTTTCAAGAAAATGTCTTGGAAATCCTAGGTCAGAAGTTACCCATATACTACACACTGGATGGTATAATTCCTGAGACTAAAAGGTGCAACTACATAAATATTGTGTATCAGGATGGCATCATACCGGTGCAGTTTTACCAAAGTGGAAAAAAGATTTTGATGCCACCTACCCAGATTGAGGAGAACAAAGGAATTCCCTTGAGAGCCTACAAGACTTATGAGATAAAGCTGGGTGACCAGCATATTCTTGAGACCAAATTGACTCTCAAAATTCCTGAAGGGCTATATAGCAAGATTGAACAGCCATACCAAAGATCTTGTCTAGAGCCATCAATATGCCCAGGAATAGTCATTCTGGGTTGCAAGGAAATCCAAGTATTAGCAGCTAACCTCACTGCTAATACAATTCATGTCAAAAAAGGACAGGTAATTGAATTTCTCCATCTTTTGCCCTCTGAGGAAATTGCCAGATTTGAAAATTTTGGAAGTCTATCTGACATGGGACTACCTGATACCAAACCACTAGTATGCCCAGTTATTCCTTGAGAGACTCTTGTGGGATTATCTACTTCAGAAAAGGACGCCATACTGAAGATATTCAAGAAATATAAGTCTATCTTTGCCAAGGACAACTTTGACTTAGGCTGCGGGAGAAATGTTCAGCATCACATTGATACTGGAGACACACTGCCCATACAAATGAGACCCATAAGAAGATCCAAAGCAGCAGACAAAGTGTTTATTGACAAAGTAACAAAGCTCTTAAAAACAGGAATGTTGGTACCCAGCTGCAGTCCTTGGGCATCACCAATTCTTGTTGTAAAGAAGAAAGACGGCTCCAACCAAGTGGTCATTGACTATAGGAGATTAAACCTTATTACCAAAAAGGATTCATATCCATACCTCATATTGACAATGTGTTAGACCGGCTTGGTGGTACAAAGTATTTTTCTGTGATAGATCTCATCAGCAGATACTGGCAGATTGACCTCCCTCCTGCAGACCAGGAAAAGTGTGATATTATAACTTCACAAGGATTATGTCAACCCAACAGGATGCTGCAAAGACTATGCAACGCACCGGCTACTTTTCAACGGGCAATGGATTCTATACTTAGTGATCTCAAGTTATCATGTGTGTTAGTTTATCTTGATGATATTAATGTCTTCTTGAAAACATTTGGTCAACGCCCTGAGAACTTGGAATCAGTATTCAAACGCCTTGCTGACGCCAATCTGAAATTCAAGCCGTGTAAATGCCAGTTCTTTAAGGAGCAGTTGGAGTATCTTGGATTTATAATAGATGCAAAAGGTCTCAGCCCGCAAAAACCCAAGGTAGATGCCATGGTGAAAATGCCACCACCCAAAAGCATGAGATATGTGCAAGTTTTCCTCAGGATGGTTGGATACTACCAGCAATTCATTCCAAATTTCTCTAAGATTGCCAGTCTGCTCTTTCACTTACTTAAGATTGATTCTAAGTTTGTCTGGGCGGAGGAGTGTCAGATAGCTTTCAAAAAACTTAAACAATTACTTGCAAACGCACCAGTATTGCACTATTCAGACTTTGGTAAAGAGTTTATTGTTCAAACTGATGCATCCCTTGCCGCAGTAGGAGCTGTTCTCTCACAACTTGATCAAAATGGTGATGAACACCTGGTGGCCTATACTAGCAGAACCATGGATATTCATGAACACAATTACACAGTAACAGAAAAGGAATGCCTTGCAGTTATTCATGCATGCAAACAATTTTGCGTTTATCTCCATGGCACACATTTCAGAGTCATAACAGATCACTCTTCTTTGCAATGGTTACATAACCTCAAAGAGCCCAAGGGTCACCTTGCCAGATGGGGCCTAAAACTTCATGCTTATGATTATGAGATACATCATAGAGCCAGTGTGGCACACCAGAACGCTGATGGACTGTCACGCTTACCAATGATTAACACTGTGCTTCCAATGGCTGACCAACTGTTTGGCAAGATGTGACTCAGAGATTTTAAGGACAAACCGCCTGAAGTACATAAACACCTTGAGATTCTCAGCCAAGTCTGTGTTGCAGAAGACAGTAAATTGCTCAAAATTAAGGATGGCAAAAAGCTTATCTTTCCAAAGCCCTCCAAAATGACAGACCTTATTGTTCAAGCGCATCAAGAAGTAGGCCACGCTGGCCTGATGAAGACTATGTTGCAGCTCAAGGAATTGTACTTCTGGGAGTCAATGCAGTTTGACACACAATATCCTTGGCGCTTGCATAGAATGCCAACTCAACCAACCTCTCAACAAGAAGCTCCGCTACAATTTGGTGAAGCCAAACTTTTCTTGGCACATTGTCTTAATTGATATAGTGGGCCCTCTTCCAGCAAGCAGCCTTAATACCCAATACATTATTGTCGCAATTGATCATCTAACCAGATGGGTGAAAACCAAAGCTCTCAGAGATCTTAGCGCCTTGTCAACTGCCAAATTTATTTTGGAGCACATTATTCACCAGCATGACTGTCCTCAATTTATCCTAACCAATAATGGGACAAACTTTATTTCTCACGCCATTCCAAGGCTTAATGAACTCATGGCAACCAGAGGAGTATTATCAATGCACTATCATCCAGAAACTAACATATTAGTGGAACAAGTTAAAGGCACTTTGGTGCAAATAATCCAAAAACTGGCTACCCATAAAACCTTGAAATGGTCTTCTTTCTTGGGGGCAGCTTCTTTTGCCTACAACATCTCAAAACACTCAAGTAAAGGGCATTCTCCATTTAGCCTTCTGTACGGCCACCAGCCTGCCTTGCTGTCCATTCTGTATTCCCTTGTAGATGGTAGCAGCAAGGTGGATCCCACAATGTATATGACGTAATTAGCTGATACCCTTGTAAATTTGCAGGCCCTAGTGTATTCTAATAATGTTGCAAAGAAAATTTCAAGCAAGGACAGTGCAGATACCGCCAGGCCAGCAATCATTGAGTATAAGGTTGGTAACATTGTAGCATACTGTGATACTCATGGGTTTTGAAGAACCCACAAGTTAACAGCATTGTGGACTGACCCCTTTGAGATTATTGAGAAGACATCCACACAGGCTTTCACAATTAAGAATATGGACACAAAGGCAATAGTCAACAGAGTACATGCTAAATACCTGAGACCACTTTGCCTGAATTAATTAAAGTTCATATCTATCATATGTTTATATATTTTTAAATTCTATTTATTGTGAATAAGCATGGAATATCAGGCATGTTGCCCAACAGTTGTGCTACTGATCCAAATTGTCTGAAGGACTACCTTCTTCTGCCTCACTGCTCTTTTCACTCTTGTCAACTTCTTCATTGCTTGTCAAGTTATAATTGCTGATATCCTTAGTCACAGTTTGAGGGATATGTCTAGAAGGAACCTCAACAGAAATTTTTTGCCACAACAGGCATAATGCCAACTAGAACTGCGGGTCACTGCTTACTTGTAGATATAGGTTCTGTCTGGCGTGGAATGTATTATTTGTCTTCTTTGACCATGTTTGCAGGAGCATCCACTCTACGCTGACGTGAACCAATGGCCAAACCGGTGTCAAGCTCTTGCCAAATTGTTGCCATTACCAGGATACAGCAAGCCCATGTACGCTGCTTGTAATGATCCAAGGAGCTCCAGTGCATGATAGGAAGTTCAATCCAAAAACAAGTATCCAAAAGACGGCCTAATCCAGAGATAGGAGTATATCACACAACCAGAATAATGCAATCCGCCAGAAAATCCTCCATATTGTCATACATTTGGGGAAATTCTACTCTTGCTATGAAAAGTTGACAACAAGCCTCATCAAGACAGTGATTCATGTCAGAAAGAGTAAAGCAATGAATACTATCCTTAGGAAGCACTACATGAGCTCCCAGTAATGACATTTGGGCAACCGCTACACCATAATCACCAAGGTGAAGATTTGAGCTTATATGGCCAAATGTCACAAAAATCCAATGTTCTCAGTTATCCTGAGAACTTACCTGTAAGGTACGCTCAAAATCAGGAATGGTGAAAACTTCCACGCTTCAGCTCATGATCACTAACTTGTAGAATCAAAATACAACAAGTTTTTCTGGGATGTCAGTCATAAAATTGGCTGAGACCATTGTGGCATCTAACTCACTAACTTCATAGTTGGATAGACAATCATAGTCATAACCGAGGCAATATGTAGAACCTTTTCTTAACCAAGTTGGTACATTGCTCTCTTGATTAAATTTCAAAACTCAAAATAACAACTCCTGCAGGATACCTGACATGTTTCAAAAAGACTGTGCTGGTTTGGCCAGTTTCTCAAAATTAGGCTGGTGCCGCAAATCAACGCCAGAAGCCAAAATGTCAGAAAAGACCTCAAAGAAAGACCAACTGGAGTTCTCTGGTTTGTTAATCACATTCATGTGTTCTCCTAGTTTGAGGCCCAGACCCTCTAAATAAGACTTACCTGCCGTGGTGTCAATATCTATGGACTCTAACGTACCAACCAACGTGGTGTAAAAAGTAGGGGCAACAGATAACTTAGACATGGTTTCCTCTAGTTCACCAAATACCAGTGATTATTTTTTGACGTGTAGAAGACTTCTGTGCCAAGTATCTTCTTAGCTGAACATTTTCCAAGGTCTTCATGTACTCTTTTTCAAGCGCTCTGACATCTGAAGAGTTGCTTTTGGTATTGCTGATAACACTGTGGTTGTCTGCCATTTTCTTATTTCTGTATTGTCAAGTCAAGTGGGGGAAACGTGAAATCCCTGGCTTTTTGACTTGAAAATTCTGCCATCAATCTATTGATTGGAATTGGGAAAGATATTCAGAATAAATTGATTTTTGGCCTGAACGTTGATGCATTGGCCAAAATTGGTGGCACTAAGGCCAAACTGCTCCAAAAATTAAGAATGATTCTTCCCAAACCAAAATCAATGGACTGGTCTGCCTAAATCCAATCTGAATCAATTATCCACCTTTAATCAATCCAGCAATGCAGCAGCACAACCCCAAAATATCCAAGTGCTCCATAGGAGCTGAAAAATTTGCTGTTAATGCAATTTTAGGTGCTCATCCCAATCATCATAACCTTAATAGTGGTTAGTCTATGGTTTAACCCAGTTCTGCCTATATTGGCTGGGTTTGAACCCCAAAAAACTCCTTGATATATTTTCATGTGTTATTTTATTATACTCTACAATGGAGTAGATCCCACCCATAGGACATGGGATGGATGGACTGGTTTTCAGGAAGAAAGCCACTATAGCAGCTAAACATTACAGCTGTCATCACGCTCGGCTTAGGACAAGGTCAGGAGCAGAAATGATGCAATAACAATAACTCTGCAATGAAGCATTGGGTGAGATGCCTTTTAGGATAACACTATTCAGTAAAACCCCAATACATAGGCTGGTCCAGCCCTAGGATTCTTGGGTCAACTGTCCATGAGATAACAATCCTATAAAAGGATATTTTTCTAACAATAATAAAGGATTCAACTTTTGCTCTCTTCAACTTTGCTCTTTATTAAGGTTTAATCTGCGTTTAAAGATAGTAAGACTGTGTTTTGGTCTGCCTAGATAAGTAAAAGGTATTTTTGAAGTTAGTAACTGTGTATTGACATCTTTAGTCCTCATACAAGGAATCAATACTCTCTTTCCTTACAGTGAACCTATCAACTCTCCTCTTCCCAAAGTTGAGAGTTGAATTGTAGGGTTTAGTATCCACCAAACTGGAACCAATGAGAACTTGATTGGACAAGATTCTAGCAGCAACCACAACTCTGTGCATCCACAAATTGACTGTTCTTTTATTTTAGAAAATTTCATGAAGTCCCAGTTGGAGACAAACCTGGACCAGGGGCATCCGCGGGTCACACTCCATAATAGCCATCATGAGAGGGTGGTCTTTTTCACCTTCAGTTGAAGTACAGGCACCAGTTGGGGTCTTATTGGGAGAGAGACCACAGTTGGTATGAGCTTGCAGGGTTGCAGCCACAGTAGACTTTGAAACTCCCATTGTGGCCGCTATTTTCCTGAGGGACATAGGCATTCCTTGCTTTTCAATCATTTTGAGAAAAATTCCAAGGTGATCAATTTCCTTCTGCGTCTTGCGGGCTGATTGGCTAGAGGTGGGATGTGTCTGTCTTGGGAATCAAACAGTGCCATCTGATTGGCTGCTTTGAATTCCAGCTTTCCTGGGTGACCCTTGGTTAGATTGGATGATCCCAATTACAGTATTGATATGTGATTTTGGATTAGCAGCTGCCTTTGTGTGATTGGAAAACAGGGCCATGCTTGAGGACGCAAGAAAAAGAACACAATTCTGGGTAGTGCTTGCAGAAGGGCCTACAAGTTAGGAGTGACTATAGACAGAGGCATCACTATTGAAAGACCCAGTGTAGCCCTGCATGATTCTGTCAAGGCTAGGGAACAGTTTGTTTACTTGGCTGTTATTAAAAGAAGGCATAATAAATTTTATATTAAAAAATTAAACTCAAAAAAAGAGGTGTGTATTTTAACAAATTTTACTGTTAAGTATGTTAAGTTGATGAATATTAGGATCTAAATTTCAGACATCCTAAACTGGAATAGGGTGATTTTTGAGAATGCCTATGATTTCTAAAAGAATTAGCACAAATCCACTCTAGATCCTTTGAAATTCTTTTTGAGACATCCACAAATTATATTTATTTCAAATTCACCTCATTTTTTATTTAAAATTTGGTTCTTGGATTTGACAATCCCGCAATTTCATATTTGTTACTAATTTCATGTTGTCTATGATTCATTAGACTTACAGAAAATCTCAAATTATACTTTAGAATCCCGTGTTTCCAATTCATGTATACCACATTTGCTTGTTTTGTGTTGAGCAACTTGGGTTATTGCTGGTATGCTCAAAGCTACAGATAGATATTAGCCATGATGATGTACTCTACCTAATCCTATGCAAGAGCACTACAGACTACAATAGAATGGAACTTTGAAGATAATTACATTTATTGAAACTGGAGTACAATCTAGCTAGTAGCTGCAATCTATCCAAGTGTAACTAAGAACTTTTTATCATACTTTCAGGTGTATGTATCTATATATACTGTAACAACCCTTCTTCTTGTCCTTTCAGACAGTTTTTGGTGGCTACCTTTGCAATAGGTCCATCTTTGCTGGCTGTGCCTATCCTGACTGGCTGTCCTTGGCACATGTGTTGCTACTAGCCTTAACAAGGTGTACATGGCACTTCAGCTACAGCCTACGCTCTTCTTGAGCTAGCCTACTGGCAGTTATCAATTGGGTGTATATTTATGTGCCTATTATGGCACTAGGAAACTACGTCATATTTTATTGATACTTAGAAATGGTCCCTGTTCTGTCCTCCTACATTGAAAGATACAATTATGGTATTCCTGTTTTCCATTTCTAGGGCTTAATCAGTGATTCTTTTCTGGCTGGCAAGCCTTTTGCTTATTAATATGGTGGTTCAAATTGGGGATTATACACCATATAATAGCTGACTTGATCCAATATTGACTTGTTGGTTATCTGCCATGTAATGCTGACCCAAACCAATAAGGAACTAATTATATGCTGTGTAATGCTGATCTGAACTTGGTATTTCCTTGCCATTCACATATCACTTGTTTGATATACTCATATGCTCCTTTCAGGCTGGGTGGGGCTGAGTTGATACAACGTCCAGTAGGATGGAATGAGAGAGATATGATTGATGATCTAGTGATTACACAGTGTGTAAATAATATATATAAAAGTGAGTCTGTCTGTAATGTCACCTCAAGTGGGCTCAAGCCGTAAGGGATTTGACTGAATTGATTTTTCTGTAATTTGATTTTAAAAGTTGATTGTTAAGCCAAAAGCTCAATTTGACTCATCCTTACATTCAATCCCTTACATGCATCTTTGAAAGTACACAGATTGAATTCAGTGGAGTGTGGTCTAAATCATGTTGAACTGAAATATAAATTTCTTGAACTTTAATAAATTTGTATTTGATTACTTGAATTTTAAATTAATGATTAATCCCATTCAACCATATCAAAGCAGCTTATCTGTATAGATTACCTGACTCTAGAATGGGTGGATTAAAATTGGAAAGGAAGCAGCAATTGTTTAAGATTCTTTTATATTATTGGATGACTAAACTCTGCTGATGATTGAATTGACCAATGAAAAGAGAGCTTAATCAGTTTTAAATATATTTAACTGAAAAAGATACATAATCTTTAGTTTAAGTACAGGATGGTTGGCTTGGAAATTTCAAATCTATCTATTCCAAAGTGAAATAATAGAATATTCCACTTGGATGCATCAGCTGATCCAAGTGGCTGCATATTGTTTCATAGTAAACCTTGCTTGCCACAAATTCATCCCAAAAGAGCATCAGTGGAGTAAACTAGATATGATAAAATTTATGCTTCAATAGAATAATTTTCATAAAATTTAGAGGATGTAGGCCAATTTTTCAGACAGTTCCGATCAAAATGGTACCAAGCATGATACCTCTAGCTGCTCTAGATGCTGAGATATATAGCTAAGTGCTAGAATTGGGTTCACGTCATAGTCAAAGGCTTGGACTAGATTTGCTATTATCTAAATTTACTTTTAATACACACTAAAAAACTAAAATCAATGTATCTCAGTGAATACTAAGCCAATTTTGATATCCAATAGCTTGATTTAAAGCTGAAGATTAGTTCTACATTTTGAAGTCATATAAAAACCAAATACTAAATTTTAAAACAATTTTTTAGCTTTACTAAACTTAATAGTGATTGTCAGGAAATCCTGATCTATTAGGGTTGACTGATCCATATTCCTATCACTGAAGCTGTGGGTTGACATTGGACAGATCACAGCCAGAGTAACTCAGCTATTCTGGAATACAGAGAAACTATCATAAGATTGATATAGTTTCCAAGTCAGAAGACACCTGAGACTTCTGGGTCTCAGGTCACGGGCCAATCCAGAAGCTTCTATAATTAGATGCTAAGGATTCTGGATTCCAAATAAGGACGCAGACCCAACCCAGAGATTGGAACGGGGAATTACAACATCCTGTTTCACCGAGAAGTGAGACAGAAGACCACCTGTGCAAATTTTGCACATTATACCAAGCACAAGGGCAGGTCAGCCAAATTGGGTGTCAACTTAGTTTGCCGTAACTAAGCCAAGGTATATCTAGGCTGAAGAGGAGAAATCAGCAGCCTAGAATATTACCTCATCTCAAACCTTATTCAGGTTTTGGGATCCAACTCTAGGGGTGAAACTAGTAGCTGTGGGATGATAGGCTAGCTAGTAAAAGTTGTCCGCAGCTAGACGCCAGTTTAGCCGCTAGCTGTCAACTATAAAGGGTCCTTCCAAGACCACTTGGAAGACAGACAATTTAATATCCTTCAACATCACTACTAGTCCAAATAGTAGCAGTGTCAAAGTACAATAAGAGCATATTATTGTTACTTTCAAATCCTGCCAAAACCACCACAGACAGTGTCGCGTCCCAAAGACCACAGGACTCTATCTTCACTTGGCTTCAGTAACTGCAGAACTCCGTCAGTTGCTGTCATCATCCACACCAATTGGAAACACATCTGTCCTCATACAGATATCCCAATCCCAAAATGTATAATACACCTAATAAAAATAACATCTCTTCTTCTTCTTTAAGAACACAAAATCTTGACACTATGTAATATTAAAATTTCACTACAGTAGTTTTAAAAGCTATGGCAACAAGCAAAATGAACTCAGATTTAAACAAAATCATTTCAGATTTAAACAAAATCCAAGTTGTGCAAGATTCAGGATTCAAATAATTTAAATAATGTCAGTTAATAAATGAAATTTCAAACCAAAAATGAAATTTCACTTGCCCATTATACAAAATTATATCAAACATCAAGTGGTGTAGTTCAACCCACAAACAAAATGAACTAACGCAACAAGTGAAATGTATGGATGCTATTCCAGAGTATATTATAATCCAATCAGGATTAATATGAGACACCAACAGAAGGACCAAAAATGAAACAAAATCTGAGTAATCTAGAAGCAAGATTACACAAACACAAAACAAAATGAACTCACACAAGATGTGTAGTATGAGCAGCCTAAAATAGAAAAATAACAGTATAACAGCCAATCAACAGCAATCCAATTTAGGAACAGAGGCATTTTATCCATTTTCATGGCTCCAGATTTGTATGGAATGGTTTTGAGAACCTTCTGAATATGGACTTGAGATTGCAATAAAAATATAACATTGAATTTTAAATTTTCTACTTTTAGTGATTTTATCCTAAAATTTTTACAATAGTTTTCAATAGCAACATCTTCAACCGCGCCAGCAGCCAAGCCAGAAGCAGTCAAGCCAGCTTCAATGGAGGCAAGGCTCAGAACGTGGAGGCACCTGTTTATACCCAAGCCTTTGAGGCGGGTAACAAGGAAGCTGACCTGTTACTGTCCCCCGACCCATATGGCTTTGACTTGTTTGAGAGTCACTTTACGTCTAATGCTGCCCCCGCTCCCACACCCACCCCTGCACAAGCTGCCCATCAACCAACCAATCAAGATGGCAACCTCAATTTGGAACAACTTCCTGCCATTGCCCAACCTGCCCCTCCCTCAGCCAATCAGGCTTCAGCTCCCCTCTCCCAGCGCCCCAAGCAACAAATCATCACCGCCCAAATTCTTCAGGAAATTGTGGCACTCAACCTTCAGGGTCTGTCCTGGGATCAGATAGCCAGCCAACTACAATTCACACGGGCTACTGTCATGCGGGAATTCAACAGCATGATGAACAGGGGGAATCAGATTGGGGCAGCCAAGAAGCCCAAGAAGGCCCAAGAGTCCCAGATAACTGAGGCATACCCAATCATGCTTGACCTCCTCCAGCGGGACCCCAAGCTTCCCTTGACCCAGGTCCAGAAGCAACTTGCTCACCATGGCATTTGGGTGTCTGAGCGCATGGTGCAGCTCTGGATTACAGGAAGGTGGCTTCTGTACGGGTTCTTACCAATTTTTCTGGCAACCAATGGGATGGCGCTGAGGATTCCCCATATGATCCTGCCATTGAATCCACCCTGGTCCAATGCCTGACTAGTCTGTCATATGATATCATTTTCATCTCCTACTACAAGCTATTGTTAGCTTTTGATGACTTTGGTGAGCAAGGAAGAGCCGCCACTCAAAAAGGAAGGAAGAAGGTCAAGAAGGGGACATTTATTGGTGCATTTCTGGTTATGTTGGCCAAGGGTTTTGTCTATTATTGGACAAACCCTGATTTTAGCAATGGGTACTCTTACGGCCACATCCTTGGTGGATTGCTTGACTCCTGGGATGGCTCAAATTCCAAATACCGGGTTTTCTTGAGCCACCAGATGGAGGAGCTCCACTGCCCTTGAGGCCATCCAGGGACGCAGGCACCAGGCCTCAGTCTACCCTGCCAGCCATGCCAACGTCCATCTGGGAGATGTGGTCTTCTTTAACATGGGGTCCACACTACGGGATTGCCGCCCTCAGGCTTTCAACGACCTCTATCTTGGGGTCCTTGATCACAATTTTCTCTTTGGTTGCCAAATGACGGCTGACTTGTTTGCGCAAATGGTTTTCCATGTGAACATGGGCAGCCAATCACGTAAGGATAAGCGCCTTCCACCTCAGGCAACTGCCACTTACCAGCCCATCCAGCCAATGACCAATGAGGAGTACAACAAGCGGTATATGATGGCCATCACGCAAAATCCTCCTGCCTCCACCCCCACCACCAACACCCCTAACCCGCAAGCCCAACCCACCCAATCCCAGACCCCCCAGGCCAGCACTGCCTCTATGTCTTCCTTCCCGCGTTATTCTGCCTCCTAAGCATCACTCTCCCCTGCTTCAGTAAACCCCCTGTCACCAAACATTTTATATTTTATATTATCTTTATTTTGAATTTCAATTGTTCATGTTCTCTTTGTTTATAGTTGGTTTTATTCTTTATGTTCAGCTTATTTCTATAAAATCATATATTTACTATGGTGTGTATCTAGATCCTGAACACAGTTATTTTTAGCACCAAACCATAGCCCCTTGTCAGAAAATTGCGGACCATGGTATTTTATCATCTGCCAGATAATTTCCTAAGTCTTCTAACATTAGGAAAGTACAGAGAACCTGCAACTTTGGCGTAACCTTTGGCCTGGAATATTTTGTTGTCATCAGAAGTAGCAAGTATGACAGGGCCCAAGGCCCAAAGGATTTGGGATGGGTCTTCCTACTTCTGGATATAGGTTCATAGTTATCTCTATATTTTACTATAGATAATTATACTGTATGACAACAGTATCATCTTTTGCTCTCCACTAATAGAACTTAAGAGAGGATCACATTAAGGAAGTAGGACTTGGATCAATCATCAAGTCAATAAGGAATCATCAGTCTTTTATTCTAGTAGACTGGCTTTTAGGCAGCCCGCCTGCCCGCGTTTTATCCGAGTTAGCTCACGACACTAAAGGAGACTGAAGTAGCATTAGAGCAACACAGCAGGAGGCCCGGCCTTTTTGGGGTGGTTTTAATGGAAGGCTAAATTGACATCTTCCACAGATTGGTATCCTTTCTGTCTACCTGGGTCACTTCCAGGGCTAGCTAGCTAGTGACTGGCTACTAGTTCACGGAGATGATTATTTCACTTAATCAGAGCTACTCTAATACAATAGGCTCAAAGCCTTTTTATCTTAGAGTGGTTGGCCTGACGGCCCAGTCCATGTTGGACTCTTCTAGATGTAATGCAGATGACAGTTTATATGACGGCCCTCTTGTTCTAGGATTCATTTAAGTTTTAGAATAGTAATTATTATGGGAAGCATGTTTGAGGTGGATTAATTAATGAGCAGTAATTGCATATACCATTAATCAATTGTAATGCACGAGTATGTTGATGCAAGGATATGATTTGATCTCTGATCTCATAACCCGCGGCCCGCATTATTTTGTTGAAACCCTTCCTAAGAGCAATTAACTTCTGGCCTGCGTTATTTTGTTGAAACCGTTAATAAGTCAATATCCAGAAATCCTGACACCCCTTGTGAAAACATTAACAACAATTTGGTGATCAGCTAAATTTGAATTAGAAAATTATAGTGTTAATTGTATTTAGATAAAGTTGTTACTGATCCAAATTCAAACCCTTAATGATAAACTTAAAGCCAATCAGGAGCCAAGTGATAAAGTGATTGTTGTGACATAAAGGGACATTCAATAATTTTTTGGTGCATGTGCACTAATTAAAATGATTGGCTGGATGTTTTGCCATTGTACGCCATTGCCGCTGTGGCAAGTTGTTGATGGACTAGTGTTAACTCAGCGGCTGATTGGGCACTAGTCCATCAACAACTTGCCACAGCAGCAATGGCGTACAGTGGCAAAACATCCAGCCTATCATATTAATTAGTGCACATGCACCAAAGAATTATTGAATGTCCCTTTATGTCACAACAATCACTTTATCACTCGGCTCCTGATTGGCTTAAAGTTTATCATTAAGGTTTTGAATTCAGATCAGTAACAACTTTATCTAAATACAATTAACACTATAATTTTCTAATTTAAATTCAGTTGATCACCAAGTTGTTGTTAATATTTTCACAAGGGGCTGTGTCAAGCGCCAAAAATAATATGGTAACCAGGGAAACAATGCCACACAAAGCAAACAACACATATTGAGATGTATGTAAAACATATATAAAATGGGTAAAAAGATGGTATAATGTAGTAAATGGGAAAACAAAAAGGAATAAACAAAGAGGCAATTTTATCAAAATAATACAGAATTTATTGGGGCAAGAGCTATAAAAACATATGAAAAGGTTAGTAAAAAATCAATGAGCAAATTGGAAAAACTTCTAAGAGACCTTGACTTGGCAATTGCAAAAATCAAAGAAATTGACCGCAAGGTCAAGGAAAAGGTGAAGTCTGCCGTCCTTGAAGGGGACAAAATCAAAAAGGTGTCCGCCAAGTCACTCATGACCAAAATACCGGACACACCTGAGAAGACAATAGAGCGCCTACTCAACATTCAGAAGACAGTGGTTGAAGGCTTGCAATTCAAGTCCTTTGCCCTCTTTGTGCCGTCTTTCTGGACAGACAACCCTGAGATGTATGCACATCTCAAATCTGCCAAGAGGGCCCACAAGGAGGACACTGAGACGCCCGCACAGCTGCTTGTGCCAAGGATGGCAAAGCCGCCGGCAAAGAAGAAACCCAAGAAGGTACCTAAGAAAATAAATTTAATAAAATTTCATAAATACTTAGCTTTTTTTAGAAGAAGTTGATGGCAAACTCTGCCGGGTCCTGGTTCCTTTTGTTCCCCCCACGTTCTACTCAAATTTTGCCACTCACGTGGCAAAGCAGCTTTTCCTGTCCCCCCTGTCTTGCAGGAGCTCAAAGATAGGATACACGGTGCATTCCCAATGTCCAGGGAGGCATTGGCTGGGCTGACGCATGAAGAGGGGGCATCTGAGTGGGCAGTTACTGCCTACAAGGATGCTCAACTGGTCCGCCTGGACCCAGCTAACCTCAATGGAGTTTACACAGTAAACTCCATTGAGCTTGTTTGGGACGTCCTGGCAACGCTCCCATTCAAGAATATACTGGAGATGGGCCGGGCCTATGCGGCTGCTTGCTTCTGCTTCCCAGATGAGCACACCCTGTCCTACTTGCTGGAGAACTTTGGGTGCGCAGTAGAAAAACTGGCTGTTGCAGATGCAACAGCTGTGAAGAAGACTAAAATCCTCCTGGCGGACTTTGGGCTGGCCTGGAGTGCCAACAAGACGGGGGTCCCAGAAGCTATGGATCTTACCTTTGGCAAAACTAAACATGAGAAAAAAATAAGCACAGTATACAATAAATTATGTGAGTTTACGGAAGCCTTTGCCCAGCAAAGGCTTCACTTGGTGGTTTACCTGGGGTTCCTGTTTTACTTCAGAATGAGCGCCAGTGTGGAGGACCTGAACGGGGTCCTTCTGGGGATTGACAAGGCCCGGCTTGCTCTCAACAGGAAGAAGGTCCTCCCTGGATATGACTCAGTGGACCATGTTATCCAGGACGCCCTGGTCCTGGCTGGAATCTATGGGTTTGCGGCCCCGCCTGAGAAGCTGCTGCTTCACTCCCACCTAACCATTCTGCCTTTCACCAGCAGGCGGGAGTATTTTAACCAGGGTGTATCCACTGTCCACGGTGTGGCGGTGGAGGTTGTGCGCCACCTCTATTGCAGGGTGGGTACATACTGCCAAACCCATTATAGGCGCTCCTAATATATCCTCTATTCCAATAAATATTCTTACCCTTTAGATTATTTTTATTATAATTAATAATTTTATAAAATAATATTTTAGCACACATTACTTACAAAATAAATTCCAGGGAAGGTTTTAATAAAAGCATATATATATGTCAATAAAATCTACTTCTAATTGTATGATTTACATTTATTTTTTTTAGTTTGCTTTTTATATTTATTTGCCAAAAATGATATTGATGTGTTTGCGTAATCCATTATCAAGCATTTGGGATACCCTTGGATGCAATAATAAAAATGATTATGAATAAATAAATTACTAATCTTCATTGATGGCGCTGCTGAATGTGATTGCGGGCTTGGAAACATCTAAATATAAAATGTTAGTTAATGAATCTTGATTAGTAAATTAGAGGATATATAAAAAATGGGATAAGCTAAGTCTTTAATTGATTGGCTGATTTGCAAGGCACGCAGGGATAAACAAATCAGTGTGGCCATAGAATTTGACCACGGTCTCAGCTGGGAGGGTATGGATCCCGGCCTGCAGCAAATCAATAAGGTCCTCTGTCCCAGTTGGGGTTCCTCGCTTGACAACTTGCTTGAGCCACCCAAAGACTTCCTTGATGGGATTTAGGAAGGGCAAATAGGCAGGGAGGAAGAGAAGGAGCATATTTGCCGCGGCCAATTGCTGGGGGCCCACTGCAATGCTTGTGTCAATTGATGGAAATTCTTCAAGAATATCCGCCACCTTGTGGAGACCAACATTGTCCAGCACAATTACGTTGGTGAAGCCTGGGCTTGTGCGCCTCAGGTGCTCCTGGACCAATTGGAGGAATGATAGGAAGGTCTGGTTATTGTGAGATCCCAATATCATTTGGTAGAGCTCAACCCCCTTTGGACCAAGGAGAGCCACCATCAAATGGGCTGTGGCGCAGACTCTAGCATGCTGAGACATCCCGTCATTGGAGCCTCTGGGGACATACCCATACTCATTGTGCATTGACAAGGCAAATGCTGATTTGTTGATGTAGTAAAATTTGATTGTCCCCTTGGCTTTTAGGGCAGTATACACCTCTGCGTATTTTCTCTGGGTCTCAATATTGGCTGGGCTGTTCCAATTGTATGGGGATACCCCAAGTTTTTTCCAGGAAAATTGCATTCCCTTGACCAAATGATAATAGAAGGAAATTGAGGCCTCAACCCCAAAAGCGGACTTGACCATGGCCTGTATATTTTCCAGTTCAAGATGTCAATCTTGTGTTATCCACTGGTGGATTGCCCATTTGTGCTCCTTTGTGAGCATGGTCAACACGCACAAGGATTTCTCTGCGCAAGGACTTGACCTGTGTAGAGGAACTTGTTGACGGTCTTTGAGGCATACTTGGGATCCACCCCAACAATGGCTGTGGCCGCCTTGTAATTGCCTGATTCACGCATTAGATTAAGCAGGATGATGTGTTTGATGTCAGGGATGCGCTTCTGAGCGGGCTTTTTAGTGGTGGGGATTGACTTATCAGCATTGGGCAAGGTACAGGGCATAGGCACCTTGTTGTAGAAGGCTGCAACTTTCTTGCGCACCAGTTGTACCTCATCAGTTTGAAAGAACTCGGGCTCCTTGTTGTCCTCCTGATTGCCATTGCTTATGTATGGCTCATAGCTAGTATCAAGTACAGGCTTCACCTTCTCCAGCATGGCTGACGGGACCGACTCTTGCCGGTACACAGCGTCAAACACATACAAAGTAAGTTCTACCTCCTTGTTTCTAACCATTTTGGTAGTGGTGACCTTGGTGGGCTTCTGGGTCAGCTTTGGGACCTGAGGGTTTATGCTCCGCACCCTAGCAGCTTGTGCTCCTTGAACCAGCTGTGTCAGTGCAGCGTCACTATGGAACTCTCCTCTTCTGCCTCCCTCCTGAGTAGGCACTTGTGTTGTACTGAGTCTATTCTTTGACCCGCGGGGGCAACCGCAACCGCGGCGCACAACAGGTGCATTGGTACTCTGGTGTTGTGTTCCTTCCATTTTAAAATTTAATAAAATACTAAATAAATTTTAATTAAGTTACTCCCTAATTTTAATTTTTGCTTTTATCTGAATATAAATATTTAATTAGAGGTTTTCCCACCCAATATCCCAATTATAGATTTTTTATTTCTTGATTAGTTGTTTCTGGTTTACAACGCCCATTTTTGAATACCCAAAATAATTCCCACCCTTTTTCCCGGATTTTATGCCAAATATAAGCACCCAACACAATATTTTTAAAATTTATGTTTCAAATCTTGTGTCTTATTTTAGATGCCTTGGTATCATTCTTGATTACAATCCATTGCACAAACTGCGTGAGTGATTTTGTTTGTGGTTTGAGTTCCTATTGTGTTTTGTTTTGGATTGAGTTTTGACGCACCATGTGTGGGTGTATTTTGTCACTGATTCAATAAGTAAACATATGTACACCAAAAGCCAACTCACACCATTTTGTTTGTGAATCCATGTATTTTGGATTGCATTTTGAATGGTTTTGCTTTGCGCGTGAGTATTTTGTTGCTGTGTTGACCCATTTCGCCTATTAGCACCAAAAATCCCTGTTAACGGAGTGTATATTTTAACCTGCTAGTTGGATTTTGTTTAAATCTGAGTTCATTTTGCTTGTTGCCATAGCTGTTAAAACTACTGTACATTTAATAGAATAATAATCTAGTGATAATACAACGTGTAACTGATAAAGATCTGTGTGTAATGATTAGCCTGATCATTTGTGGTCAATCAACCTAACTTACATTGTGTTTTGTCTTTAGTTATTTGAGTTATCTGCTCAAGGGATTCAAAATTTGCCAATTTAAATAAACCAAAAAAGTCAAATTGAATAGTTGATTTTATTAAATATTTTATTTTTCAATAGCTGAGTTGTCCGCAAATGTGATTTGAAATTTAGACCAAGGATTTGACAATCCCACATTTTTACATTTAGGTTCTGAATTTACAGTATATAATCTCTCATCTCATAGTAAATATATTATCTAGTTTCTAATATTTTCTCCTTGTAACTCTGCTAATACAGCACAGTTAGGAAAAGAGAATGATATCTTTATTGAATATAAAAAATAATGCTGTAAATTTTGATGGTAAGCCACATAGCATCTTTGGTGAAACTCATAACCATTTGGTTGATCAATCCTGATCTGTTGTTTAGTTACTTTTGGAATCATAGGAGTTCCTGAGTGTCTCTTCAACTCAAAGGTATTCAAAATTGTTTGATTATACCAACTAGCTTCCGGATTGAAAAATGCACCAACTAAAGCATCAATTAATCAATTGACTAGTTAACCAACACATGGTGTTAACTGACAGCCCCAGGTTTAAGCCCTCTGTCACCTCCTTGTGTCATTGGGGCTGTTATTATCTCCTCCTGGCTTGCTATGCTGATCACCTGCTGTTTAGCTCTCATTTCCTCCTTCTTTTTTCCTATGTAATGACCAACTTATCTTGATCCGTCAAGTAAGTTGTACTATTTAAAGCCAACTTTTTTCTTTCATTAAAGATATATGGTATACCCCTTCTTTTAAGCTACACCACTGAATATTTCTTTGAGTGTATTACTGTAGGGATCAAAAAGGTTAGTCTTCTATACACTGATTATTGTGCCAACTAGTTTGACTATATAAGTCTCTAATTGAGGAGTCACTTTTGAGCAATTGCTGTTACCATTGTTTCAAACCCTTTGTTGTCCTTAATGGTCCTCATAAATTGTTACTACAAAGTACCTGTCTGGATTACAACTTGTATAGTATCTATCTATACTGACCAACTGACAAGTCCCACTTATTCTCTCACCACCAATCATTTTAGTCATTCAACCAACCAACTACCTTCTATCTGTAGTTTAGAGTACCACAGCATCCATGTAGTTCATGGCAGTTGTGGGGCTTGTGTTAATCTTGTTTCTCATGAGGCTCAAATATCAAATCCTAGTATAATATCTGAATGTGACATGGGTGCCACCTTTTTCTTGGTGATGTCGTGTTTATACTTCTGAGAAGTATAATAAACAAAATAAAGGGGAATATTAAAGAAGAGAATGATACTTTATTGAATATGAATATAGGATAATATATAGTATCATGACAAGCCACATGTTGTCCATGTACGTCATGGAGGTCATGGGGCTTATCTGAGTAATGTTCCTCTTGAGTCACGAGGCTTAATCAAGTTGTGTTTCATTTAGGACCTGGATTGAGTGATCCCTGTCATAGATGGTTAACTGATAATGGTGCCACCAGTTTATTGACTGGGCGGTGAACCACTCGGTGAGCCGCTCAGTGATTTACTCAGGGTGTTAATTCCCCGAGAGGGAGTAATTGAAGATGTTGCAACAGTGATCAAATCATTTCTTGGAGAAATGGTTTTTTATGAGGTAGTAGTTGAAGATGTTGCAACACTCTGGCTTGATTTATGGTCAGGTGAGCTTTTTGAAACAAAGGGAATAGAAGGTAGTCTTGAAACAAAGCTTATTTAGAAAGTGCTACCAACTATATATAAGCCCAAGTTTACTGTATAGGGTTCTATTATTGGACCCTACAAGCATTACTTACCTTTATTATTTACTGTAACATAGTTGATCTTATATAAAGACAGAAAATAATAGATTAAAATTTTTGATAATGAGATCTTTTTAGCATTAATGCCGTTAACTCCAGAGATAACAAATATAATCAATCAAAGGGATAACACAACATGTGCACACAGCATGCCATAGTTTTAAATCCCATAAGAGAATTTGGGCTCTTAAATGGATAATCTAAATGTTTACTGAGTAAAATTTTACTTGGTTTATCGCTTCAAATAGAAGTTTTGGTACCAGTAAAGTAATTTAAACCATTCCCACAAATATCAAATCCGACAACCTTGTCCTTGGATTAAAAATATGCGCAATTTTAAACCCATTAGTAAACTATAGAATTAGCCAATCTTCTGGCTTTTGACAAATTTATAAGCTTATAAAATTGCAAGCATCCCAAATCCTGCTAGAAAAGTAACCATGTGGGATTTACCATAATGTCAGTCGTTTTAAAAAATCTTATCTATTGGAACTCCCAATACCTTTAAACTCTTGGTTGAATTAATATAGGTTGGCCTCCTTAAAAGAGGAGGGTTCTTAGAAATCGCTGCGGATAGTAAGCAGCATTAGTAAGAAACAGTTAACTTCATAATAGTTTTGAAATTAACAGTGCGTTACAACAACCAGTTCTAACTTAAGACTTTTAATGGGATCTATTAATCAAATAGTTATGGAGCCTGATCTTCCATAGTATCACGCAAGGGACGAAGTTTAGCCATAAAAACATCAGCAACAGGAAATAAGGGAAGAGATAGTGCCAGCTCAAGGTACAGAGCTTGGAAGCGTTCAAAAGCGGTTTTTTGGGCAGCAGGATTGTGAGGCCGATTGACATAAAGGCGATAATAGACTAAACATCCTGCGTAAGAGAAGAAGGGTAGAAGTTGATGCCAGCGCTCACCACGAGGATTTTCAGGCTTAGACGAAACGATGCCATCTAAAACATGCCCAGCAGCAACACCACAGCTGTCAGGTATATTGTCCTCATAGGGGTAGGGAGATTCGGGGTGGTTATGGCGATACAAGGTTGGTGAGTATGCCAAAATGTATGCACAATTAAATAAGATAACAAGAGAAGCCTGTGTGACGGGATGAGAACCAGGAGAGTTTAGGTTGCCCCCTGCTGAACCTCCTACTGGAATAGAGGTAGTGTTGCCTATAAAGGGATTAGGAGAAGCAAAAGAAGCCCAGGCAGAGAGATCCTGTTGGAGCTGTATGAGCTTCTGTTGATCGAAATCCGAAAGCGTTTCTACTCTCGACGCTTTTACAGCAAGGCTATGAGCTCGCCAGAGAAGATTTAACATTTTTAAACGAACAACTGGGAGAAGTCTCCAGACTGGATCAGGATCCTTCATGAAACAACATGCATGGAAAACTTCCAGTTCCTCCAACATTATCCCCAAACTACATCCCTGAGAGTCAGCAAGCATCACTTGAAAATCCTCAGGTATGACACCTCGCTCCTCGTATAACATAAATGGAACACACCGCTCCATAGTGAAAATCTCCCACCACATTTTTCCTTTCAGTAGCCCCTTCAGAAGTGACAGTTCCCATACGAGCAACATCAAGTTGAGGTAAGCCAACAACACAAGCCATGCTAAAAAGCTTTAGTATTTCTCGAATAATGCTTTGAATAGCTTTGAACCCCCAAAAAAATCAATAAACTATAAGAACTATCGATTTCGGTCAACCTTTAAAAATATTAGGCGCGGCTTTTGTCCTTGCAATAGCCTTTGGGAAATTTAAAAAAGTCAAAAACACAGAAATAGATATGTAATAGGTTGAGTTAAAATAAAAAAGTAGAAAGTTAAAAAATAAGGCCTACCAGAAAGCAGACTGATGGTATGAAATACATCTCTCGAATCTCCCCTTTTCATATTCTACTATTCCAATGAGCAATACTGCTTGGATAGTAGCAATTGAAGGGTTAGAATACCCTTCTTGGACAAGCAGTGATTTCGCATGGGAAAGAAAGTGATCAATCAAGCGTCTCCGTGTAGCAGGTGAACGATCAAGAAAGGGAAAAGAAGCATGAGCACAGCTCAAAGCACAAAAGCTTGCCATGACTAAGTTAGAAGATAGACATAACTCAATTAGAACGCTCTTGTGATAATTCGCGAACCCTTTAAATTCACCTTTGGAGCGATAGCTAGCAAGGAGTATTCTTCTCAAATCTTCTATTCCCAACAGATCGTGTGACATACTAAAGCTTGAGTTGAAGTTGTGATATCCTCCGACCTGATTAGGAGCCTGGTTCAAGTTGAGGGGTAAGCAAGAAGTGTCAGTAGAGTAGTTCATAGACAAAGGTTCAGAGGTAAATGCAACTGGCAAAGAAGTAGGGCACTCTGGCAGCTGAGCTGGGGACAAACAGGTTGAAATCGGATTAAAAGGAATGGCGCTATAAAGAGGAGTCTGAGACCAACCTCTTGAGTGCACTTGGTCAGGGATAAATGTGACATTGTTAGAGATTTGATGGTTATGAGCTATGTTGCGCTGTTGCTGTTGCTGCAGCAAAATATTAGAAGAAAGTATTTCCAGTCTTTGTATCCGTTCTTCCAGCTCATTTAAAGATATCTTGAGAGGGGCACCACTAAAGATCTGCTTCTTTTTGTTGATGCTGTATGTGCACGGAAGACTTCTTCTAGAACAGTAAGAGCAGCTTGGCTTAGCAGAATTACATTTGATCTTCCTATTGCGACAGTGGTCGCATGAGTTATTGAGGGATTGAGAGATGATGTTTGAATCAGCAGAAGAAAAAAGAGATCCATCTCCGTTTGGTTGATCGTGAAGCTCCAGCATGGTTTGTATACAGGACAAGAAAGAAGAGGTTTATTTTAAGCCAGTAGTCACCCAAGATTCTCTTTGCTAAGATATCAATAAGGCGTATCTTGTTTTGGTAGGAACTAGGCACAGCTCCTGTCTACTTGCATACTGAAAAGTTCTCACTTATGACTGTGGTGAAATCGGGGGAATTTAAGTAGTACTGAAAGTTACAAATCGCTTGTATTGACAAGGAAATTTAAATATACAATCTAAAGGCGTTATTGTTCTTGAGATGCGATCTTCAATGACACAACTCTGCTTTGAGAGGATTCCTAAATTGGGCATAGGCGCCAGCTGGTTTAAGCTGCTCACTACAAAGCACTCGGTTTCAGCTTTGTGTATTTTCCAAAGCATCATATAATTGAACCAAACTGTAGTACCAACTGACAAAAGCCTGTTCAAGTAGCGTCATTGGCTATGCTTACTAATTTAGCTCGGCTAATTATATTATATCAATATAAAACTTCTAATTGAAAATAGTTTTTGAACCATTCTCCTTGTTTCCCCAAGCCAAACCAAATGGGTATGCATTGCCAATACCGTTCTTGACTGAGCCTGACCCCATAAAGAATTGTCATTGATCTTCCGCCTCCAATTGAATTCACATACTCTGAAACAGCTGCCACAATAAACAAGAGGCCGGTTTATTTATATACGCGTGAACTCATTACAGTGTGCTCCCTACTTTGGCGGCCCGAACTTGCCTCAGCAAATTTTGCGCTTCGGGTGAATCCGGATGCTGCCCCTGAGCATACTCCCTCTGATTCGTTCCCTGTAAAGCAGCTGTTTTACTTAAAGTGACAGTGCCTATAAACCATTCCCATGGATTGATCGCCCGAATACAACCTTCTTTCTTGTGATAGAATAACTTTTTTTCAAAAATGGGTTCAAAGGGATCACGCTAAATACAAGATAATATCCTAATTGCCTAATCAAAAATACTTCTGTGACATATCCACACCAATAAATAGATGATTTCTAATGCTCTGGGTTTAACTACAACACATTACAGTAATATGTATTGCTTTTGTCGCAACATCTACAATTACTCTCTCTCAGGGAAGTAATTCCCCAAGTGATTTACCAAGTGATTCCTCAACTAATAATTAAGTTGGTGGCTCTCTTATCAGACACCCATCTTATACAGGGATCAAACATTCAATTTCTAAATGGAATACTACAAGTACAAGCCCCATGACTACCATGATGCACATGGACAGCATGTGGCTTCCCATGATACTATATAATCACCAATATTCATATCAAATAAAGTATTATTCTCTTCTTAAATTTCCCCTTTATTTTGTTTACCATACTTCCCAGAAGTATATACTCGACACTTTAAACACAGCCTGAAAGCCAAATGTTTGAATGGCTTAGCTATATTAACCCCATGTCAGTACATATTGATTCTAGATGTCAGGATACCATAATCATGTGGCAGTTCTGTCAGCGCAATCAGTGATGATAAGCAAAGCTATGGCCTACCAGATGATAGGGCCTAACTTAAACAGGTAGGATAGTAACTTGCCCACACCAGACCAGGGACCACAAGTTGGCAAGGAAGAATCAAGTGTAAGGTCTTGCCCATAGTGATGCAAGGTTATAAACTAAAGCATGTAAAGCATTAGGGTTAAGATTCAGAAGGTATAAAAAGGCAGGGACGTTCTGTAATATATTTTTACAGAATCCTGCTAAAAACTTGTACTGGGTTACAAAAGGAGTGATAAAATCTAATAACCCTAAGCAAAGAAGATAAAACAAAGTATTTAATAATGAAGGATTAGTAACTAAGGGAATCTCAATATTGGGATACTGTCACAACATCTTCAATTACTCCCTCTCAGGGAATTAACACCCCAAGTAGATCACCAAATGTGTCACCAAATGGGTCGTAAATTGCACCATTAATGCCATTTTGATATGGCCTTTGAATATTGATGTGTGAAGATTTGGTCAGTTTTGCTTTCAATTTTGGGAATTTCTCCCCTTCTGCAAATGGATCTGGTTCAATATCTATCCATTCTGGAATATCATACCTGTCCTTGACTGATCCTGGTATGACTCCATCCTAACGTGGCCCCCTCTGCCACTCTGCCTACTTAATGAGTGATTATTAACCCTTGTCTACTATTTAAGTAGAATCATTTCTCCTAATAAAGACAAGTTTATCCACATTTGTGTTGGCTTTAATATTCTTCAAGATTTTTCCTTTCATTTTTCCAAAAGGATTTTCACATCTTTATTCTAGGAAATTAAGGTATCTGCCCTTAATTTTGCCCTGAAGGCTAACCCAAGGCTAGCTTCAAACCTCAAATCTTTTTTTATAAAGATTTCCTGCTGTGTCCTCCTTTATGTTGTCCCCAGGAGCCAAACACAACAAAATGGTGCTCACTACAGGGGCTGCAAGCCCCTTGGTTACCCTGTTCCCATGCACATTCTCTGGTTCTTCTCTCTTTTTTTTCAAAGTACCCAAACAACCTAAAGTTTCTAGTCCTCCTCTAGAAGAAGACATCACTGATGCCCCCTCAACTCCCATGGTACTGGTGCTATCTCCCTGGCCTGTGTGGGCCCCCTTCCAGCTTTCTCTCTCAACTAAAAGCAAGCTCATGCTGCAGCCTTCTCTCTCCTCCACTCAGGCACTGTGGCAATGCACACTATCCCTGGTCTCCGTCCCAGGTATGCTTCCAAAGACCTGTACTCCTTTCTCTTGGACTTTGGTTTCCCACCTGCACTGATGGAGTCTATGGATACTATTGGCGTGCTAGTTAACCAGTTTATCCAACCTGCCCTGGTTCACCATCAACTTGCATTAGGATCCCAGAACCTGCTTCTAAATGCCGTAGCCACCGCTGTCTCAAACAACCATGCTCAAAATATGGCATATCAAGAATTATCCCACAGTCTCTTTGTGTGTATTTTGGATAACCAGCGTGACTCGCTGGCCTCCCAGAAGTACCTAACCTCATCACTGAATTCCCTTTGTTCCTTGCTCCCTGGATATATCAAGGATCAACTGTGCATATTGGATGAGCATCAAGCAACATGGCGTGGACAAATTGAGGCCTCTCTTCTAAAGCATTGTCAGGACTTTGAGACTCTGGTTACCAAACTTAACCAATTTTGAGAGCATATTAATTCCCAGCTTGAATTGATTGGGACTCATGTCAATACCTGGGGCCACCACCTATAACACCAATATGGTCTGGATAAGGCTGCAAAAGGTGACATTCTGTATAAAGTACAAAATTATGTGGATGATAGAGTAGTGTCCATTGAGGTGACACCTCCCGCTCCTCCAGTTGAGGACCCATTTGATTTTGAAGCCAAGGTATGGAAAGCCATAGCAGAGCTCAAGGCTACCACTTGGCATCAATCTTCTGGTCAAAACCCTCCTCTAGTAGAACCTATGCCTGACCCTCGCATTGCTTCACTCACCAACCAAGTAGCTACCTTGCGAGGAGAAATTGAGTACTTGAGACAACGCTTCTCTAATCCTGATGATTTATCCTCTGAGTCTGAAGGTGAAGAGTAAGCTGAAGTTGCTAGTACTTCCGCTCATGGCAATCATGGTTGTTGCCCTGGCTTGGAAGGCCAACCCCGGATCAACTGCACCCTTGCCCTGGATCAGCTAGCGGAAGTAACAAATGATGTTGCTGATAGGCAGGACACATTTGAAAGAGAGGTACAAAACCTATCTCGTTTTACCAAGACAATGAATGGACAGGATATCCCTTTGGTTGCTCAAACCACTTTCCTGACCACTTGCCTCAACGGGATTGCTGGCACTCTGTTGGTGCAACAGATTAAGATTGATGAATTTGGAGCTGCTGCTGCCACCGCTAGAGATATTAGTGGACAGAACAGCTCAACCTTGGATACCCTAGAAGAAAGCCTTCAATTCCTCTGGGCTAGACAGCCAACTGCTGAATCTGAGTTTGAGGGCAATCCCCCACATTAACGTCCTCAACCCTGGTGACAACAGCCAACCCACCTCATTGTCCATTGACCCCAACTATAAGCCTTTGTTCAAACAGATAATTGACCCTAAAACCTCTACCATTGCTGCTTTTCTGACAATTTACGAGACTGGAATGCGTAGGGCCACCAATGAACTTAAGAAGGAACATATTCTTACCTGTCTACATCCCATGTGCCAAGAGGTTGTGGTCCCCAAACTCCCTTCCATTGTCACTTGGGAGGACATGAAGCAGCTCCTAATTGAAAATTTTGGAGGAGATCTCAGCTTGGAAGTCAAGAAGGATTTGTTTATGCATATTGCATTCAAACCCAAAGAAACCTTGGCCAATTTTGCCAAGTGTTTCTACATTGAAGGACAACAGTTGATCACCAGCCATCATTTAACTCCCCAGGAAGCGTACACAGCCTGTTCAAACGCTTTGAAGGTGAACCAGCTCCTATGTCTACACTTCAAGGCCCACAAGGCTTCCTTTACTTCAATGAAGAGTATTAAGACACTCTTGCAGGACATGCACTTGACCCATGGGGGTACCATCATACGTGAAAATAAGGCCAACAATGCAGGAATCAACTCCTGCATCCCGCGCATTATAAACCTAGGCTCAAGTGGGCAGTCTAAGAGACAAGGATGTCATAGCTGTGGTCAAATAGGATATCAATCACATACCTGCACCAACCCTTGGGTGAGGGTTGCGACCCAAAAGAACAGGCGGGAAAAGAGAGGTCAGCTTAGAGGCGGAGACACTCTCTGCTGACCAATCTCCCTTGTCTCCTCCTGATCCCCCTTCTGACAAGGAATCTTCCCCCTCAGCTGGCCCAACTATCCTTCACTTGTTTCATAGCCTCTCCAGTGATTCTGAACCCAAAGATTCTGACTGCAATGAGTCTGATGGTTATGGCTACTCTGTGCTGGCAGTTCCAGAGACAGTCTCTGTCCCTTACAAGCTACGTTCAGGGAAAGCCACAACTACAACCTGCCCATCTGCAAATGAAGCTAAAGCCTTAATGGCTTGTCCTTACTTAGTTCAGGCTCATTGCCCCCCTGTCTTGGTAAATTCCTCTGAAGAGGCTGCTGAACTAGCAGAAGCTCTCTTTCAGAATGTGACTGTATCTCTCCCTTTGAAGACTATGTATAAGGAAATTCCTGTCTTACAATTCATGCTGGCCAAATGGGAGAAGGAATTGGAGGCTGCTCAGGACATGCTGGCTGTCTTACCCCCCTTTGGGAAAGATACTACTCATGTGGAAGTATTGACCTAAAAGGTTAAAATCAAGGCTATATTAGACACAGGCTCTCCAGTAAATGTGGTATTATCCAAGTTAATGAAAAAGCTTAAGCTGGCTCCCAACCTCAACTACACTCAATCATATGGTACCACTGGCATGGCCCAAACTCAAGCCATTGGTGCCTACTTTGCCCTGCCAATGAGGTTTGGGAAGCTTCTTATTGCATCCCCTGCTGTTGTCCTCAAAAATAAAAGTTACAATCTCCTGGTTGGTACTCAATTCCTTCAAGAGTACAATGAGATTGTGAACCTCTGAGATAGGTACCTATTGCTCTTAGGGTATGAGATCCCTCTAATCTTTGAAGAACCCCTGCGTCTCCCGGGTAAATGTCTTAAGACTTGTGTGCTCAAGTACCCCACTGGTATCTTCTCACTCAAGTACAGAACTCATTCTTCCAATATGTGTTCCCCTCCTCCTTCCTGTCCCGCAGAGGAAGGTGTGCCTCTTTTTGCTCCCACAGCTATTACCATCCCTTCAGGTTCCCAAGTGATTATAGACTCCCAGATATCCTACAAATTACCTGAAAAGTTATTTCTGGAGCTATATTCACTTGATTCCTTAAGCCGTAAAGAGCCTTGGTTATGCCCTGGGATTTTTGACTGGACTCATAAGGAGCCTGTGCAGCTGTTATTAGCTAAACTGACTGCCCTGCCTATGCAGGTGACCAAGGGCCAGGTTGTTGGGCATGGTTGTATATTAGGTTCAGAGCAAGTGGCGTCTCTCTACCCCTTTGGAATGTTTAGTGATTTCAACTTGCCTGAAGGAGACCCTCAGGTTCTCTTCCTGTTCCCTGCCGCAGACTTCCCTCAACTGTCACCTGTTCAACAAAAAGATGTTATTGAGCTACTAGACCAGTTTAAGGATATCTTTGCCTCTGGACCCACCAACTATGGTCTAGCAAAAGGGGTTATCCACCAGATAGATACGGATGATACTCCACCCTTTTGTGCCAAACCTTACCGCCATAGCAGGGTAGAAGATACTCAGGTCTCTAAGGAGCTTAAGCAGCTCTTAGATGCTAGGCTACTAGCCCACTCTCAGAGGCCTTGGGCCTCCTCATTGTTGATCCTCAAAAAGAAGGATGGAGGCCACCACATTGTGATGGATTACCGCCGCCTGAACTCGCTCACCAAAAAGGACTCTTATCCTCTGCCTAGAATTGATGATGCTCTTAGACAATTAGGGGGATTGAAGTTTTTCTCTGCTATGGATCTAGCATCAGGATACTGGCAGGTTGACTTGTCTCCTGAAGATAGAGAAAAGGCTGCGCTTATCACTTCAGAAGGTCTTTTTGAACCCACTTGTATGCCCCAAGGACTCTGCAATGCCCCAGCTATATTTCAACAGGCTATGGACTCCATCTTACAAGATTTGAAGCTCTCCTGAGTCCTTGTATACCTTGATGATATTAATGTGTTCAGCTCCACCTTTACCAACTATTTGGGCCACCTCAAAGCTGTCTTCATCAAAATTTGGGAGGCAGGCTTAAAACTCAAACCCTCTAAATGCTCCTTCTTCAAGGAACAACTTGACTTCTTGGGCCACAAGGTCACCCAAACTGGAATACACCCTATGAATAATAAGGTGAAAGCCATCTAAAAGATGCAGCCCCACACAAACCTACAAGAGGTCCAAGTCTTTCTTGGTATGATGGAGTACTATTGGCAATTAATCCCTGATTTTGCTGAACTAAGCAAACCCCTTGTACAGCTCCTTTGCAACGTACCCTTTGAGTGGACTGACAGCCAACAACAGTCTTTTGAAGCACTGAAAGTCAAACTCAAGGAGGCTCCCATCTTAGTTCACCCTGATTACAATAAGGAGTTCATCTTATACACTGACACTAGTGGAGTAGCTGTGGATGCTATCTTAGCTCAGCTTGACAATGAAGGCGTGGACTGACCAGTGGCTTATTCTTCACAAGTCTTCAACAAACATGAGAAGAACTATAGCATCACAGAAAAGGAATGCCTAGCTGTTCTGCATACAGTAAAACAGTTCAGGCACTACATTTACAGGACTCACTTCACGGTAGTTACAGACCACTCTTCCCTAAAGTGGCTGCAGCAATTAAAGGAGCCCAAAGGTTGACTAGCCCATTGGGCTTTACACCTTCAAGGATATGATTTCACCGTAGTAAATTGTCCTGGTGCACAACACCAGAATGCTGATGGTTTTTTGAGGATGCCCATACCAGCCATTCATCCTGCTGACGCTGATTGCCTATACAAGTTGATAGGGTATCCTGACTCCTGGACCACTGAACCAGAAGAGATTTGTCTGGCACTGCAAGTCCTATCAAAGGATACTGTGATTTGAGATAGACAACTCTTCAAGAAAGTCAAAAACACTTATCTACCCTATGTCTTTCCTAGCATGAGGGTTGCCATCATCCTCCAAGCTCACATTGACACGGGACACGGAGGCATAGCAAAGACTTATGACTGGTGGTGCAAAAACTTCTATTGGGAGAATATGCGCCTTCTAATACCTGACATCCTTGCCTCCTGTCATTCTTGTCAGCTCCAATGCCCCGACCTTCACAGCATCGATTCAAGCTCATCCCCCCTAAGCATGCCTTCCACACTGTGAGTATTGATGCTGTTGGGCCTCTCCTGCGCTCTAGGTCTGGGTGTTAATTCATCTTGGTAGCCGTAGACCACTTAAGCAAATGGGTTGAAGCCAGAGCAACCAAAGATATAACCGCCAAGACCACTGCTAATTTCTTGTTGCAAGATATCTTCTACCATCATGGTTGCCCTCAAGTCCTGATTTCTGACAATGGGACCAAATTTAATGCTCACCTCATAATGTCCATTGTAGAAGTTATGGGTAAACATCAATCCTTCTCTGCACCATATAATCCATTAACCAATGAGACTGTGGAACAAGCAAATTCCACCCTTGTGTCCATCATGAGGAAGATTATCCTATCTGATGCTGCTAACTGGGATATGTTCCTCCCTGCTGCCCTCTTTGCGTATAGACTCAACAGACATTGAGTGAATGGCCAGTCCCCCTTTGCCATGCTGTATGGACAAGAAGCCACTACCCCCTCAATCTTGGGACCCCCATTGATCAAGGTTGACGCCTCTGCTAATCCTGAAGCTCATGTCAAAGACTTGACTAACCATATCATTGACATTCAAGCTACCGCCTATTCTACTGCTTACAAGGTCAAAACCCTGGAACTCTTGCCCTCTAATGCTTACAGAGCCCCCTCCCTGAGTACCAAGTGGGTGTCCTAGTCCTCTATTATCAAAATTGTACTGGAGGTCGTGCTCATAAGCTGGACTCCCTCTGGGTTGGACCTTGTGAACTCACCTACAAAAATGATGTCAAGTATACTGCATAGCTACTGTCCTCTGGCTGTTCTTTTGCTTGATTACACTCCAAATTCCTCTGCAAATATCAACTTCCTGTGCCCAATCTTGAGGGAGGAGATGTCGTAAATTGCGCCAATAATGCCATTTTGATATGGCCTTCAAATATTGATATGTACAAAGATTTGGCTGGTTTTGCTTTTGATTTTGGGAATTCCTCCCCTTCTGCAAATGGGTCTGGTTCAATATCCACCCATTCTAGAATATCATACCTGTCCTTGACTGATCCTGGTATGATCTCATCCCAATGTGAACCCCCTCTGCCACTCTGTCTACCTAATGAGTGATCATCAGCCCTTGTCTACTATTTAAGTAGAATCATTTCTCCTAATAAAGACAAGTTTATCCACATTTGTGTTGGCTTTAATATTATTCAATATTTTCCCTTCCTTTTTTCCAAAAGGAACTCTTCATCTTGTATTTCAGGAAATTAAGATATGTGTCCTTAATTTTGCCCTGAAGGCTAACACAAGGCTAGCTTCAAACCTCAAATCTTTTGTAATAAAAATTTCCCGCTGTGTCCTCCAGGATGTTGTCCCCAAGAGCCAAACACAACAGAATGGCTCACCAACCACCCAGTAAATTAGTGGCACTACTATCAGTTAATCATCTATTATGGGGATCAAATAATCCAGATCCTAAATGGAACACAACTTGAATCACCTTTGTGACCTAAGAGAAACATTACTCAGATAAGCCCCATGACCTCCATGACGTACATGGACAGTATGTGGCTTTCCATGATACTATATATTATCCTATATTCATACCCAATAAAGTATCATTCTCTTCTTAATTTACCCTTTATCTTGTTTATTATACTCCACAAGAAGTATATACTTGACAAAACTCCCCATAAATAAACTGATACATGTAACTATTAAAAGATTCCTTAATGGAAAATAATGGATACAACAAGCGTAAGGCTTTTTATTTTACAACTTCCATTTTTTAACTAGGAAGAAAGAAAAGAAAAAACTTAGAAATAATCACTTAAAAATTGAAATTGTTAAAATTAAAATCTGAAGTTTAAAAATTGATAGAAGATTGAAGGGAAGAAATCACTTAGAATTTAGGCTTAAAGGCTACTCTTCAAAAAGCTCTTTATTATATAGGAGCATGTTTTCAGTTATAAAAATGATAGGCATAGGGGAAACATCCAAGAAAAGGAGCAACTGGCAACATCTGCACAAGGAACCTGGAGGAGAAGGGGAAACATAAGTCTCGCGTAAACTGCAAGATCAGCAACATAAACTGGGGAAGAGGGCAATAATGTAACCAAGAGTTTCAAAAAGGTGAGCAAAAATTAAAGTTCTCTAAATTTAATTAATAAATATTAAGCTATTAGAATAGCTAGAAAGAAAGGAGAAGACAATGTCAATTTGAATGTAAATTGCCGTAAAAAACAAGGTAAATAACTTAAAATGCTTAATTATTAACTTCTAACTTAAAATTTCAAATATTAAAAATAAAAAAGGAGTAAATTAAAGAAAAAATAAAATAAATAATCTAATAAGACTGCCCTTTGGGGCATGTCATGACATCAAGACATCCTGTGAGTGCAAGATATAGCACTCTCAAGAGTTGATTACCTCATCCAGTTAGGGAAGTCTAATAAGAGTATGTTGTATTTGGCTTTGGGATTAGGATGAGAGAAGGTTCCATAAGAACTAAGTAGGCTCAGGGGTGTTGTATTTCTCTTAAAAGATAAGAGGGTTGATATTGACTACTTGGTTGCCCCCTATAATATGGTAGGGTGGGTTCTTTGGGGCTTTCATGGCTTACATATCATAGAAGGTCTTATAGTGTTCACTGTTTTGGGTTAGGATTTGCTGGGTATTCTGTAAAGTGAGCAGACTGTAGGGCACACCAGGAGGGCAGAAAAAAGTCTGGGTGCTCTTCTTTGGTGTCTTGATAAAAATTTGTGTCTTCCCCAAGAATAGGCTGGGTTGTAGATAGTCAAAAGTGTAGAAGAATAAGAATAAGGTAAGGTAAAATGTTTGAGAACTAGACTCAGAATTCTTATTTAGCCTATATGACAATTTTGCTTCACCTGAGCTCAGTCAGCTCAAGTTGTGCTACTGAATTCTGTAACCCTCCTTGATGCTCTTCTGTTATCTGAGTGCCATATTTTGGACCTGGGCATCATGGCATCTTATTTGAGGGATTAAGATGTTCACTGTCAAGTAGGGTTGCAGCAGACAAAAAATGTGTCATGCTTTGAATTTAAATTACTAGCTTAAATTCAAGAAAGATTCTCCTTTAGAATTTTTTAAGGAGATTAATTAAATTTTGAATTAGTATTTTAAGTTTAAATTTAATTACATTTGTTTTTGCTCAATTTTGCTCTGATCATCAGAAGCAAATCCTGTTATGTTTCAGAGTAAATTAAAACTGTTTTATTTACTTTAAGGAGCTTCAAACAGTGCGTAAGCTCTGTTTTGGTTTTGAAGCTGCTCAAACTTCCCCATTCCTTCTATATTCCTTATAACTTCTTGTTGCAGTTCTGCAACTAACCACTGAAAAACTATATACAAATAAATCAACAAATAAGAATAGACTTAAGAAAAAATTCTAAGTTTTTCTTGCTTAAGATCATTAATTTTGAATTTTAACATTTAAGATTTTAACTTAAGATTTTTAACTTTGAACTCTTCTTTTTCTCTAGTCTTTTAAAAAAAGAAAATTTGAATCTTTCAGACTGACTTAAAATTTCAACTTCAAACTTACTCAGCTTAAATTTTCCTTAACCATTATTTACAAATCCATTAAAATCACTTTAATTTTTTTCTGTAGATTGACACAGTTAGCTTTTATCAAGTCAGGGTAAATTTTAGTTGCCATGGAGACAATGAATCAGCAAGCTGCTTCTTTACTGCCAAATATCTTTAACCTTAAGGATAAATTTTATATATTTATGACCTATTATTCACATGATGATTTCCCAAATAGCAATATACCACTTGTAACTACTAGGAATTTAGTGAATACTCTTTTTTACCTTATAATTTAGGATTTTTTACATACCTTGTCTCCACATTTTACAAATTATAAGCTCTTGGCAGTATCTCTTAAGGTTTTATTTCAAAATGTTCCTACCTTTTTATACTTCTTAAATTTGAACCCAGTAGCTCTTTATACTTTATCTACAATCTTGTTCCATATTGGGCAAGACCTTACAAAATGCCATAAATGCAATATTTTTTGTAATAATTGCACTTTGACTTTTAAGAATTTGGGATTTGATTTCAATAGTTAGGAGAACCAAATTTTATAAAGAATTCAAGAAGAAAATGATTTCTTCTTCCATAATATGATACCACCTGATTGGCATGCAGTAGAAATTTTATGCGGAAACCAAGGGGTGAGTTAAAAATCAATAATAAATCAATATAAATAAAATTTTAGACAATCTTTTTGTTAAGTTGTGCATTATTAATTGACATAAAAAAGAGCTCAGCAGAAAGTCTTATATACAGAAAACTTGAGGTTCTTTCTTTAAGCCTGGGTGATTGAATATACAAAAAATGATCTTTCTAATAAATTTAAGATAAGTGGTGAAGATTTAGTGTCAAAATTACTGATATAAGATTAACTTGATTTTATTTATAGAAGTGGAAGAATATATAGTAGGATTTTGATACTAGTAGTTTTAATGAAGATACTCCAGGTGATGAGAGACTGGTAACAATCAAGAAGCCTCAGAAATTGATGTCAATTTATATTTGGCTATATGGAACACATCAGGGAAAAAGTAAAAAAGATACTTTCACAATTTTCAGGGTACCATTCTTGTGGGGCTGGCTGCCAGACTGGCAGACAGAGCTCATCAGAGAATTGGTGCTAAATTGAATATGTAGGATACAGAGCATAAAACCAAAGACCAAGGTCCTGCTCTGGGACCATAGTATTAATTAACACCAAAAGGGTAATATATATAACCCAAATAGCTTATTAGAATTATCTATAGGGAGGTCTGGGGCAGACAGGTAGCTGGGCTTTGGGGTAGGAGGTAGTTTTATTGAGACTTTATAAGCTGAAATGCAATTGTACTGGTCCTTAAAAGACCTGGGTACAGTGATATTCCAGTTGCTCTTGCACTTGAATCTGGTGTGTTATCTGGTGCATGACAAGGGGTTGGATAACAATATTTTTTGAGTGTGAAGTATTTGAACTCTGGTTTTAAGGAATACTCTTGAAATGACCTGGTCTGCAGGATGAACCAGGAGACCTTAAAACTGCAGGAAAATAGGCCTTGTTTAGATTGTTAACTGGGTTGAAAAAACAGAGCTCATGTGACATATTACAACAATAAAATAAGGTAGAAGCTGGGAAAACTAATGATTCATAACCCTTTATTTTAGAATGTCAATAAAGCTGGTGTGGGGATTTCAGGTTCATATAGTGAATCATTGTCAGACTTTATCTTTAGAGATTGTGAATTTAGGGGTTAGTTATCTGTGGGTTAGGCAATCAGGCTGGGCTGAGGCTGGAGCAGCAAAATGGCATTATTACAGGAAAATTTCTCATTGGCTGAATTTTCAGAAAGCACAATCTGATCCTTCTATTACCAAGCACTATTCTTTGGGGTAGCCTGGTAGCTGGTATTCCTCTCAGTGGCAGAAAAATGGTGATTTTTTGTGTTGATCTCATTGGACACTCCTTCTGGGGACACTACTGAAAGGTTGGTTAATAAGAATGCCACCTTAGCATAGAAAAAGTGGCTTCCTGTAGTCCAAGTGATGCCTTATGCCAAATCAATAGAAAAATTCATATCAGAAGAAATACTAGATCAAATAAAAGAGGATCTGAGCCCAAAAAGTGTGGATGGCTGGCCCTCAGGGCTGTCTAACCAGGTTTTATTTCCTGCTCTGTATTTTGAATTGTATTGAGGAAAATGTCATTCATGACACCATTTTATTACTTCCTCACATTTCCTCCTTTGGGTTTTTTGCCAAGGTATTGTTTGATAGATTTTTGGGCATTGTTCAGGTTTCTCACAGGCTCACAGGGGCTTTCTTTGATCAGATATCCTACTCATTTGTTGTAGTACTGAGGGGTTCTGTAGTGGAAGAAATCTCCATGAACGCACTTGACTTTGTATTTGTTGAAGCATCTAGCTTTTATAGGAGGTGGCACTGTCTTGGGCTTCTGGTTAAGGAGGGATACTTTTTTGAACAGCAGATATCAATGTAATACATAGTGAATCTTCCAGGTGGGAGGTAATTCTAGTTTGAAAGCAACTTCCTTTATCAGCTTAATAATCTTGTAGGGGCTGCTGCACCTATGAGATAGATTTATACATGAAACATGTAGGAATATGTTCCAGGAGTCTAGTTAGAGGTTTTTTCTCCAGCCTTGAAAGGTGTGATGGCCCACTTGTTGGGAAGTTTTGCAGGCAGGGCTAATGTTGACCAAGAGAGAGTCTGGTGGCTTTGAACAGGTAGAGGCCTAGTAGATGATATGGGCTACTAGAGAAGGTAAGGCCTGCCTAGTAGGTAACATTTGGCTACTAGAGGCAGACATTGAAGCAGCTCAGAAGGTAACATTAGCTTTTGGGAAGAACGGGTAATGTAGCTTAGTAGGTAACATAGGGCTACTGGGAAAGGATAGAGCCCAGGCTAGTAGGTAGCTGGTGACTACTAGGGCTGAAGGATGATACATTCTAGCAGGTAACCTTGGCTGATAGGATGATTATTGAGAGGTTTGAACCCAGTAGGTAACGGGCAGCTACTGAAGCTGGAAGGTCAGACAATCTGGTAGGTAAGAGGTGGCTACTGAGGTTGGAAGGTAAGACAGCACAGTAGGTAACAAAGAGCTACCAGGAAGGGATGAGCTGAGGTAGCTCAAAAGGATGTCTTGGCTACTTTCAGGAGGTCTGTAAGTGGGAACCTTACTTAAAAAACTGGTAAGGGGTCCTTGTTCATGTTTTCCTGGAGGCTTTGGGGAGGTCCTGAAGCTACCATTGGGGTCATAGATATGCTCAGGGGTGTCATCAGGGTAGCTGCTTGGGGAATCAGCTGCAGAACTTGATGATAATCAGGCCTTTGGGAAGTAAAGTTGGTTACTTTGCGCCCAAAAGCTCAGAATTAACCAACTGAGTGATTAAACACAACTGCATAGAAATGAGGATTGTCTATATTTGATGGCTATGGTGGTGGTCACTTACAGGGGCACAGTCAAGCGCTGACCTACTTGAGGAAGTCTTATTTCCTGAGATTGAGAAGTTAGTAATGGGGACTAAACAGTGGAACCCAGAAGTAGTTCATAGGGAAAGATCACAGTGAAAACTAGTAAGAAGAACTGGATGATCTTAGAACCTAGGTGATTCATGGTGCAGATGGGACCTAGGTGGTTCATAGTGTATATGAACCTAGGGGCTTCAAAGGAAGGGCTAGCTGATGGACCAAAAAATACTTGCTGAAGGATCAGGAGATCATGGAGAAGGACTAAGTGGAGGTCTGAAAGATCATAGAGCAGGACTAGCTGGAGGTCTGAAAGATCATAGAAAAGGACTGGCCAGAGAACCAAAAGATAAGGAAGCAGGTCTAGTTGGAGAATTGAAAGTTGGTTAAGAGAAACTAGCAGAAGTAGATTCAGGAGCAAGAATTCTGAATTTGGACTATTGGAAGTAGGATTGTTAACAAAAAAGAAGCAGTAAAAGATTTAATTGAAACTGCTAAAAGATATGATAAAAAGATTGTAGTAAATATCATAGATGAAAATAAGAGAGAGATGAAATAGTTTACAGAAATTGAACTGTAAATTTATTAAGATTTAATGGAATAAAGGAGAGCCAAAGAGGCCAGAAACAGGATAGAGAAACTGTTAAGACAAAGGCTGGAATTTTGCCAAAATGGTTGAGAAAGGCAAGAAGCAAGCAACAGGCAAAGTTGAAGTGCTGAAATATTGAGAAAGCACAGAGAAACTTGGAGAAATTTTGAAGAGGACCACAAAGAACAATTTAAATAGCATTCCACTATTTAAAATTGGTTAAAGTTGATTGCAGGAAAGACTGATGCTGGAATAGTGAACCAGTTAACGCTTTGGTGCACAAAGAGTTGTTGCTTTGAGTGTTTTGAGTGGTTGGAATTGATTTCCTAGTTGGATTGCGGTGGAACTTCAGAAATGATCTAGTTTTGCTTATACATTCATTGGTTAAGTTCTGGAGGGTTTCTTGATGAATATGATTGGTTGGAAGCCAAAAGCATAAAGTATAAGCAAGAAAACAGTGAATTAATATTTAAGCTTTAGAGAAAGTAAGTATGTAAGCTTAAGTTATTATAGGAAAAAGTGAGCAGTAAATGTTTAAGCTTTTGAAGAAAGCCATTCTGAATGCAGAACTGTTGGGAAAAGGACACTATAAGAAGGAGACTATCTGGAAAGAACCGGGGGTTTTAGGGTCTCTACTGGAAGATTTTTAGAAATCTTTTGGTTGCAAGCAGAAGCTTGGTTGGGCGCTGGATCAAGTGGAATGACAAGGCCACTAGAGCTATACAGAGAGCTAGAGACCAAGATTAAGGAGCTGGAGCTTGAGATGAGGAGATCAAACCTAAAAACGGCTCAGGAGTCCAAGTCTAAGGTACAGGAGTCTAAGACCAAGTACAAGGAGTCCAAGAGATTGTTGGAGGACTCCAAGTATTGGCACATCAATATTGTTTCCCAGACCCCAGGCCATATATTAGAAGGTTTCTAAGGGGATCTTCCTTCTGAGAGTAAATAAAAGCCCATTTTGACCCCTATACATATTTCTGAGATACATTTTCCCTTACTAGAGAATGGCAACTCCTTCCAGCTGGTCCCTGGATATGACCCAAGACACACTTTGGGGACTAGTGGATAGGAACCCCACAAGAGGGTTTACAGGAATTCTTCTTTTATAAGCAAAAACCTTATAGGATTGATTGGCTTAACACAGATTCTCAAGGCTTGTGGCTTATGTGCTGTATATTTGTTCAATCTAGCTACATTCAGAGGTGTTGGTTCCCTTTTCCTCAATCTTTGGGTCCCAAGTAGGGTCAAACTATAATTGACTTTGAATAAGGTTCATTATGGTTGAGGTGTGGTCTTTGATATTATAGGCAAATAAATACATAATAAGCATTTTTTCTCAGCTTTCTTAGATAGTTTTGGTGCAACACTTCTTCTCCTGGAGGTCAACATAGGGTTTCCTGAGTCAAATTCAGGGACCAACAGTGTTGGGGTGCCATGATTCAAGTGTTTGAGTTATAATCCCAGCACATTGTACCATGCCTGTAGTCCTGAAAACTCCTCCAGGACTTTTCCTACCATCATCTTAGCATCTGATTCATTTATCATGAAATCTTCTTGGGTCTATCCTTTTTTGGGTGTGTGTACAGTTCCTGGAAGAGTGTAAGAGAGGGGGGCTAAATTTAGTAAGTTTGGCTCTTATCTTGGCAAAATAAACCACAAGGATGTCATCCAGTGAATCACTGGAATAGCTGCTCTGAAAGGTGACCAGAGAGAAGATACAGGGGACATCTGAGGGGGGAGGAATCTATTCCCATCATCACAAGTCCTTAAAGAAGCCAGGGAGTACACAAGGGGACATAAACCAAGGCTTCAGATGACTCATGTGGGGGAGGGACCAGCTTCTCCAACAGTGAGGGATGAGAAACAAAAGTTCTTTCTTCAATAAGGTGATCCAGTCTGGGGTCAGGGTAATACAAGTTGAGGTCATTGCAGGTAAGACTTTTAACCAAGGACTCCCCAGTGGAGAGGAGGTCATTAGCTCTGCCTAGCAGATTTTTTTAATAAATGCAGAACCTTGAATGGATAATTTCCCACCAGGCGGGCTGAAGACAAAATACAACCCCAAATATTGGGGGAGGTGGACCAAATGAAGAACAGTACTGGGGCCAAGGAAAAAACCACAAACTTTAAGGCAGGAATTATCATTAATAGAATCTCCAGGAAATTTAGAGGCTACTGATAATATTTTTGGATTTAAAAGTACTAATATTCTCACCAGCTATAGTAGCTATATGAAAAACAAGGAATTTTAGGCCTAGAGACTTAATAAAGTCTTGAAGAGAACCATGGGTAACTTTAATGGCAACAGTAACAAAGACAGGTTCAAGGTAAAGCAAAAGCAATGAAATTTCTAGTTTTAAATAGCTAAATTACTAATTTTATACAGAAAGATCAAGTTTGAACAGTGGCTTCTAAGGAAAGCGTAAGTACAAAACCAGCTATACACTAATACTAACTTTGGCCACTTAGGGAAGAGATCCAAAGACAACAGGTCTAACAAGCAGGTAATGAAAGAAAGAGTTTTTGCTAACAGTTTTTACAACCAGAGAGCTCCCAAACAAGATCTCAAAAATAAGATTGGAAAATAGTCTTTCCAAAACCTTAAACTTTAATTATGTAAAAGAATGAGCAAGCAGGGGGCTTCTGGTCCCCTGTCTTGGTTTAAGGGATGTGATTAGAAACTATATGGTCACCTGACCAAACCTTGGCATCTGATTGACCACAAGAAAAAATTTGCAAGGCAAGTCCAAGGGGTTTGGGAGGAGCTCCAATAATTTTTAGCTTACAATCTGATTGGCTAGTGCAAGTTTGGGAGTCAGTAAATTCATTTGAAATTGAGGGCAACAATGTGAAGTGTTTTTATTGGCTGGCTCTGATAGTCTTCAATAATGGTCAACACCAAGCCAGTAAATATTCCAAATTAATCAGTGTTTCTTCCCAGGGAATAATGAAGACAGGGGAGTCCTCTAAGTAAGCTAATAAAAATCTTTCATCCACAGTGTGAGCCAAATCCTCACAAAAATTGAAAGATTTAGCAGGATTTTGGGAATTTTTCTTTGTACAGTGGGAGAAAATTGTCCTGTCCAAGGCTAAAGGGGGGAGTAACTTTACAAAGAGAGTCCTAAAATTCTTTCCTAAGAGCTCTCTTCCTCTTGATGTGAGTGTTAGTCCTCTTAGATTTTTTATTCCTCCCCAGGGGTTTAGCTTCTAGAGAGCTTTCTGTATAGCTGCCTAACACTCCTCTTGCTCAGCATTTGGGTAGAAGATATGGGGGAAAGATTCCATGATTTTACTACTTAGAGATATATGTGGGTCATGAAAGTCTTTATTTACAGAAGAAAGATCTCCTTGGAAAACTTCTGGAATTCAATCTTTGCAGACTCTATAGCCAGGTACTCCTTTGGAAATGTCTTTTGAAGTCATAAGCTTGTTCTTCACTGCTCAGTGGATAATATTTTTTTTGAATCCAGACTCCTCCTCCCCAACTTACTATTAGTGTTTTTATGAGGCACTTGTTTTTGAAGACTCTTGCTGTAAAACTTTAGTAAGTCTTGTTTCTAGAGTTGCTACCTGTCAGAAATTACGCCATTTGTGCTATTGTGATATGGCTTTAAATATTGATACCTGAAAAGACTTGGTTTGATTTGCTTTTGACTTTGGAGTTTGTTCATCTTCCTTAAATGGGTTGACATCAATGTCCACCTATTCTGGATTATCTTATCTGCACTTGACTGATCCTGGTACAAGTTACGCTCAGAATGATCTCATCAGCCACAGTGTTGTATTTGTAGCAGTATAGGGTGCTATTTTCTACAAACAGTTAGTCAGAATCCTAACTCTTAATACTATACCTGTAGATGGTATAGTGACAGCCTTTGGTAGGACAGAAGAATATAAGGATATAATGACAAAAATGGTATTTATTATGATAGTGCTGCAGTTATATAGTAGGAGGCAGGGGAATTTCCATCAGGGGAAACGAGGCACAGACAGAAGGACTTTCCTAAAGGAGGAGAGCAGAAAGGTATAGTAGAAAGAGCCGCGCAAGAGAACAACCAGTTTCACGCGCCTTGCCTAATGAAGGCAAGTGGCAATATCTACATTGTCTTATTTACAGCCTCAGAAGTAAAGCCTGCACCTGATGTGCATTCAAAAGGCGCTTTGAACACCTGCTTTCTAGGTGTTTTAAACGTAACTAACCCTGTCAAAACCAGGGTGAGATAAAGCAATTGTGCAATTGTTTTGTCTCTCAATCCCTTAGTGGGCATCTTATTGTTTAATCCATTAAAATCTGCAACACACTGTCTACCTAGTGAATGATCTACATGCCCAGTCTACTATTTAAGTAGAATTATTTATCCTAATAAAGACAAGTTTATCCACATTTTTGGTTGGCTTTTGTAATTTTCAAGTGTTTTCCTTTCCTTTTTTGACAAAAGAAATATCTCTTCTCTTGTTCCAGGAAATTAAGGTACATGCTTTTAATTTTTCCCTGAAAGCTAACCCAAGGCTAGCTTTGAACCTCAAACCTTTTGTAATAAAAGTTCCTGCTGTGTCCTCTTGGATGTTGTGCCCAAGAGCCAAAAACAACAAGAAAACTCACCAAGAGTATAAATCATTAGTTCTATCCCCTTATTGTACAGGCCCAAGAGTTGTCTTTGCATATTGCTAGAGTTTGTATCACTGAAAATGTACAGCAGATAAAAATAGATGTCACTCTTTGGGTAGCCACCACTACAGAGAGGCAGGAGTCCAGTAGGAAACCACTATCTCAACACTAGAAGAGAGTGTACATCAACTATGGACTCTTCAACCTAACACAAATAGTGAAGCTGAGTTTACTCCTGAGATTCATGTCTTTAAATCTAACTCTCAAGACAGTTACAATGGGTCTGCCAACACTGATGTTGATCATAACTATAAGCTGTCCTTCAAACAGGTGTTTGATCCCAAAACCTCAACTGTTGCTGTCTTCTCACTATCTATGAGACAGCAATGTATCAAGCGCCCTAAAATCTTAAGAAGAACCTTATTATAAAATGTCTCTATCCTATGTGTCAAGAGGTGGTGGTTTCTGAACTAGCTAACACCACCATTTGGGACCAAATAAAGGAGATGTTAATTGAGAATTTTGAAACCGCAGGCTCAACCCGCCAGCAAGGTTCCAACCAAGCAGGTTTGTGACCTGCAATCCAATTACCCGGTCACTTGAAGCCAGACTAGGAAGTCAACTCAAATTAACAAATCCAACAACATGAACAGATGATGATCCTTTATGGTGGATACCTTGTTTTGGCGCTTGACTCATTACCAGGATCAAGCCAACCCCTTCTGCCATCCAACTGTGTGATTAACAATCATGTTCCTGTTATACTTGATTCACATTGACTATATAATTACTATCTCACAATAAAGATTATTATATAGCTTCTAAATATTTTCCCCTTGTAACTCTGCTAAAACAGCACAGTCACAACAAGAAGTTTGGAGGGAAGTTGAGCTTGGAAGTCAAAAAGAATACCTTTATGCAAATTTCTTACAAGAACAAGGAAAACATTGCTGATTTTGCCAATCACTTCTACATGAAGGGCTAAAAGCTGATTACTAGCCGCCAGCTCACTGTGAAAGAAGCTAACACCGCCTGCACTAATGTGCTTAAAGTCAATCAACTCTTATGTTTGTACTCTAAGGCTCATAAGCCAATGCTGTATTTGGTAAAAGGAATCAAGACCCTCTTAAAAGATATGCATATGAAACATACTAGTACTTTGATTAGAGAGGCACACTCTAACTCTACTATTCATTATAACAAACCCCCCTTGCATTATGGCCCTTGACAGTAATGTACAGCTTAAACTCCAGGGATGCCATAACTGCAAAATTTTAGGTCATCAATCTCAAGTCTGTACTAACCCAAAGGTGAAGGGAGCAGATAGTATAAGAAAGTAATGAAATCCCAGTCAATTTAAAGTCAGGGATGCTCTCTGTTGACTACCCTTCTAAGTTTCCTCCTATTGTTGCTCTCACAGCACCTCCTACCACACATGGCTCTAAATTCTCTCCTGCCATGCCATTTTTCATTTGTATCTCTTCCATGACATGCCTAGTGACTCTGATTCTGATGAATATGAAGATGAAAAACTTGCAAGTCATGAGTACACAGTGCTAGCTGTCCCTGAGACCATCTCTGTACCTTAAAAGTTATAAACAGGGAAAATAGCTACTACCAAAGTAGTACCTGGCTCCTCTGCTGCTTAAAGGCTGTCTATCTGCCTTCAATCTTTCCCAAGACAGTCAAGAATCAGTATAGGTTGAGTCTTCTGACAAAAATGATGAGTTGGATAAAGCTATATTCCACAAAGTGCAGGTCTCCTTACCTTTAAAAGTTGTTTGTAAAAGGATTCCAGCCCTCTTCTGTACTTTGGAGAAATGGGAAAAAAGCTTGCTGCTTCTAAAGAAGTTCTAGCTATCCTATCCCTGTTTGGAAGGGTTTACCACTCAAATATAAGTAGCTTCTTAGAAAATAAAATTTAAGGCCATAATAAATAAAGGGATTCCCAGTTAATTTGGTCTCATCTAAGCTCATGAAAAAGCTCAAGCTTGCGCCCAACCTCACTTACAAACAGTCTATGGTACAGCTGGTTTATCAACCACCTGTGCTATAAGAGCATACTCTTCTCTACCCTTTGTTTGGGAAGATGCTTTTATTCTCCCTGGTGGTGTTGTAACTTTGCTGTTTTAGCAGAGTTATAAGGGGAAAAATATTTGGAAACTAGATAATATTCTTTTTTGAGAGATATTGATCACATAGTTGATGTGAATCCTGGATAAAAAGAACATGATAAAGTTGATCACACAGTGAGATGGAGAAGAGGGTGTCCTGATCCTGGCAATGAGTCAAGCGCCAAAACAAGGTATCCACTGTAGGGGTCATGATTTGCTCATGCTTTTGGATTTAAAATTTGAGTCAACTTCATAGTTTGGCTTCAAGTGACTGAATAATTGGATTGTGGGTCACAAACCTGCTTACTTGGAACCTTGCTGGCAGGTTGAGCCTGCTGTTTCAACACCCCCAACTGAAGGTTGGTCTCATCTAGTAATAGATTGTCAGGGAGGTTGTTGAGAGCCCGGGCACCATACTGGATTAGCTGTTGTTATGTGACGGGCAGGGCAGTTTTGCTTTGTTTTTGTCTTGCTTTACAGAGTCTTAGGCAGTTGTGATGGAGCATCTTGTCTTGTTTGCGTTTTCTGAGTCCTTGCACAAGGTAAGTTTTGTTTTTGTTTACCTTTATGATAATGACAGGGCCCAATTTTTCTGGCTGTAATTTACTCTTGTTGCTATTCATTACTCGGACTTTGTCACTGACCTCAAGTCTGTCTTGGATAGGGATGAAGGTATTCTGTAAGCATTTCTCTTCTCTTTCTGATTGGTTGCTGTTGGCCTTTATGATTTGAGGGCCCAAGTGAGGTGGGAATTTACTGGGTATTTTTAGCTTAGGTCTTGATAGTACTTGGATGATATTGGGTTGTGTTCCATAAACTAGCTCAAAGAGGCTTTTCCCAGTGGATCTGTTCACTTGGGTCCAGCATACAAGTAGTGCAGTTGGTAGCTGTTTGTACCAGTCCTCAGGTCTCCCGGTAGTGAGCTTGGCTAGGGCCAGCACTAGACTGCCATTCAGCTGCTCCACGTTTCCATTGATCCGAGGATTTTAGGGTGTTGTCACTGTGTGCTGGACTCCATTCTTGGTGAGGTATATGTTGGTGTCTTCAGAGGTCAGTTCCTTGCCTCTGTTAGTTATCAGGAGTTCTGGCTTTCCAAACTTACTGATGATTTCTTTTCCTATGAACTGCCACACGTCATTGCCTGTGTGAGTTTTCACTGCTTGCGCCACTGGCAGCAAGTGGCAAAGTTGATAGCTTGATGATGTATTTATTCTCATTGTGCTTCCCTGGCATGGATCCCACAGTATATAGGGCCCATATCTTGAAGAGTAGTTACAAATATATAGGTAGTACTGATTTAGGGGAAGTATTGCTCCTTGCAAATTTCTCACATAATTTGCATTGGTCTAGGACTTCCTGGACATCCCAGTATAGGTTTGGCCACCATACTTTGTGTTTGAGAAATTTGTAGAGGTTGCGGCTTTTGGTATGTCCTAGGTCTCTGTGGTAATGTAGGATGGTGTCTACTTGCTGATGTGTAGGGATGTAAGGAATGGTGGTCCTGTTGGTTATTTTACAATATAATGTCCTGTAAACGTCTACAAATAGATATTCATTCTTGATGACTGTTCTTTTGTGATGTCAGTGGTCCCAGGAGGGAAGTGTTCAATTTTTGTTTAGAGTACCAGGAGAGGCCAGTCTGGGACAAGCCCATTCTCACCTCTTGTGGCCCTAATATACAGGCGTGAAAGTGATCTGCCATGGCAAGCTCTGGACCAGGTTTGTACTGTATGATCATATTGAAACTTTCTAGGAGTTTCATCTAACGTGATTGTTGGCAGGAAAAGTTTACCTGCATTTTGAAGTATATGAGCAATTTGTGGTTGTTTAAGGCTGTGAATTCCCCTTGGTGTTCAAAGTGACAACGTCATTTGACCAGGTAGTGTACAATTGCCAACAGTTATTTGTCATGTATGGGGTATTGGCACTTGCTGTCTGTCAGTTTACGTGACTCATAGGCTACAGGCAAGAATTCACAATTATTGTTCTTGATTTGTAGTATTCCCCTAATGGATGAGTCAGAGGCGTCTGTTTCCATTTGATATTCCCCATCACGTAGGGTTATTGTAGAATGGGTGCTGAGGTGAGTTTCTCCTTAAGACGCCTGAAATAAAGATCACGCTGGGGGGTCCATACAAACTTGGGTTTGGTGCCAGTTATGGCAGACAGAGGTGCAGTCAGGACGCCACAGTTGGGGATGAACCATTGCACGTAGGCAACCATTCCCAATAATATATGGAGTTCCAACTTGTCCTTTGAAGGTGGCATTTTGCAAATGGCCTGAATATTCTGGCTGTCAGACTTGATGCCATCTTTTGACACTACGTGTTCCAGGAAGGTAACTGTTTGCAGAAGAACTGGCATTTGAAAGACTTAGCTAGCAGTTTGTGTTGAGCCAGGGTAGCAAAGGCTGCTTCCAAGTCCTTGTGGTGTTGCTCTACCAAGGGACTGTAGACAATGATGTTTTCCAGGTATACTAGTGCATGCTTGCCAATATGAGGGGCAAACACCTTGTTCATAAAGGTCACAAAGGTGGATGGCGCGTTTGTCATATCAAAGTTAAGTACCACACACTCTTATGACCTGTACTTAGTGCAGAAAGCTGTTTTGGGTATACCTTCCTCCTTAATGTGAATTTGATTGTAGCCTGCGGTTTGGTCAATCTTGGAGAAGACTTTGGCGCTGCCCAGGGCATCAAAGAGGTTGTCAATGAGTGGAAGTGGGTAACAGTTCTTGATGGTGAATTTGTTGAGGGCTCAGTAATCTGTAACTAATTGTTGCAACTGAACCAATGAGAGTTGAGTATTTGGAATTGGGGAAGACAACAGTCCAATATAAAGGACAGAATCTTAAGAATAAGGTAATGTTTATTGTAGAATATTGTGATTAATATAATATATGGGGAAAGCCACAAGGCCATAAGGGAGTGGCATAGTGGGAAGTTCCATGTAAGGTTCAAAGCCAAGGAATAACTTGTGCAGGAATCAGAAAGTCAAATTAGCAGCACTCCTAATTAGGATGAAGTACCTGCCATTTGATATTGTCATCAGATTAATCTATAACATTAGATACATCAAGGGGCAGCTCATTGAGCACCCCCTGTGTATTGTAAGATAAATTAGCAGGCAATTCTGGAAACTTGGTTGCAACACCCCCTCTTGCCCCCTGCTTGTTGTCAGACACCAGGACTGGAGTCTGTGGAAGGTCTGGGAAGGTCTGCACAAACAACCTTTGTGTGGGGATGGCGCAGTAGGGGAGCAAGCAATCATGGTGAAGCTTCTTGGTGTTCCCTTGGGCATCCTCAAGTTAGTAGGTGTGATTGTCAGAGAGCAGCTATCTTGAAGGGCCCTAGGTGGTTGGGTTCCAACTTGCAGAATTGGGATTGAGGGTGTAGATGGGGTCACCTACAGCATATCTAGCTTTGAGGTGCTTTGTCCCTCCTGCAATCTGCTTGTGTTCAATTTCTTGGGCTTTGGCACGCCATTGATCCAGGGATGGGGTTGTTGTTAGGGGAGGCTTGTCAGGGACCTTGGACTGTAGCTTTCCCTGTTCAACCCCTGTCAGACTGTCAGGTGTCCCAAAGGCCAGGGTACTGGGGCTGAACCCCATGCTCTTGTTGATCCTTGCTTGAAGGATGAGTAGAGCAGTGGGCAGGTGTTCAGTCCATGCGGTGTTGGGGTGCGCTTGTGAGAGTTTGGCAATCAGTTGAACCAGTGAGCCATTTAACCGTTCCACGCGTCCGTTGGCTTGGGGATGGTAGGGAGTTGTAACTATATGTTGGAGTGCGTTCTTGGTGCAGTATGCTTTCATGACATGCCCAACTAGTTTGGGATCACCATTTGTGATTGGACATTTTGGTTGCCTAAAGCGGGCCACAATTTCTTTGCCAATAAAGCAGGTAATAGTGGTGGCAGTGTGGTTGGTTGTTGCCCAGGCCACTGGCCAACAAGTGAAGTAGTTGATGACAGTGATAATGTACTTCTTTCCCAGTCTGTCTTTGGGGAGTGGCCCTACAATATTGAGGGCCCACTGCTCAAAGGGTTCCATGGCCTTAATGGGCAGGACAGACTTGGGGGGTGCAGGTTTGGATGTGTTCTTTTTGCATAACACGCACGTTTTGAGGAGGTCCAAGATGTCTTGACGCATGCGCGGCCACCAAACCTTACATTTCATGATCTCAAAGAGGTTACACCCTCTGATGTGACCCAGGGTTTGGTGGTAGTGCAGTATTGTGTCCCCTTGTTGTGTGGTGGGAATGTAAGGCGTCTTCTCACCTGTCTCTGCCCGGCAGCAGACGTTACCAGCATTGGTGGTGAACTGACTTTTGTTGTCCTTCAACTTGGAGATGGTGACCAAGTTAAGGCCCTCGTAGCGGGTTGCCTCAGGGCAGAGGTAGAGCATGGGCCAATCTGGATCTAAACCACCGTCCCCAGTGATGGACACTATGTAGAGTTGCAAAAGAGTGTCAGCTTGACAAGTTCCTTCCCAGATTTGTACTCAATGTGTAACTGATAAGGGGATAGGCGCTCCACCCATCCTGCTTGGCGGCGTGTCAGGTGAGACTGTGTGTTGAAGTACTGAAGTGACTTGTGGTTCATCAGAACGCAGGGTGGGAAGGTAGCACCTTCCAGGTAACAGCGCCACTTCTCAACGCAGTGTACAATGGATGTCAACTCTTTATCATGGATGGGGTAGTGTTGTTCTGAATCAGTAAGTTTCCTGGACTTATAGGCCACAGGGAGAAAGACGCCATTGTCAGTTTCTACCCTTAGCACGCCCCCTATGGCCCTGTCAGAGGCATTAGTCTCTAGTTTGTACTGTCAGTTTTGATTGGGGAACTGCAGGACTGGTGGGGTTGTGAGCCTTTGCTTCAACGTCTCAAAGGCTCAATCTCTGACAGGGGTCCAATGGAAGCGTTGCTTGGTATTGAGGAACTCAGTGAGAGGTGCAATTAGCTCTCCGCAAAAGGGGATAACTTGCACACATAGGCAACCATGCCCAAGAAGGTACGCACCTGGCCCACATCAGTGGGAGGTGGCATGCTGATGATTGCCTTGATCTTGGCAGGGCCGGGCTTTATCCCTTAAGAAGAGATGGTGTGCCCAAGGAATAGTAGCTCTGGCTTGAGGAACTTGCATTTGGAGGGTTTAGCTTTTAGCTGGTTTTTCCGAAGGGTGTCAAGGACAGCACGGAGGTGTTGGAGGTATGTGGTTTGATCTTGGCTGAAGAGAATAATGTTGTCAAGGTACACAACCACACATTTTCTAATCAGTTCCTCAAATGCTTTGTTCATCAACATGGCAAAGGTAGAGGGAGCGTTGGTCATTCCAAAGTTCATGACACAACACTCAAACAACCTGTAGCGTGTGCAAAAGGCAGTTTTTGCCTTGTCCCCTGGTGCAATGCAGACCTGGTTGTACCCCGCAGTAAGATCAATCTTGCTAAAGACCTTCACGCCTGCAAGTGTATCAAACAGGTTGTCCATCAGCGGCAGGGGGTATTTATTTTTAACTGTCACCTCATTTAGGGCATGGTAGTCTGTGACCAGGCAAAGAGACCCATCCTTCTTAGCTACAAAGAAGACATCTGCCCCATATGGAGAGAGCAAGGGGCAAATGAAGCCCTTGTCAAGCGCGTCCATGATGTGCTGGCGGAGGGTTTCATCTTCCTTTGGTGTGAGACAGTATAATGATTGTGCTTTGGGTAAGGATTCTTGAAGTTGTACAGCGTGCTGGATCTTCCAGGGAGGAGGTAGTTGTTCAAGTGTCTCACTGAATACATCCTTGTACTCCTCAAGGAATGCCGCGAGCGCTGATGATGGTAAAGATGTCAAGGGAGGGACCGCTTGTGGTTCAGAACAGATAACTTTGACTGAGCATTGGCTGAAGTCTAGTTTCCCCCCTTGAAATCATATGAGCCCGTCTCTGTTATTCTGACAAAAACAGTATCATGAAGTAACTTGCTCATTTCCACAGGGTAAATCTGGAACCCCACCCCATTTCTGTTGAGGGTGATGACAGAGGTATCCCAATCAATGTAGGGGCGGTTGTGTCAAAGCCAGTCAAGACCAGCAATCACGTTGTGGCTGAGCCTGCCATGATTGGTCCAGAGAGCTTAACCTGGACGTTCCACATTCTCACAGAGAAGGGTATTGTCTTGTGGGTGATGGCCACTCTGCAGGAGTCAGCTACTTTTATGGCTTTGAATCTGCTGGGCACTTGGTCTAATTGTTGAGAGTCAGCAAACGCCTTGTCTACCATAGTGTGGTTGGCCCCGGTATCTACCAGTAATTTGTGGGTGTTCACATGGAAACATAAGGGATAGGACAAGTGTGTTACTTTATTTGAGTAGTGGCTTGCTTGTAATACGGGGTTGTCACTGTGGACTTGTAAGACGTCCAGGGTTTCAACTTTGTGAACGTTGTAGTCACAGGTTTTTTTTGCAAGCAGGGATTGAGAGGATGGGTCAGGCGGGGTTGTAAGGCCTCTTGTCATTACAACCCCCAGGATTTTCCCGGGTCCTTGATCTGCGCTAGCTGGAGCTCCCCCTTGCGGGGGCGTTTGGTCCCATTATCCTGCTGATATGGTTGACGGCAGCCTACTTGACTATGACCATTGCCTGATGTTGTACGTGGTTGGGGTGAAGCGTCACTGGTACAACAGAAGCCCATTGAGGCCTGGTTGTTAGCCTTCACAATGGCTTTATAGCAGTCATCAATGGAGGTACAGCAACCTACGGGGACCCACTTCAGATATGGGGTTTTAACCCATTGACAATCAGAGTGAGTAGCATTGCGTTCCCGTTGATCACGGCTTCTGGGGTGGCAGCAAGGGCTTATTGCCAGGCAGCAAGGTACTCAGGGACGGAACCAGTTTGCTTGATTGCTAGAAGAGGAGTTCCCACAACAATGGGAGAGAAGGTTTCACTGTAACAGGACTTGGCAGCATCTCAAAATGCTGCCCAGGTAATGTCAAGTTCCTGGCTGGCCCAGTTGGTGAACCACACAGCGGCAGGCCCCATGAGGCGCCCAGACACAGTGGCAACCCACATATGCTCAGGAACCTGGCAGATGCAAAGGCGGGTTTCAGTAGACTGGAGTCAACTGACAATGTTGCCCCCCTTGACACCACCAGAGAAGGATTATAGTTGAAGGTTGAGCATGCGCTGGGACAGGTCTGACTGGGGCAGGGTGATGCTGGCGTCACGCTGCCCAAGGCGGAGCTGATTGTACACACTGGTGAGAACTAACTGGTCTTGATATATGACGTACCCGTTGGGGATGTCCCCCTCAGGGATTGGCAGGAAGGTCTCTTGTTGGGGAGTAGCCATACGGCCCGTATTCCGTCCTTTCTTGGGGAATTTTGTTTTAGGTAGGTCAAAGAACCTACTGCTGCTACCACTGTTGCAACTGAACCAATGAGAGTTCAGTATTTGGAATTGGGGAAGACAACAGTCCAATATAAAGGACAGAATCTTAAGAATAAGGTAATGTTTATTGTAGAATATTGTGATTAATATACTATATGGGGAAAGCCACAAGGCCACAAGGGGGTGGCATAGTGGGAAGTTCCATGTAAGGTTCAAAGAAAATGAATAACTTGTGCGGGAATCAGCAAGTCAAATTGGCAGCACTCCTAATTAGGATGAAGTACCTGTCATTTGATATTGTCATCAGATTAATCCATAACATTAGATACATCAAGGGGCGGCTCATTGAGCACCCCCTGTGTATTGTAAGATACGTTAGCAGGCAAGTCTGGAAACTTGGTTGCAACATAATCAAATGGTACCATATTTCTTGGCCATAAAGAATACAGCAGCACCAAAAGAGGACTACAAGGGGAAGATAAGTCCTTTTTCCAACGCCTCCTTGAGGTAAGCACATAAGGTGTCTTCTTTGTTTGGGGTAATTCAGTAGATGGGTTGCACCTTAGGTACAGCTCCTTTGAGTTAGATGGAGTGCTGTATGTGTTTCTCTGGTGGCAATCTTGGTAGAGCCTCTTTGAAGATTTATGGATGACAGGCTACAGTTTCAGAATCCTGTGGAGTAGTGGTACCCTGATGGTCCTTGAAATAGATGATCTTGTATTGGAAGGAGTCCAAGTCAATTGCCTTAAGGTTTTCCTTTTTGTCCAGGGTTTCTGTAATGATCACAAAGATGTGGTTGCGCAGGAGTTGGTCCAATGAGTCAGGGTAGATCTGGTGATTGACACCTTAATGCTTGATGGTCAGTAATGAGTTTGCCCAGTATATGTGGGAATTATTCCTTTGTGTTTGGTCCAGTTCCAGCACAATGTCAAATTTAGGAAAATCATTGACAGGTCCCTGGATGGTGGAGTGCAGGTTCTCTAGCATGACAGAGAAGGGGGCTTTTCCCCTTGTCACAGGGATGTGATGTTCATCAGCTAAAACTACATTCTTAATTGGCAAAGGATTAGTGGCTAACTTGAACTTATCTATAAAGCTGCTGTTGACTAGGGTTTAATCTTCACCTGAGTCCAGGAGTGCTGAGACTTGTGTAACTGCAAAAGCAGAAAGGGTAAGTCATCAATTTATTGGGATGTATAGCAATGGTGTAAAGTAATGGGTCTCCTGAGGGCACCTGGATCATTGGACATTGGTTCACGTCTTTGGGGAAGTACTCATTGTTGGGCAATTTGAAGGTTGTGCAGGAAGAGCTTGGCTTGCTTAGTGCTCTCCCCAGGCTTTTCCTTGCTGTGGTTGTCTTGTGTGGCAGTGATACAGAAATGGGTACAATTTGACTGACTATTGTTACTGTTTCTGTGCCCATTAAAACCTGTGGGTTTGTGGGTTGGCTTGTTGTTATTATTACCAGGAGGCAGACGGCTTGAGCGTCCAGTTGAGTGAGAATTCTTGGGTTGTTCTGTCAAAACAGCAGACTCAATTCACCAGCAAGGTTTAAAGTAAGCAGGTTTGCAACCCACAATTTGATTATCCAGTCACTTGAAGCCAAGCTAGGAAGTCAACTCAAATTCCCAAATAAAGCAACATGAACAGAAGCTGAACCCACACAGTGAATACCTTGTTTTATTGCTTGACTCATTACCAGGATCAGGCCGCCCCCTTCACCATATTGCTGTGTGATCAACACTATCATGTTCCTGTTATCCACAGATTACAATTGCTATATAATACTTATCTCTCAATAAAGAATATCATCTAATTTCCAAACATTTTCCCCCTTGTAACTCTGATAAACAGCACAGTTACAACATTGGTAGCACAGGTAGGTTCACCATCCTACCTTATCTTGTGAAATTCCGCCTTTTGCCTGTACTTGCTGTGATCAACAAATCCTCAATAGAATCATGTCTGGCCTCCTGCTAGACTAGACACCATACAAACCTGGTACCAAGATACCTGATGGTTTTGTCCTTTAGCAGAACATGGTGATCCCGCTCCCTGCCTTCAACACCCTGTTGACACAGGGGTTCTTCCAAGCACCTGCCATCATTCCCTGAGCAACTGAGGATGGCGTTATGTCAGCCTAAGTATCCCAGAGGCTTTGTAGTACTGCCTTGGAACCTTTTGCTGGCACCAATGACAACAACACCACAGCATGGATTCAATCAGCCCAGAGCAAGCTGGCTCAAATGGAATGCCCACATTGCTTCTGGATTGCAGAAAATTTCATCCAATTGACACAAAATGATGGTACTTGATGCAACAAGTGCCACAAAGAACACACCATGAAGGATTGGGACACTTTCAAACATGACTTCTTGGCAAAGTTTGTGCTTAAGGATACAGCACTAATGATCATATGCCAAGTAAAGAATATAACCCAAACAAGCACAGTGAAGGAGCTACCCTGGGATTATAAGGAGCTCCAACTACGCGCTCCCTCAGATATGGCCTTTGATACACCAGCTACTCACCTCATGTACTATGATGCACTCAAGTCACATTTAATGAGACATATAAACCTGGACCAAGTGACCAACTTGAAAAGTTTGTATTGTGAGGCAGAGAAAGCAGAAAAAACGTCCAACATACTTCACAAGGCACAAACTGGAAAACAAGAGAGACCCAAGGATTCCCACACAGGCGGGCGCTCCACTCAACCACCCCCTGGAAGCAACATGAATAACACCAACCATAAACCCACAAGCTCAAATGGACATAGGAATGGAAACAATGGCCAGTCAAATTTTACTCATTTCCATATCACTGCCACGCAAGGCAATCAAGATGAGGGAAAAGCCCGGGGAAAGCATTAAGTGAGCCAAGCTCTCCCCACACAACTCCCAACTTGCCCAATGATGAGTACCACCCCAAGGACGTGGACCAATGTACAATGATCCAAGTACCCTTGCAGGACCCAGTAATATACACCATTGCCAGACATCCCAATAAACTGATGTCCTATCCTTTCTATTTTTTCAGTTACACAGGCTTAGCACTCCTGGAATTGGGTGCAGATTGAACTCTAGTCAACAGCAGCTTTGTAGATAAGTTCAAGCTAGCCACTAATCCTTTGCGGATTAAAAATGTGGTCCTGGCTGAGAAACTTCACATTGCCGTGACAAGGGAAACCACCCCCTTCTCTGTTATGCTCAAGAACCTCCACTCCATCATCCAAGGTCCCGTCATTGACTTCCCAAAGTTTGACATTGTACTGGGGTTATATTGGTTACAAAAGAACAATCCTCACGTAGACTGGGCAACCTCAGTGTTGACCATTAAGTGTGAAGGTGTCAACCACCAGATCTACCCTGACTCAGTAGACCAACTCCTATGCAACCATATCTTTGTGCCCATCACAGAGACCATGGACAAACAAAAGAACCTCAAGGCAATTGACTGGGACTCCTGCCAGTACAAGATGATACACTTCAAGGACCACCAAGATACCTCCATGCCTCAGGATTGCAAAATTGTGGCCCGTCATCCAGAAATCTTCAAGGAAGCTCTACCCAGGTTGCCCCCAGAGAAGCACATTCAACACTCCATCCAACTCAAAGGAGCTGTACCCAAAGCGCGCCCTATTTACAGGCTGACCCCAAACAAAGAAAACGCCCTACACACCTACCTCAAGAAAGCATTTGAGAAAGGTCTTATCTGCCCCTCACAGTCTCCTTTTGGGGCCGCCGTATTTTTTGTGGCCAAGAAGGACGGTACCTTACGTCTGGTCACAGACTACCAAGCCCTAAAAGAAGTTACCATCAAGAATTGTTATCCACTACCACTGATTGATGATCTCTTTGATGCCTTGGGAGGAGCCACAGTCTTCTCCAAGATTGATCTGACTGCAGGCTACAACCAGATTTTTATTAAGGAGAAAGACATCCCCAAAACATCATTCTGCACTAAATATGGCTCATACAAATGTGTGGTGCTCAACTTTGGCATGACAAACGCCCCTTCCACCTTTGTGATCTTCATGAACAAAGTGTTTGCTCCACACATAGGCAAGCATGCCCTAGTCTACCTAGACAACATCATTGTCTACAGCCCCTTGGTGGAACAGCACCATAAGGACCTAGAGGCAGTCTTTGCTACCCTGGCACAAAACAAACTATTGGCCAAACCCTCCAAGTGCCAGTTCTTCCAAGAGCAACTACCCTTCTTGGGACACATAGTCTCAAATGATGGCATCAAACCCAAAAGTCAGAAGATACAAGCCATCTTCAAAATGCCACCCCCCAAGGACAAGTCAGAACTACGCACCTTCTTGGGAATGGTGGCCTATGTACAACGCTTCATACCCAACTGTGGCATCTTGACTGCCCCCTTATCTGCCATAACTGGTGCCAAATCCAAGTTTGTGTGGATCCCCCAACATAACCTCTGTTTTAGAAGCCTCAAGGAAAAGCTCACAACAGCTCTCATCCTGCAATACCCCAAACGTGACAGGGAATACCAAATGGAAACCAACGCCTCAGATGCATCCATTGGAGGAGTCCTACAAATCAAGAATAGTGATGGTGACTTCCTGTCTGTAGCCTATGAATCACAAAAGTTGACAGATGGCAAGTGTCAATACCCTATCCACAACAAGGAACTGCTGGCCATTGTACACTGTCTAGTCAAATGGCGTTGTTATCTATAACAGCAGGAAGAATTCACAGCCTTAACCAACCACAAGTTGCTCATATATTTCAAAACTCAAAAAAATCTATCTCACCGCCAAGCCTTCTGGATGGAGCTCTTGGAGAGATTCAATATGCTCATACAGTATAAACCTGGTCCTGAGCTTGCCATGGCAGACGCCCTCTCCTGCCTGTATGTCCGTGCCACAAGAGGGGGAAATGGGCTCAACCCAGACTGGCCTCTCTTGGTGCTACAAACAAAGTACAAGGGTTTTCCTCCAGGTACAACCAACATAACCAAGGAAATAGTCATCAAAAACAAACACCTATTCACTGATGTGTACGGAACCCTGGACAGGAAAATGTCCAACGGTACTACTATCTTTATATCCCCACGCACCAGCAAGTAGACACCATCCCACAATATCACAGGGACCTCAGACACATCAAAAGTCAAAACCTATATTAGTTCCTTAAGCACAAGGCCTGGTGGCCAACCTTATATTGTGATGTTCAGGAAGTCCTAGATCAATTTGAGGTATGCAAGAAATTCCCCAAAAGCAAAACCCCTCCAAAGTCAGTACTACCCATCCACACACAACTACCCTTCAAGGTGTGGGCCCTCAATGTTGTTGGCCCCATGCCAGGGAAACATAGCAATAAGAAATACATCATCACTGCCATCAACTTTGCTACAAGATGGCCAGTAGTCCAAGCAGTAAAGGCTCACATTGGCAATGATGTATGACAATTTATTGGCAAGGAAATAATCAGCAAGTTCAGAAAGCCAGAACTCCTGATAACCAACAGAGGCAAAGAATTGACCTCTGAAGCCACCAATATATACCTCACCAAGAACGGGGTCCAGCACATAGTGACAACACCCTACCATCCTCAGGCCAATGGACGTGTGGAGCAGCTGAACGGCAGCCTTGTGAAAGCCCTGGCCAAGCTCACCACCGGAAGACCTGAAGACTTGTATAAGCAGCTATTGACTGCATTACTTGTGTGCCAAACCCAAGTGAACAGATCCACCAGAAAAAGCCCTTTTGAGTTGGTATACAGCACACAGCCAAATATCATTCAAGCATTAACAGGACCCAAACTGAAAATCCCAATAAAGTCCCCCGTGCTCAGACCCTCAAGTTATAGAGGCCAACAGTGAGCAAACAGAAAAAGAAAACAATCATCTTCAAAAAACCTTTGTCCCAATCTAAGATAGGCATGAATTTGGGGACAAAGTTTTGGTCATGAATGTTGATAAAAGCAAACTACAACCTGAGAAATTAGGCCCAGCAATCATTCTAAAGATAAACAACAATAAAACTTACCTCATGCAAGGACTTAAGAAGCGCAAACAAGACAAAAACCTGCAACATGATTGCCTGAGACCCTGCAAAGCAAGACAAAAACAACACAAAACTGCCCTGCCTGCCACAGAACAACAGTTAGTCCAATATGGCGCCCGGGCTCCTGACAACCTCCCTGACAACCTACCTCCAGAAGAGGTCAACCTTCAGTCAGGGGGTGTTGAAACAGCAGGCTCAACACGCCAGCAAGGTTCCAAACAAGCGGGTTTGTGACCCGCAATCCAATTACCCAGCCACTTGAAGCCAGACTAAAAAGTTAACTCAAATTGCCAAACCCAACAACATGAACAGATGATGATCCCTCATGGTGGATACCTTGTTTTGGCTCTTGCCTCATTACCAGGATCAAGCCACCCCCTTCACCATCCAGCTGTGTGATCAACACAATCATGTTCCTGTTATCCTTAATTCACAATGACTTATAATCACTATCTCTCAATAAAGATTATTTTCTAGCTTCTAAATATTTCCCCCCATGTAACTCTGCTAAAACAGCACAGTTACAACAACAGTAAAGAATAAATATCCCCTTCTACTCAAAGAGGACCTGTTTGTAAGACTCTCTGAAGCCCAATTTTTCTCCAAAATTGACCTCACCTCAGGTTATAACCAAGTTGAAGTAAAAAAAAGGACATATCAAAAACTGCGTTCTGTATGCAACTTGGATCCTTTGAATGTAGAGTAATTAACTTTGGGATGATCAACACTCCCCCAACGTTTGTCACTATGATGAACCAAGCACTAAATGGTCTCTCAAATACATTATGCTACCTCAACATATCATTATATTCTTAAAAACAAAAGAGGAACATCTCACGCATGTCTGCAAGACACTCAATTGACTCGCAAAGCACAAACTTTACACCAAGCCTAGTAAGTGTCAATTTATGGAAAATAAACTCCTGTTCTTGGGCCAAATTCTTTCTGACAGTGGCATCAAAGCAGATCCAGACAAAATAAAAGCCATAAGTAACATGCAACACCCCACCTCTGTTAAACAAGTTAGATGCTTTCTCAGAATGGTAGCTTACCTAAGGAAATACATCAAATACTGCAGAAAGATCACCACACCAATCAATGACCTAGTCAATGATAATGCCGAAAAGAAATTCATCTGAACACCAGAATGCAACAAAAATTTCCAAATATTGAAACAAGCTTTGATTGAAGCATTGATCTTGCAATACCCTAATAACAATGGGTGCTACAAGCTTGAGTTGGATGTCAGCAACACCGCCATTGGTGCAGTCCTATGCATCTGCCACCAAGGGCAGCAAGACTTCCTGCCAGTGTGTTACAAAATTAGAAAACTAACTCAAACTGAGAAGAGATACCCAATACACAATAAGGAATTGCTAGCAATATACCACTCATGCAAGAAATGGAGATGTTACTTAGAAGAACATTTAAACGTCCAAGTACTAACTGACCATAAATTCTTAATATATTTCAAAACTCAGAACACACTTGCACAGTGACAAGCCAAATGGATGTCCCTGCTGGAGCAGCTTAATTTGGACATCCAATACAAAAAGGGGCAGAGCTGGTCACAGCTGATGCTCTCTCTAGGCTATGTCAGCCAAGAGAGGATTATCCTGACCACCTGGACCCTGACTGGTCAAACCTATGTAATACTGAGTATAAAACCAAAGGGAAAGACCCCTCAACACATCAGCTAACCCATGATACCTTAGTAAGCAACAAAAAATATTTCCATGTATCAAATGGCACTGTATATCAAATCATTAATGGCAAACATGTTCCCTACATCCCACTTGCACAAAGGGTTGGCACAATCTTAAGACATCACTGTCTACTAGGACAAACAAAGGCTAACAACCTATACCTCACATTTAAAGAGATAGTATGGTGGCCCAATCTTAAACAAGACATAATTGTCAGGGAACCAACCCTGATCTGCCGGCTTTCAAGCGGTTGGGAACTGGCGGGTTGCAGACTGAGTGGGCAGGGCCCACCAAAGGATTGGTGCTAAATTAATGAGGTAGAATTTTGACTTGCCCACACACAATCACAGACCAGCGGTGGGAACAATAGTATCTATTACTACTATGAAAGTAATATTTACAATTCCAAAAAGCTTATTGGTGTGGTCCAGCAGGAGCTTGGCAGCAGAGGCGGGCATTGGTTTGTGGGTGGCGGGGGGTTCCATGTCTAATTGGTAGGCAGTAAAGAAGTTTTATTTATCTCTGAACATGTGGGGTTTAGTAATATAGCAAGGGCCCTTTTGGCTGTATCTGGTTAACTCTGTAGTTCTGGCCAAGGGATCCCAGGCTAATATTGTCTACGGTGTAATCCTTGTACTCAGGCTTTAAGGGATACTCTGTGAAATGGACAGGACCAAAGGGAGCACCTGGTAGACGGTATGTAGCTAGCAGGCTGGCAGGAGGGTCAGATAATCTTTGAGCTAACTGGCAGATGACAAGAATAAAATATGGCAATGATTGGGGAAACCAATATCTCATAACCTTTATTTAAAAATGACAACGGGGATTGATCTTGTCCTGGCAGGTGTTTATACCACACTGCCAGGCTTCACTTCCTGGTTGGGTTTTCTGGGCTTGGGCGGTTTGGCATCAGGGGTCTTAGATGGCAGTGTGGCGCTTGGCACTGGCAGTTTGGCACTGGCTGCTTTGGGATGAGAAGACTTCAAATACTTCTGTTTATTGATTCAGGTATTGAGTCCCTCTTCAGGTTCAGTGCCTCTTCCTGGGCTTTGGGGGAGTTTGGAATAACTCTCATTGGGAAACTTGTGCATTTTACTGAGCAAACCACTGGTGTCAGGCGTTGGCACCTTGGGGAAATTCCTGGCATCTTGAGCTGGTAGTTTGCTTGCAGAATCCTGCGTGACAGCTAAAGGTTTGGGTCCTGGCAGTCTGGCAAAAACTTTATCAATTGACAGTGGGTTATTGGGCTCCAAGCCTATGAGTCTGGCAGTCTGCAAAGGCGTTTGTCCAGAGTTTGACTCTGGTTCCGTATTTTGGGATTCAGGAGTGTCCAAATTGTCATTCCTGACAATAATTGATGTTATGAAAAAGTGCATAGTGTGTGAGAAATACGCCAGCACCAAGGCTCCTCAGCCAACAGTTAACCAGTACCTGACCCTGAACCATTCAAGGTTTGGGGACTGGATGTAGTGGGCCCCTTCCCTGAAACAAAGACAAAACAACATTTCCAAATTGTAGTCATTGACTTTGTTAACGCTGGCCTATCTGCTGGGCAACAAAGGATCACAAAGCAGAAATAATAATCTGATTCATTAACAAAGCAATCATAGCTGACTATGGTACTCCAGACTACATGGTAACTGATGGAGCAACAGAGTTATCAGGTAACATAGTAAACAACAACTTAAAAGCAAAGAACATCAAACATTCCACAACCTTGCCCTACAGACCACAGGCCAACTGCAGAGTTGAACACCTAAACAACAGCTATCAGAACCCTTGAGAAAATGATGGATGGAAAAGCCAAAGACACATGGCCACTATACGTGAAACATGCATGATTAGTATCCCAGATCTGCACCAATCAAGGGACAGGCTATTCACCGTTTGAATTAACATACAGATACAAACCAGAGATAATTACCTGCAACAAGCAGCCATACGTGAAAATCCCCCTGGGGAAACCTCCCACAGTAGAGCAAGTATCAACTCTACAACACATACACCTCAAAGCTAAAATAGCAGAAACAAAAAGGGTCAAAACACAAAAGTTAACCTCTACAGAGGAACCACTTCCCATCAACTCCCCTGTCTGGGTCCTGGCTGGAAACAGAAAGAAGTTAGACTCAGTACAGAGGAGACCAAGAAGAATCATAAAGTACAGACCAGACAGAAACACCTGTTTAGTAAAATTCCAAGGTGCCAAAGACCCTGTCATTAAGGAATAGTACAGATCCCGCCTTTGCCTCAGCAAAGGGGAACACTTAATGTGGCTAGTACTCATTAGCAAACAACTCCAGGGACATCAGCAGCAGCCATCAAGACAAAGCCTCTCCTGATGTACCAGATTAATCCCTTAAGGAGGTGTGTGTCAAGGATCTGGATGTACAAGTATTCTGGCTACTGCCAACTCACTTAACATCCAGTCATCACCTGATTTGGTGCCTTTCTAATATATAGTTTGACATGCCGGAAATGGCAACTAAGCAATATTACATGACTGCCCAAGTATCCAGCAACTTGAACCTATCCTGAAAATGACCAACCCCTAGGTTCAATCCAACTAAATCTCTGCCAGAGCTAAAGCTATATAAGTCTAAAGTATTATCCAATAAAGTATACTTATCTTCTCTCTCAATTTATATTTGAAGCTTCCCCAAAAGGTGCTCCTCATCACTATCAAGAATTGTTACCCACCACCACTCATTGACAATCTCTTTGATGCACTGGGCAGGGCCACAGTCTTCTTCAAAATTGACCTAACCACAGGCTACAGCAAAATCTGTATCAAGGAGGAAGACATACCCAAAACTGACTTCTGCACTAAATACAGCTCATACAAGTGCGTGGTACTCAATTTTGGAATGACAAACACTCAGTCAACCTTTGTGATCTTCATGAACAAGGTGTTTGCTGCCCACATTAGCAAGCATGCTTTGGTATATCTGGACAACATCATTGTCTATAGTCCATTAATAGAACAACACTACAAGGACTTGGAGGCAGTCTTTGCTACCCTGGCTCAACATAAGCTACTAGCCAAGCCCTCCAAATGTCAGTTCTTCCGCAAACAGATACCTACCTAGGACATGTTGTCTCAAAAGGTGGCATCAAGTCTGGCCTCCAGAAGATTCAGATCATTTGCAAAATGCCACCTCCAAAGGACAAGTTGGAACTCTATACATTATCAGGAATGGTTGTCTAAGTGCAATGGTTTATCCCCAACTGTGGCGTCCTGGCTGCACCTCTGTCTGCTATAACTGGCGCCAAATCCAAGTTTGTATGGACCCCCAACATGACCTTTATTTCAGGCATCTTAAGGAGAAACTCATAACAGCACCCATTCTACAATAACCCTATGTGATGGGGAATATCAAATGGAAACAGACGCCTCTGACTCATCCATTGGGGGAGTACTACAAATCAAGAACAACAATTGTGAATTCTTGCCTGTGGCCTATGAGTCACGTAAACTGACAGACAGCAAGTACCAATACCCCATTTATGACAAAGAACTGTTGGCAATTGTACACTACCTGGTCAAATGACGTTGTCACCTTGAACACCAAGGGAATTCACAGCCTTAAATAACCACAAATTGCTCATATACTTCAAAACACAAGCAAACTTATCCTATTGCTAAGCCTGTTGGATGAAACTCCTGGAGAGGTTCAATATGGTCATAAAATATAAGTTTGGTCCAGAACTTGCCACAGCAGACACACTATTGCGCCTGTACATCAGAGCCACAAGAAGCAAGAATGGGCTCAACCTAGACTGGCCTCTTATGGTGCTCCAGACAAAGACAAGGGCTCCCCCTGGGCACCAAAGAAATAACAAAAGAAGCAGTCATTAAGAATAAACTCTTATTTGCAGGCATGTATGAGACCTTGGATCAAAAAATGACTGATGGGACCACCATCCATTATTTCCCCACACACCAGCAAGTTGACATAATCTTGCGTTACCACAGAGACCTAGGGCAAACAAAAAGCTGCAACCTCTACAAATTCATCAAACACAAAACATAGTGGCTGATCCTATATCAAGACTTCCAGGAAGTCTTGGATCAATGCAAAGTATGTGAGAAATTTGCAAGGAGCAATACTCCCCCTAAATCAGTACTACCTATTTGTTTGCAAATACCCTTCAGGGTATGGGCTTTAGACATTGTGGGCCCCATTCAAGGAAAGCACAACAAGAAGAAATTAATCATCACTGCAATAGACTTCACCACTCAATGACCAGTTGCACAAGCAGTAAAACCACACACAGTCAATGATGTGCAGAAATTCATAGGAAAAGACTTCATCAGTAAGTTTGGAAAGCCAGAACTTCTGATAACCAACAGAGGCAAAGAATTGACCTCTGAAGCCACCAATGTATACCTCACCAAGAACGGGGTCCAGCACACAGTGACAACACCCTACCATCCTCAGGCCAATGGACGTGTGGAATAGCTTAACAACAGCCTTGTGAAGACCCTGGTCAAGCTCACCGCCAGGAGACCTGAGGATTGGTACAAGCATCTCCCAACTTTATTTCTTGTATGCCGGACCCGTGTGAACTGATCCACTGGGAAAAGCCCCTTAGAGTTAATTTATGGCACACAACCCAATTTTAATTAAGCACTATCAAGATCCAAGCTGAAAATGCCCAGCAAGGTTCTGCCCTGCTCAGATCCTCAAGTTATACAGGCAAATAGCAATCAGAAAGAAAGAGAAGAAAAGTGTCTAAAGAAGACCTTTGTCCTCATCCAAGCCAGACATGAGATCAGTGAAAAATTCTGGGTTGTGAATACTGACAAGAGTAAACTACAGCCAGAGAAAGTGGGCCCTGCCATTATCCTAAAGGTAAACAAAAACAACACTTACCTTGTGCAAGGACTTGGAAAACACAAACAAGACAAGGTCCTCTACCACAATTGCCTAAGACCCTGCAAGGTAAGACAAAAGCAATACAAGACCGCCCTAACTACCACCAAACAACAGTTATTTTAGTATAGCACTTGGGCTCTCAACAACCTCCCTGACAATCTATCACTAGATGAGGCCAACCTTCAGTTGGGGTGTTAAAACAGCAGGCTCAACCTGCCAGCAAGGTTCCAAGTATGCAGGTTTTTGACCCACAATCCAATTATCTAGTCACTTGAAGCTAAGCTAGGAAGTTAACTTGAATTCCAAATACAGCAACATGAACAGAAGCTGATCCCCCACAGTGGATACCTTGTTTTGGCGCTTGAATCATTACCAGGATCAGCCACCCACTTCACCATCTCACCGTGTGATCAACACTATAATGTTTCTGTTATCCTTGATTCACACTGTCTATATAATACTTATCTCTCAATAAAGAATATTATCTAGTTTCCAAACATTTTTCCCTAGTAACTCTGCTAAAACAGCACAGTTACAACAGTTTTCTTTTCCCAGTTTGAGCTTTCTGAAGAGCAGTGGACGTTTTTTCTGCCTTCTCTGTCTCTCAATATAGGCAAACAAGTTGGTCATCTGGTCCAGGCTTACATGTCTATTATGTGCAACTTGAGTGTGTTGTAGTACATGAGATAGATAACTGGGGTGTCAAAGGCCATATCTGAGGGGGCGCATAGTCAAAGCTCCTTGCATGCTCAGGAAAGCTCTTTCACTGTGTTTGTTTGGGTTAGACTCTTTACTTGGCGTATAATCATAAGTGCAGTGTCCTTCAGCACAAATCTTGCCAGGAAGTTCTGCTTGAAGGTATCCCAATCTTTATCAGTATGGTCTTCATGCCACTTGTTGCACCAGATGCCAGAATTGTGTGTTAGCTAAATGGAGATCTCTGTAATTCAGAACCATTGTGATAATTCTATTTGTGCCAATTTGCTATGAGCATATTGAATCCATGCTGTAGTGCTGTTGTTGTTGGCTCCAGCAAAAGGTTCCAAGGCAGCGCTACAAATTCTCTGGGCTATGTAGGCTGGTATAAAACTTTCATCAGTTGCTTGAGAAGTGATGGCAGGTGCTTTGAAGAAACCTTGTGCCAACAAGGCAGGGAGCAGGATTAATGTGTCCTGGTAAAGGACAAAGCCATCAGGTATTTTGGTTCCAGGTGTGTATGATGTCCAGTCTAGTGGGAGGCCAGACATGTTTCTATCAAGGATTTGTTGATCACAGAGAGTACAGGCAACAGGTGGAATTTTGCAAAATAAGGTAGGATGGAGAACCTACTTGTGTTACCAATGTTGTAACTGTGCTGTTTTAGCAGAGTTATAAGGGGGAAAATATTTGGAAACTAGATAATATTTTTTATTGAGAGATAATGATTATATAGTTGATGTAAATCCTGGATAACATGAACATGATAGCGTTGATCACAGGGTGGTATGGTGAAGGGGGTAGCCTGATCCTGGTAATTAGTCAAGCGCTAAAACAAGGTATCCTTTGTAGGGGTTATCATTTGCTCATGCTGTTGGATTTGGAAATTTGAGTTGACTACCTAGTTTGACTTCAAGTTGCTGGATAATTGGATTTCATGTCACAAACCTGCTTACTTGGAATCTTGCTGGCAGGTTGAGCCTGCTGTTTTAACAGTGGTGGTCTTAGAGAATAAAAGATATGTATTCCTGATATTTATTAAGTTCCTCATAGTATAAAGTCATTATAAACCTCAAGGAAGAGGTTTTATCTCTATTGAATTATAATATTCCCCTTATATTTGAAGAGCCTGTTTGCCTCCCAGGAAAGTGTTTGAAGGCTTATGTGCTATATTATCCCTTGGGGATCTTCTCCTTGAAGTTTAGAATGCACTTCTCTAACCTCAACTCACCACCATCATCTTTTTCTGAAGAAGAAGGAGTCACTCTTCTGGCTCCTCAAGCTTTCTCTATCCCTCTTGGATTACAAGTGATTTTAGATTATCATGTCTCATACAAGTTGCCTGACAAGATGTTCATGGAATTTTATGCCCCTGAGTCTTTGGGACAGAATGAACCCCACCTATGTCCTAGGATTCTAGATGTAATCACAATAAACCTGTCCAGCTGATATTATCTAACTTGACTGCTACCCAAATGCAAGTTACTAAAGAGAAGATACTTGGGTACAGTTGGCTTTTGAGTGTACTGTTAAAACCAAGTTTCCCTCCTTGTCTGCCAACATATCTTATAATACACAGGGGGCGCTCAATGAGTCACACCATGATGTATCTAACATAATGGATCAATCCAAAGACAAGGTAAAATTGTAGGCACCATCTCCTAATTAGAGTGCTGCCCATTTGACTTGCTGATCCCTGCACAAGTTATTATTTGGCTTCAAACCTTACATGAAACCTGCCACTGTGCCACCCCCTGTAGCATTGTAGATTTCCCTATATGGTATATCAATCACAATATTCTAAAATAAAATAAATCTTATTCTATTCATTATTGTTCTTTCTATTAGACTGTTATCCCCCAATCAAATAATGAACTCTCATTGGTTAAGTTGCAACAGTTGTAGCAGCGGTAGGTTAAGGACTTACCTAAGAGAAAAATTCCCTCAAGAAAGGACAGAGTCAGGATTTATGGCTACTCCCCACCAAGAAATCTTCCTTCCAATCCCCAACAGAGACATCCCCAAAGGATACATTATCTACCCAGACCAGCTGGTACTCACAAGCGTGTACAATTGCCTCTGCCTGGGGCAGTGCAATGCAAGCATCACCCTGCCTTAATTGGATCTCTCAAAACACATGTTAAATCTCCAGATTGAGGCTTTGCAGGTGGCGTGAAAGGTGCCAAAATTGTTAGCTGGCTCCATTCCATAGAAACCTGCCTCTTTATCTTTCAAGTACCTGACCCCATGTGGGTTGCCACCGCTTCTAGGCGCCTTACATGGCCTGCTGCAGTGTGGTTTACCAACTGGGCGGTTCAAGAGCAGGAAGTCACATGGGTTCATTTAGGGACACCGCCAGATCAAGTTAGAGTGAAACCTTTTCATCAATTGTAGTGGGAACTCCCCTCATGGTCATCAAATAAACAGTATCTGTCCCCAGGTATCTTGCGGCTTGGCAACAAGCCCTGGCGTGGCCCAAAATCTGTCACCAACAGAAACATCATGTTGCTCACCCTTATTGTCAATGGGCTTAAGTCCCATATTTGCAAGTGGGTCCCTGTAAGACATTGCACCTCTATTGACAACTGCTATAAAGCCATTGTAGAGGCCAACAACCAAGCTTCAATGGGGTTATGCAGGTCTAATGATTCACCACCCAACATTGTTCTGCGCCTGGCAGTGCCCACAATCAGGTGGGCTGCCGTCAGCCCCGCCAACAAGAGAATGGGGTTAAGCGTCCCTGCAAGGTGGAAATATAACTAGCGCAAATTGAGGACCCGGGAAAAGCCTGGGGATTGTAGATAAAAGAGGTTCTACAACCCCACTTGACTCTCACTTTCAATCTCTTCTTGCCAAAAACCCTTGTGATTACAATGTGAGCAATGTTGAAACCTTCAACGTTTTTCAGGTCCACAGTGATTACCCTGTTCTCCAAACAAAACATTCTTCAAATAAAGTAGCCTGATTGGCCTATCCCTTCTGTTTCTGTTGGAACACCCACAATATTTTTGTAGACACTGGGGCCAATTACACTATGTTTGACCAGGTGTTTGCAGATTCTCAGCAGCTGGACAGAGTGCTCAGCTGATTTAAGGCAGTTTGAGTAGCTGACTTCCACATAGTGACAATCACCCATGAGGCGGTACCCTTCTCTGTGAGAATGGGGAACATCCAGGTTAAGCTCTCTGGGCCAATCATGGCAGGGCTCATCCACAACATCATTGCTGGCCTCAACTGGCTCTGACACAACTGTCCATATATTAACAGGGATATATATGTAAGTACCCTCAACAGAAATGGGGTGGGTTTCCAGAGTTACCCTGTCAAGATGAGCAAACTATCCACAACACTGTATTTGGTAGGATCACATAAACAGGTACATACAACTTCAAGGGGGAACTAGACTTTAAACAGTACTTAGTCAAAGTCATCTGCTCCAAACTCATAGCGGCCCCTCCCTTGACCACAGCTTCACCAGCACTTGCAGCACTCCTCAAGGAGTACAAGGACGTCTTCAGTGAAACATTAGACCAGTTTCCCCCTCCAAGAGAAATACAGCATGTTGTTCAATTGCAAGGGTTGCTACCCAAGGCATGTCTCTTTTATTGCCTGACGCCTAAGGAAGACAAGACTCTCTGTCAATAACTTGTGGACACGCTCAATAAGGGCTTCATCTGCCCCTCCCTCTTGCCATACGGGACTGTAGTATTCTTTGTAGCTAAGAAGGACGGGTCCCTTTGCCTGGTCACAGACTACTGCGCCCTAAATGAGGTGACGGTTAAGAATAAGTACCCCCTGCCGCTGATTGACAACCTGTTCAATACACTTGCAGGTGCAAAGGTCTTTAGCAAGATTGATCTCACTGTGGGGTACAACCAGGTCCGCATTGCACCAGGGAATGAGGTAAAAACTGCTTTCTGCACACGCTACAGGTTGTTTGAGTGTCGTGTCATGAACTTTGGAATGACCAAAGCTCCCTCCACCTTTGCCATGTTGATGAACAAAGAATTCAAGGAACTGATTGGGAAATGTGTGGTTGTGTACCTTGACAACATTATTGTCTTCAGCCAAGATCAAACCACACACCTCCAACACCTCTGTGCTGTCCTTGACACCCTTCGGAAAAACCAGCTAAAAGCTAAACCCTCCAAATGCAAGTTCCTCAAGTCAGAGCTACTATTCCTTGGGCACACCATCTCTGCTCAAGGGATAAAGCCCAACCCTGCCAAGATCAAGGCAATTATCAGCATGCCACCTCCCACTGATGTGGGCCAGGTGCGTACCTTCTTGGGCATGGTTGCCTATGTGCGCAAGTTCATCCCCAATTGTGGAGAGATAATTGCACCTCTCACTGAGCTCCTCAATACCAAGCAACGCTTCTATTGGACCCCTGTCAGAGATTGAGCCTTTGAGACGCTGAATCAAAGGCTCACAACTGCACCAGTCCTGCAGTTCCCCAATCAAAACTGACAGTACAAACTAGAGACCAATGCCTCTGACAGGGCCATAGGGGGCGTGCTAAAGGTAGAAACTGATGATGGCGTCTTTCTCCCCATGGCCTATAAGTCCAGGAAGCTTACTGACTCAGAACAACACTACCTCATCCATGATAAAGAATTGGCAGCAATTGTGCACTGCATCAAGAAATGGCTCTGTTATCTGGAAGTTGCCACTTTTCCACCCCTCTTCCTGACAGATTGCAAGTTGCTTCAGTACTTAACTCAGCCACACTTAATGCACTATCAAGAAGTCTGGGTTGAGCGCCTGTCCCCCTATCAGTTGCGCATTGAATACAAACCTGGGAAGGAACTTGTCACAACCGACGCCCTTTCCAGTTTGTATGTAGTGTTCATTGTGGGAGACAATGGCTTAGACCCAGACTGGTCCATGCTTTATTTATGTCCCAAATCCACCTGTTATAAAGGCCTTAATCCGTAACTATTTCCAAGCTGAAGTACAATGAAAGCCAGTTCACCACTGACACTGGTAATGTTTACTGCTGGGCAGAGACAAGTGAGAAGACACATTATATTCCCACCACACAGCAAGGGAATACCATACTACACTAACACCACACCTTGGGTCACATCAGAGGACATAATCTCTTCAAAATCACAAGGCATAAGTTTTGGTGGCCTTGTATGCGCCAAGACATCTTGGGCCTCCTTAAAACATGTGTGCTGTGAAAGAAGAACACATATAAAACTGCCCCACCCAAGTTGGTCTTACCTATCAAAGCCATGGAACCCTTCAAACAGTGGGCCTTCAACATTGTAGAACCCTTCATAAAGACAGGCTAGGCAAGAAATACATTGTTATAGCCATTGACTACTTCATCTGTTAGCCAGTAGCGTGGGCAACCACCAACCATACTGCCACAACCATTATCTGCTTCATTGGTCAGGGAATTGTGGCCTGCTTTGGGCGGTCCAAACATTTTATAACAGATGGGGGACCCAAGCTTGTAGGGCATGTCATGAAGGTGCATTGCGCTAAGAACACCCTCCAACAAGTAGTACATCACCCTACCATCCCCAGGCCAATGGGCGCGTGGAGCTCCTAAATGGTTTGTTGGTCCAACTGATTACCAAGCTCTCACAAGAGCACCTGTGGGGTTCCTGTTCACCAGTCCCCAAAGTGTGTCCTGGGCCATAGTCAGGTACTGGCTTGGAGGAGAAGTCATTTACTAGTAGAGGAAGATGACTAGCTAGAATTTTATACTTGGCCTGCATCAATGCAGACTCTTCCAATACTTTTTCAATAACTAGGCAGGCATCCCCACCATGCACTTGTATTTCAGCTGGTTCTAGACCCTCTGTAGGCCTGTACCATTCTTTCAGAAACTGTGAGAGAGGGGGGCTAAACTAACTAAGTTTGACTCCCATCCTGGAGGGAGGATCCACCAGGAAGCCATCCAATATAGGACTGGCAAGGCTGTTTAAAGGGGTGTCCATAGGGAGGACGCAGCAGACACCCAGGGAAAGTAAGAATCCAAACCCATTAAGATCATTCCACTAAGCAACCAGGATGCACGCTTAAGAGTGAGCTCTGGGGTGTCCAAGCCTTCCTCTGAAACCAGGATGGGCGGGTCCTCAGAGGGAAGGAGTGTGGGGTGCCCCAGACTGAGGGGTGTAGCAGAGACTGTTTTGGCAGTAGAGAGGTCAAGATCATTGCAGGTCAGGCTCCTCACCACATTCTCACTAGTGGTGTATATACCCTAAGCACATGTGGGGATATCTTTGAACATATTCAAGAGCTGATCAGGGTTTGTACCAACACAGAGGAAAGAATCAGCAATACATCCCCAAAGATCTGGAGAGGTAGACCAAATCATCACCAGAGCAGGTGCCAAGGTGAAAGCCACAAACTTGGCCAGAGGGACTAACATATTTAGGATCTGAAAAAAAAGCCCAGAAAAATGCAGATGTTTTGTTGTTTTAACCCTTAGATTTGAAACAGAAGGCTCAGGAGCAAACAGAAGGACTCTTAAACACCAGTGAAGAATAGAGAATGGCAACCACGGTTTAAACAATTTCAAAAGCATATATGAAGACTTTACAAAGTGTATATAAAGCCCAAGTGCAAGCAAAAGCAAATCAAGCACAAAATTGATCTTATAATAGATAAAATATATTAAATTCAATACTAATTTTTAAAATCAAATTGCTCTCTTCAAAGCGGAAGAGGAAAGCTTCAACTTCAACGTTGACAACACAGACAAGCACTTTGGGAAGAGGCAGAAGGGCCTGGGAGGCAAGGGGAAGGTAAGGAAAGAAGAAAATTTTACTAAAAATCTTAGAGAATTGTAGGGCCAGATAGGAGACCCAAAATAAACCAAAAATTCTAATAGAGAAAGCTTTAAACTTTAATTTGAAAAGAATGAGCAAGCAGGGGACCAAAAGTCCCCTGTCTTGCTTTACGGGACATACTTCAAATTTGAAAGGTCACCTGACCCAGGAAATGTGTCTGATTGGCCAGAAGAGAAATTTTGTGAGGGCTTATTCATTGAGTTGGAGGGTTTTGCAATAATTTCCAGCTTCAACTCTGATTGGCTGGCATTACTGGAATGATTTAAATCAGCATTTAATCCAGCTGGATTGGAATTTGATGGTTTAGCAGTAGCGCAACCTGGTTGTTTGGACTTAATTAATTTTAAATGTGGTCAAGCCCAAGCCAGAAGGCAATCCAAATTAATTAGGGGTTCCTCACAAGTGGAGACAGAGTCCAAAGCACCATTATTTACCACTTGAGAAGTTTATGCCAGCACAAATCTCTCATCAATTGTGTGGGCTAAATCTTCAAGGGAATTGAGGGGCTTGGCTGGCTTCTGAGCAGTTTTTTTGTGTGGCGCAGGAAGATTGTCCTATCCAGGGCTAAAGGGGGAAGTGACTTTACAGCAACCTAGTAAACTCATTCCCAATGAACTCCCTTTCCCTATCAGTCATTTCAAGGTGTCTAGTTAACCTCTCCCACTCTTACTGGGAGGTCTTACTAGTAACAAACCTTCTACAACTCTGACAATAGGTATCCCCCTCCCATTAGCTAGGTTAGAAGATATGGGGCAGTTTACTCATAGGACTTATCTGTACTACTTAGAACTTTGGGCAGGGGTCAAAATAGGCTTTTATTCACTTTCAGAAGAAAGATCCCCTTAGAAAGCTTCTGGTATATTGCCTGGGGGTCTAGGAAAGAATATAGATTTGCCAAGTCTTGGGAGTCCTCCAACAATCTCTTGGACTCATTGCACTGGGTCTTAGGCTCCTTCATCTTTGTCTTGAACTCCTGCTCTTTAGTCTTGGACTTCTGCACTTTAGTCCTGGGCTCCTGCACTTTGCTTCAGCTACAGTTTCTTATCTCCTGTTCAAGCTCCTTTATCTTGGGCTCCTACTTCTCTATCTTGTACTCAAGCTCTCTGTATAGTCCTTGTGTCCTTTGTAATCCACTGTTTTGAATCCCTGAAAATCTTCAGATAGCTCTCCCTTTTATAGCTCCTTGTTTCAGTCCCTGTTTTCTCTCAGAAATCTTAGTTTTCAAAGCTTAAACTATCCAATTTCTTCTTCTCTACAATATCTGAAACTTTTTTTACCTCAGTCAATTAAACCACTGGTTTTTCTGCTTCATTCCCTCATTTTAGGCTTAAGATCTTCAGTTAAAGCCCTCAAACCAGTGATCAAATAAACTTTGGCTTGCAGCCAATCAAACACTTGGATTCAAAGGTTTTTACAAACTGTTCACCCAAATAAATTGGTCTTGACCATGGTTTAAACCTGACACTGTCTTGCTCTGGATAAACAACTGCTCTGCATTTTGAACAGTTTTGCAGTAATTCCCGTCATGTTTTTCTGGCAAAACTTGAGCACTTTCACATATGTTTTACTTAAGGGTTTTTGAACCCTTGATTTTTCAACATTTCTTCAAGTTTCTCTGAATTTTCTTTAACATTTCACACCCTTAAACTTGCCCGTTGCTTGCCTCTCAACTCTCCTAGCTGTCCTTGGCAAAATGTGCATATTTGCCTCACAGTTTCTCTGTCCTGTTTCTGGCCTCTTTCTGGCTCCTTTCTGCCCAATTCAAACTTAATAAATTTAAAGTTTAATCCCTTTAAATAATTTCTTTCTCTATTTCTTTCTTTTGATATGATAATTATCTCAATCTTTTTATCATACTTTTTAGCAGTTTTAATTAATTATTTTTACTGCTTCTCTCTTCTTATCAATCCCTCTTTCAGGAGTCCTAATTAAGCTATCTTGCTCCTGCTTCAACTTCTGCTAGTCCTTCTTAATTATCTTCCAGTGTTTTTAGCTAGTCCTGCTCCATGATCATCAAGTCCTTCAGCAAGTCCTTTTCATGATCTTCTAGCCCTTCAGCTAGTTCTTTCTCATTCACCAGATAGTCCATCATATATTCCTTTTCAGTACATCAGCCAGTCCTCACTATGAACCACCCAGGTTCTATCTGCACCATGAACCTTCTTAGTTCCAGCCCTCAATATGATATTCCAATCCCTCAACTAGTCTTCACTGTGATCATACAGTCTGTCTTACTAGTCTTCACTATTGATCCTACACTATGAACCACTGTGGTTCCATTGTCAGTCCCCATTACCAATACCTCAGACTCAGAAAATAAGTCTATGGGGCTACTGGCATTTGATTGGGCCCTCACAAGTTTCCTACAATTAGACCATTTAACCACAGACAATCCTCATGTATGTGCAGTTGTCTTTACTCACTCAGGTGGTTAAGTCTGAGATTTCAGGCACAAAATAACCTACTTTACTTCCCAGAGGCCTGTTAATATCAGGTTCTTCAGCTACTTCCTTGAGAAACTACCCTGATAGCACCTCTGAGCATATTTATGCCCCACTGGTAGCTTTAGGACCTCCCCAAAGCCCCTAAAGAAACACAGACAAGGACACCCTACCAGTTTGTTAGGCAAGGTGCTTGCTTACAACCTCATGTAAGTGCACAAGAGCATGTAGAGCTATCTCAGCTCTTCTCTTCCATGGCAGCCCGTGTTACCCGCCAGAGTCACATCACTAACCAGCCCTGGTAACCTACGTTAACTACAAGGCTGGTACACTCCCCACTCCTAGCAGCCAATATTCCCTGCTGGGTGGAGACACCTAACTAGCCCACAGAAGCCAATGTTCCCTGCTGGGCTATCACATTCTTCATCCCTAGCAGCCAACATGCCCTGCTGGGCAAGGACAGCTAACCAGCCCCCTAGCAGCTGAAATTCCCTGCTGGGCTGGTTCATTGTTTGCCTCTAGTAGTTCTTTGTTACCTACTAGGCAGGCCTTATCTTCCCTAGTAGCTAATGTTCCCTACTAGGCCTCTACCTGTCTCAAAACCACTATACACTGTCAACTTTCAGCATAGTGTCATTATTTGAAGCCAAATTAACCCTTGCCCGCAAAACTGCTTCCATGTAGATTGTCACAGCACCCCAATACTGCGTGGACTGAACACCTGATCACTGCCTTACTTATCTTACAAGAAAGAATTAACAGGGGCACTGGGTTCAGTCTCAGCACCTTGGCCTTTGTGACCCCTGACAGCTTGGCAGGGGTAGAACAAGGGAAATAACAAACCATGGTTCCCAGAAAACCTCCCCTGACAACTACCCCCTCCCTGAGCCAGTGTTGGGCCAAAGCTTTGTACATTAAACATAAACATATTTAGGGGGTGACAAAGAACCTTGAGGCAAGATACGCTGTAGGTGACTCCATCTATGCCCTCAACCCTAATGCTGCCAAATTAGAACCCAACCACCTGGGGCCCTTCAAGATAGCCGCAGTTTATGACAACCACACCTATCAACTTAAAGACGCCCAAGGAAAAAACCAAAAAGCTCCATCATGATTGCATGTGCCCCTGCTGCACCATCCCCACACAAAAGTTGTTTGTGTGAACCTTCTAATATCTTCTGCAGGCTCCAATCCTGGTGTCTGGCAACAAGCAGGGGGGTTGCAACCAATTTTCCCTCCTTTCCTGCTAGCATATCTTACAATACACAGGGGCGCTCAATGAGTTGTCCCAGGATGTATCTAACGGCCTGGATCAATCTGATGATAATATCAAATTGCAGGCACTATCTCCTAATTAGGAGTGCTGCCCATTTGACTTGATGATCCCTGCACAATTTATTCTTTGGCTTCAAACCTTAGATGGAACCTGCCACTGTGCCACCCCCTGTGGCCTGGTGGATTTCCTCATATGGTATATTAATCACAATATTTAACAATAAACCACACTTTATTCTATTCCTCCTTGTTCTTTCTGTTGGACTGTTGTCTTCCCCAATCAAATACTGAACACACATTGATTCAGTTGCAACATTACCAGCTGTTCATTCTCTCCACCCCTTTGGCATGTTCTTGATATTGCTTGCCAAAAGCTGAGCCGCAAATCTATTCTCTCTTTTTGCTCAAGATTTCTCTCAAGTGACCCAAGTCCATCAATATAAGGTACTAAAACTGCTGGACTGTTTTTCAGACATTTTTGCACAAGTTCCTAATTACTATGGATTGTACAAAGGTGACATACATCAAATTTATACAGGTGACACTCCTTCATTTAGAACAAACCTTATTGCCGTAGCAGAGTTGATGACAATCAGGTCTCTAAAGAGCTAAAGAAACTTTTGGATGCCAGGTTGCTAGTCCCCCCTCAAAGTCTCTGGGCTTCTCTCCTGCTAATACTGAAGAAGAAGGGTGAGGTGATCATCTTTTGATGGACTATAGACGCCTCAACTTCTTAACCAGGAAGGACTCATACCCTCTGCCTTGCATTGACAATACTCTGCAGCAGCTACAGGGTCTAAGTTTTTCTCGGCCATGGATATTTCTCAGGATACTGAAAAGTTGACTTGTTGTCAGAAGATAAAGAGAAATTACATTAGTCACATATGAAAGGCTATTTGAGCCTACTTTCATGCTACAGGGGATATGTAATGTACCTGCTACTTTTCAACAAACCATTATCTCTATTCCCAGCAATTTAAATAAGTCCTGTGTGCTGGTGTATTTAGAAAACATTATTGGTATTAAGTCTACCTTAACTGAGCACTTAGACCACCTGAAAGCTGCATTCCTCAAGATACAAGAATATGGCCTCAAACTTAAGCCATCCAAAGGCTCCTTATTCAAAGATTGTTTAGAGTTTCTGGGACATGAGTTTTCACAAATGGGTATTTAGCCTATGAATAACAAGTTAGATCCATCAATAACATTCTACCCACACTAATCTTTGATAAATATAAGTCTTCTCAGAGATGATAGGATAATATTGTCAGTTTATTCACACTTTTTCTGAGATCAGTAGCCATCAGTATAGCTACTTAGAGGGGTATCTTTCAAGCAGACTGAGAGTCAATAGCAATCTTTTGACGCCTTGGAACAGAATCTCAAGAAAGCTTCCATCCTAGTGTATCCTGATTATGAAAATGAGTTCATCTTATATACTGATGCTAGCAGGGTTGCTGTGAGAGCCATCCTGGCGCAACTAGACAATGAAGGGGCAAATCACCCTATTGCCTACTCTTCTTGTATCCTTGACAAACATTAGAAGAACTCTAATGTTACCAAAAGGAGTTTTTAGCTGTTTTACATGCAGTTAAGAAAATACATCACTACATCTATGAAACACACTTCATAGTGTTCATCAATCTCCTTCATTAGATTCAGCAGCTAAAGAACCCTGAGAGACAACTAGCTCACTGGGGCTTGTGTTTACAAGGCTATAATTTCACTGCAGTGCATTGTCCTGATCCAATACAAAAATATGGATGGTCAATTGTGTATTCCTATCCTGACTCTATACCTTTCTGAGGCTGATTGGTTGTAAAAGCTTATAGGCTATCCTAAAGCATGGGTATCTGAACCTGAAGATATTTTCATAGCGCTACAGAAGTTATCTGTGGACACTGTAGTTAAGGATAAATTATCTGTTGAAGACAGTTTGATCTCTATATCTATCTTAAGTTCCATCTTGAGAATATCAGTTGTATTACAGGCTCATCTATACACAGGGCATAGTGGAATATCCAAGAATTATGATTGGCTGGTTAAACAATATTAATGGGAGAATATGTGTGTGCTAATCCCTGATGTTCTTGCTTTCTTTCATGAATTTCAATTTCAGCACCCTTGTCCCAACCAGCACAGGTTCAAGTTACTGTTACCCAAACACACCTTTCATAATGTTAGTATAACACTGTGAGTCCCCTCCCTTGCTCTCATTCTAAATGCTGGTTCATTCTCATTGCAGTAGACCATTGCAGTAATTGGGTAGAGACTGTGGCTACCAAGGATATTACAACAAAAACCACAGCCATATTTTTACTTCAAGATGTATTCTACCCCATTACTGTCCTCAGATGCTCTTTTCTGATAATGAGAAAATTTTTAAAGCTTGATCAGTAACTTCATTTGTCAAAGCCATGAGTATCCATAAATCCTTCAACATACCTTATAGTCCGTCTACCAATAGTACTGTAGAGTGTGACAATTCCACTCTGGTCTCTATCATGCACAAGTTAACCCTCTCAGATGCCTCTAATTGGGATTTTTACCTGCCAGCTGTTTCTTATTGCCTGATTAAGCATCAGAGTACCAGATTTTCCCCATTTACTATGTCTGAATAGAAAGTCACTATTCTCTCAACCATGAGACATACATTGATTGAATTAGACACTGCACTTGATATCAAAAACAAGTAAGAGAGTTAGTCAATAAGTTTATAGACATCCAGGCAACTGCCTATACCTCTGCCTATAAGACTAAGTCCTTAAAACTGCTGCCCACAATGCTTCACATGCCCTGTCTCTGTTCAACATTAGAGACTAAGTTCTCTATTACAACATCAGATAGATGACCACACTCATAAGCCAGACTCTTTCTTGGTTAGTCTCCTTACTGTGATCTTCAAGAAAGGTCATGAGTACACTGTGAAGATGAATTCCTCTGGCTGTCCCTTTGCCTGGGTTCATGCTAAGTTTCTCTGTGCCTATCATCCCTCTGAGTCCAATCTTGAGACAGGATCTGCTGTGAATTCAAATTCATTAGGGGTTTTGACTGGCCTAATGGATGGATTTTGCAGATTGACTCCTGCAAAAACCTCTGCTTTTGCTTTTTACCTGTAGAGTTCTCTTTACCAAAATACAGGTTGCCATAAATATCTGAACATTCTGGATCATTACCAGCCTTTTGTCACTTGGAGTACCTCCACTAAGGCCACTGGGATGGAACCTTTGGGTATAAACTTGAATGCTCTTTTCTCAATAAATTAGGTTCTTTTTTGCTCATTAATTTTGAAATTGAAGATTCAACACTCATATTTCATTTTACTAGGAAGATATCTATTACTCATACTTGAATCAAACAGACTCAAAGCCAGAACCCCAAGTCTTACATATTTAAGACTTTTGCCAGTGTCAAGCATATACTTCTGGTAAGTATAATAAATAAGATAAAGGGGATTTTTAAGAAGAGAATGATAGTTTATTGGATATCAATATAGGATAATATATAGTATCATGGAAAGCCACATACTGTCCATGTACGCCATGGGAGTCATGGGGCTTATCTGAGTAATGTTCCTCATAAGTCATAGGGATTACTTAAGTTTTGTCTTTCTTAGGATATGGATTGTTTGATCCCTGTAATAGATGGTCAAATGATAGTAGTGCCACCAACTTAATGATTAGTTGGTGAGCCATTTGGTGAACTACTTGGGGTGTTAATTTCCCAAGAGGGAGTAATCAAAGATGTTGTGACACCAGAGTTATTTATTATGTCAAATAATAAAGCACAACTCAACATTCTGTATTTATCTTATGTTGTGATATAGAGATTAAATTCTTTGAAAACTACAGTTAGATTAGCATACATTGTATGTTGCAAGGAATGGCTTGAAAATATGTGCAATCAGTTAGCCTAGTTAACTTTATCTTTAATACTGTTACTTCATGGGTAAATATAGAAATTTTGAAAAGAATATAGTAATATATAAAATATGATAAAACCACAGCAGTTTTCAAAGCTACAGCACTAAGTGAAATCAACTTGGATGCAAACAAAAGCAACTCATATGAAAGAAAAAAACTCAGATGAAAACAAATATAATTGAACCCAAATCTATTGTCAATAAATATAAACCTATTGGTTTTTAATGTTATTTACATGTGAGTTCATTCACTTTCAGACAAGTTGTTTTTGTTTTCATCTGAGTTGATTTCACTTGGCATTATAGCTTTGAAAATTACTGTAGTAAAAATCTCATATAGTGTCTGTGGGTCAGTGGTAATCATACATCTATAGTCTAAGAGTTAATATAGTAAGCTAACTCACAAAATAGATAATAACAATATTTATTGCTACAAACTTTACAAAAGTAAATTGATGATATTATATTAGTAATATATTTTAATTTTACATTAATGTGTTATTTCACCAATATGTAATGAAGTATACAAACTAATGAATATACTATTTAATCAAACTTCAAAGTTATATTTAAGCTAAATCTTACAAATTATATTAACTGATTGACTTTTATTGATGTAAGCAATAAATCTGATTGCAAATAAAAATACAATAAATTTCAAAAGTAACAATAACTATTTATTGAGAATACCTTATGGGTTAAAAGATCTATAAACTAAGGCTGTATTTGAATGTGTTATTATTAAAATATAAATATTTGAAGCTCGAAAATTTTATTTTGAAGGTAGAAAAGAGCTCCTAGAAAAACTACCAACTAAACTGTGTTGACAAGGACAATCTTGGAATCAGGGCAAAAGGCAGGTATCTAGGGGCTAACAGTCAGGTATCCTTGGTTCTAGGCATCAGCTGTTCTATAAGAAGTTAGCAATAAAGTTTACCTGATATTCCTTTTACAATGCTCTGAAAAAGGATATTGACATCTATTCACCTGGACAAGTTCTTATATTAACCTCCTTATTCCCATGAGCCAATTGGGTTTGATGATAGAAAAGTGGTTAGTGGCGACAGACACATGCTCTCAAGATGGCGATGATCCAAGGATGCGAAGTTTAAGGGGCACTGAGATGACGAGGAGGGGGGTGAGAGAAACTTGCACTTCATACTATCATGGATGAGTGATATTGGCATTGGAGAGGAAAGGGGAAGGCGAATGCAAGTTTCAATCAAGCGATAATCCAGGAAGTGTGAAGTTTGGTGGGGCACTGATACGACGACGATGGGGTATCTTTGAGAGCATGCGGCGCATACTATCATGGATCGGATGATATGGGCTTTTGTGTGATTCTAAAGAAATGGGGACTTATATGGTGTAAGCCAAGGAAGGTAATGGTGAACTAACCGGCTTCTTTAAACGGAGTGATTACACGAAGACTATCGCTGTTACACAGGAGTGTGGAAGCAACCAGGAGGATGTCAGCTGAACTGCCAGGTTTGGCTTGGCAATTTGGCTCGCGGACTCTGGAGCCGGACAGAAGGGGCTTTTGGTTGGAAATAAGAGAGGTCTATCGGTAAGAGTGCACTTTAATACCAAAAACTTCTGCATCTGCAATGTCGATTTGAAAGTTAAATGATGATCCTAAGCGTAAACATAAACAAATCACAAGTTTAATGTAATCTACAGGTGTTTTCCACTCTAAAGGTGGGAAATACCTAAATGAAACTATAATGATTTATAATAAATCTGACTCATTCTAAATACAATTCGGATTAACGTAGCCAAGGAAACATGTGAAAAATGAATAATTTTAATGATTTAGTTTTAAAGCGTATATGCTAGCCTCAACTTTATGAGCTCATTACATGGTAGGTAGTCCACTGTAGGCGGTGAAATTATGATGATCAGATGAGGATCAGATGGCTTGGAGTCCAAGCAATATAAGCCAATCAACTTTTGCAGTAGTTTCCAAAGCTATGATAACAAGCAAAATCAAATAAGATGTAAATAAAGTCATCTCAGAGCGAAATTAAAAACCAATGATTTTATATTAAATCACAATAGATTTGCATTCACTTCTATTTCGTTCTGAGATGAGCTGATTTCGCATATTGCCATGGCTGTTAAAACGATTGTATTAAAGTGCAAATCAACACTTATTTTAGATTGAAAATTGAATATTAGGTGGTTACCTATCCAAGGAAAGACATAAAGTTAAATTGATATTTAAATTCAATATATTTTATTGTAGTTTTAGACTAGGATTACTTATCATCTGCTTAATTTTTTCATTTAAAAAGACTTAAGATTCATTTCAACTTTTATTTATTTAAAATAAAATTACATATTTGAAGCATAAAAATAAAATTAGAAATTCAAACAAGTAGAGTATTGCTATTAAGTAAAGCAATTTTTTACTAAATATAATATTTTATTTTCTAAGTTTTTTCGAAATGTAAAGCTGATCTGTAGTGTTAAAATAAGCTATTGAGCATTTAAATTGGTTTGGTATTTACACAGGTATGGTATTTTCAGGTTTTTATGTGATTAAGTGTTAACTTGAATGGATCATGTTGAATCCAGACATTTGATTATGACGCAAGCCCAATTAGAGCACTTTATTTCTATATCTCAGCATCTAGAGAAGCTAGAACCATCATCTTTATTACTATCTTTACCGGAATTATCTGAAAACTTATCTAGACACATTAAATTCTGTGAAACTTATTTTATTGATCTTGATATTATTATTGCCTATTTACTCCACTGGCTTTTTTATTACAATGATACGATGGTAAGCAGGGTTAACTATGAAACAATCTGCTGTCACTTGGATCAGCTGATACATCTGAGTAGAACAATATATAATATCACTTGAAAATAGATAAAATTAAAATATTCAAGCCAACCAGCTCTTCATTGAACTAAAATTTAAATACCCTTTTTGAATCAAATCTATAAAATTTATCAAGCTCAATTTCTAAAGCAAGTCAATCCTCAGCACATAGTTTAACTAACTCATCATATAAAAGTATAGTAAACCAATCCAAATTTCAATCTTATCATCAAACAATTTATTTAGCCTTTTATAATTTTAATCCATAAACAATGGAATTTTACAATCTATCTAGATAATTTTCTTTGTCATGGTTGTAAGGGTGAACCACAAATTTAAAAATCAAACAGTTAGATATAAATTTGTTAAAGTCTGAGTAACATTTATTCTTATTTCTACATAGTTTAGGCCACACTCCACTACATTCAACCTATATGCTTTCAAAGGTGCTTTCAAGGGATTGTATGTAAGTATGATCTAAATCAATCTTTTGGATTGACAATCAACTTTAAAGTTAAATAATATGGAAAAATTAATTCAATTTAACCCATTACGGCTTGAGTGCACTCAAGCTGACATTGCAGACAGACAGACTCGCCTATATATATTAATTTTCCCTGTTTATAGTATGCAACATCTTTTATAACATTATAAATATATCCAAGAAAGATTAATTCTTATTCATGATTTCTTTATTTATAAGCCAGGTACTTAAGCTAAGTTGAAGTGAAGCATTGTTTTTGTCAAAACCACAGGCTCAACCCGCCAGCAAGGTTCCAACCAAGTGGGTTTGTGACCCGCAATCTGATTATCCTGTCACTTGAAGCCAGACTAGGAAGTCAACTCAAATTACCAAATTCAACAACATGAACAGATGATGATCCCTTATGGTGGATACCTTGTTTTGGCGCTTGACTCATTACCAGGATCAAGCCACCCCCTTCTTCTATCCAACCGTGTGATCAACAACCATGTTCCTGTTACCCTTGATTCACATTAACTATATAATCACTATCACTATCACTCAATAAAGATTACTATCTAGCTTCTAAATATTTTTCCCCTTGTAACTCTGCTAAAACAGCATAGTTACAACATTGGTAGCACAGGTAGGTTTTTGTCACAGTAAGTTTCATAATGCCAGGTATTGTCCGTCCAAGTAAGAAGGCACGGAAGGCCGGAAAACCTGTATCAAAATTGACCAAGTTAACAGATTTAAACCAAACAGTTGATCAAAAATGGGTCACAGCTGCTCCAGTATGCCAGCTGAAACCAGCTCCCCTTGTAAACTGACGTTGATAAATTGAGGTAATATGAGGGTCACCTGATATAAACTCATTAATCAGCATGGTTGTCAGAAACTGGTCACTCAAGGGTTCTTTGCAACCTGGACTAGATACTTACTTGAAGATGCCAAAGGAATAGGAGATCAAGACTCAGGTGGTACTGCTTAGTCAATTTTTCTGATATATATTGAATAATTTTCCCTGTTTCAACTCTAAGAGTTGAGTCCTTCTAAATTCACTCAATAAAAATCAATTATCCCAAGTTCTAATTTTAAATTTTAAAAATGCATCCTGTGCTTGGGTTGTTGCGGTATATCCTGTACAATCTGATTCTGAACAGAATCATTTCAGGAAGATGGGGGCCAGAATCTGGAACTTTGTTGTTGGCGCCGCAAAATGTTAATTTCATGCCAGCCAATTTTGTAGCTCCTCCCCCCATTCTGGAAAATGAAAATTGTGTCACTTCTCAATGCCCAGAATTCTACGCTGAAGATGCATTGATGCTTTCCCAGGTCATTTATCTTGGTTTACTCTGGTTAGGATTGATTGTTCTACTTAATCCTGGAGTTTCAATTGGAAATTTCACAAAAAAATACTTGAAGCCGCGTTGGTGGTTAATCATCAATTCTATGTGGATTTGGGTGGTAATTCCCCATCATTTAGAAACAGCTTCATATTATCCAGTGATTTCTGCCACATTACTCAACTCTTCTATGTCTGAGTTTTTGGAAGCAGTTTGTCATGGATTTGTGTTTCTTTTCTCCTTCTCTGTCAATATATTTGTGTTTACCATGTTTATTTGCATCAGTTCATTTCTGAGTTTTCAGTTTGGACTTTTCTTTAATTTTTGGTTTCCATCTCCGGTTGCAGTTGTAGAGACTGGATCCTCTGTTTCCTATTTCCGTTGCGTCATGTCATTTTGGCGTCTGTATTATTTTCCTGCCCCACCCACTGATGAAATGTTGCATGAAGTTTTGTCAGCCTTATCATTTTATTCCGGCTCTAGCCTGAGTCACAAATCCCAAGTTTACCATGTGATGACAAAGGTTTCTGAAGATGCTTGAGAATGGTTGTTGTCTGCGGTGGAGCGCAATCCACGTGTTTTAACTGAGAGTGCGTCTCTATACCCTTTGTTAAAAAATTTGTGTATATCTATTGAGGAGCTCAAAGTATATTGTAAGCTGTACGCCTTCTGTCAGGGTACAACTCCGCTTTTGGTATTCCTTCCTCAGTTTCTTACCTACTGCTGTACAATTGATGTTCCCGAGGTGAATAAACTCTCAGCGTTGTGGTTAGCAGTTGACCAGACTGCCCAGGATTTGGCGGTTTGGGATTCCCTGTTAACCACAACTGAGGCCCTGGTAAGCCAAATTCTTTCTCTGGTCTCAAATCTGTCTATTTCCAAACAAGATATGTTGGTAATTTAGGATAAACCTGCTGCACGCTCTTGGTTTTCTGGTCCTTGCTCCTTGGTAGTTTCTTCTAACCAAAGCCAAGATTGTTCTCCCCCTAGCTTGTCTCAACTACAATTGGCGGTGGTGAACAGACCTGGTGATGTAAAGGAGGCCCCTGTAGTGTCTGTTCCTGATAGTTCCTTGGTGATGCTTCAGCATGACGTACCTGCAAAATCTTCCGTTATTACGTCCAAAGAGTTGCCCCTTGTTCCCATTGATTGTGATAACCCCGTTCTTCCAGCTGCTGTCCAAGAAATGATTGAGCGTTACTTCCAGGAGCATCCTGCTTCTTTAGCTGCCGTCTGTACTGCCAATGAAAAACAAGACCCTGCCAAGAATGCTACCTTTGCTGCAAATAAATCCACTTCTGGTTACTTCTTGTTTCATGGTAGTATTGATAATGGTCAGACTATCTATCAGCCAGCCAACTTGTTAGATACAGGTGCTTCCAAAAAATTTACGAGCGTGGAGACTGCTGACTTGCTACAACTCAAGTACCATCTGGGTATGCTAGTTAGGGGTGGAAATTGTCAAATGTTTCCCTCTTTCCAGCTGAAGAAGCCAGTTACTTTTGTAGTAGCAGGCCAGTCTTTTACCGCAAGGTTTTCTGTTTGCCCTACCCTTATGTATCCTATCATTTTGAGAGTGAGTTGGTGTAGAGATCATAATGTATTGACCTTACTGGAGAAGAATGAGCTACAGGTGAAACACTCCTTGGGTATAACTATTCATATTCCGCTGTTGGATATGTCTGAATCTGAGCAATCATCACAGACCATATGATTGTTTCCTGTCCCTGTCCCCATAAGTTCGGATTCACCAGCATGTTTGCAACCCTGGTCTGTGGCATTTGACGCCACCAGAGGCGAGATCCTTCCCAAGCACACTCAGTTTGACTTTGACTTTAAGGTCACTGTTGATCTGATCAGAATTGTGTCTCCTATTTACCCTTTAACCTTGAAGGAAGACGCATGTTTGGAGGAATGGACTTGTGACATGTTGGCAAAGGGCTATATATTTAAGAAGGCTTTGTTGATCTGCTCTCTGTTATTGTTTGTTCAGAAGTCTGATGGGTCCCTTTGTCTTTATGTCAACTACAGGAATTTGAATAACATTACAATTCCAGATCCTTATTCTTTACCTCTCAAAGCACAGATCTCTAGATGTGTTGAGAAGGACAAGGTATTCTCTAAACTTGATCTGTTGAATGCTTTCAATCAAATAAAGATTGCAGAAGGAATGAAATGGTTAACAGCATTCAGAACCAAGAAAGGTATCTTCCAGTTCTGCGTAATGCCTTTTGGATTGAAGAATGCCCCGGCTTGCTTTCAGCAGTTGATTGATTCAGTCCTGGGAGATCTCCTAGGTGTTTGTGCCATTGCATATATGGATGACATCTTGGTGTTTTCTCCAGATGAGGAGTCCCATAAGGCCCACTTGTCAGCAGTTGTGGAGTGCATTCTCCAAGCAAACTTGATCATCAAAAGAAGTAAGTGTGAATTCTTTAAACGTAAGGTTACCTTTCTAGGTAATATTATCTTTGAGGATGGCCACACCATTGCCCCTGACAAGGAAGCTGCGGTTTGAGAGTATGCTACGCCTGTGGCAGTATCCCAACTTTGTAGTTTCCTGGGTACATGTACGTTCTTGAAGAAATTCACCCCCCCACTTGTCTGAGGTGGCCGCCTCTTTATATTTGGCTAGTGGAAAGACAACTTTAGTCTGGACGCCTGAATGTGCAAGTGCCTTCTCAGCAGTCAAGGCTCTTTTTTGTCCTCCCCAGTGTTAAGACATGTGGATCCTGAGCTTTCTTTTGTTGTTTCCACCAATGCATCTAAATACGCTGTGGCTGGTGTGCTGTTGCAGACAGCTAGTGCTGGGATTGAGAGACCTGTAGGGTATTTCTCCCGGAAGATGAAGGCTCAAGAACGCAAATACATGATTTACAACAAGGAATTGTTGGCTGTAGTGGAATTGTTAAAGCATTGGCACCACCATCTCATGTTGGCACGCCATCCATTTGTAGTAAGAATTGACCACAAAGCTCTTCTATATTATTGACAACCCAGGGTTTTGTTGGGTCGCCAATCCAGATGGCATGGTAATCTGACGAGATACAAGTTCTGCTACAAGTTTATTAAGGGATCTGACAATCACTTGGCCGATGCTCTAAGCAGGAATCCCTCCCATCTCCCAGATGCTAGTATGGACTCTGAGTTTAACACACATACTATGATTCCAGACAAAGCTGTGGTGCCTTTTGTATTACCTCCACCGGCTATGTTGGCCACCATGTCCTTAGCTGAGGGCACAGACCTGGACTTGTATTCCAAGGTTAAGTTTCTGCAACCTTTGTCCAAAGGTTATGATAGGCTATTGGAGCTAGCATGTGCAAACCCAGTAGGTCAGCCTCAGGGTTATCATAAGATTGGTCCAGTCCTATATCATCAAGGTCGCTTGTGGGTCCCTGAAGGCACTATTTGGGATGAAATAATGGAGGCTAATCATACCTGTCCAACAGCTGGTCATCCAGGGAAAACAAAACAGTGGAACTTATCCGCCGCCAGTTTTCCTGGAAAGGTTTGACTGTGCAGGTAGCCGCTTTTGTTTGATATTACCTGATATGTGTTTGATTCAAGGCCAGTTGGAATAAGACTACTGGTTTACTGGTTCCACTTCAGCCTGCTGCGGGCCCTTGGACGTCTGTGTTGGTGGATTTCATTGGCAAGCTTCCCAATTCCAATGGGTTTAACACAATCATGGTAGTAGTTGATTGTTTCACAAAGATGGCACACTTTGTACCTTGCTCAACCACAATTACTTCAGTGGAAACCGCTAGGTTATTTGTGAACAGAATCTTCTCTCTACATGGCATCCCAATGGAGATTGTAAGTGACTGTGGTCCTCAATTTATTGCTCAGTTCTGGGAAGCTTTTATTGTAATCCTTGGTATCAAATTGTGCCGCTCTACTGCTTTCCACCCCCAGTCTGATGGACAAACAGAGAGGGTAAACCAAAGTTTGGAGGTCTACCTACATTGCTACACCAAAGTGCAACAAGATTACTGGTGTGATAATCTACCCATGGCAGAGTTCACATATAATAACGCCCCGCACACGTCAACTCAAGTATTGCCATTTTATGCCAATGTGGGTTACAATCCTTCTTCCGACATGGGTCCTTGTTTTGTTAGCAACATGGAAGCTGCAACTGATCAAGCTGCTGAATTGAAGCAGGTCCATCAGGAGCTCCAAGTTACTCTTGCCGCCGCTGTGACAACTTATAAGGAATACACAGATTGCAAGCGCCAGGAAGGTCCAACTTACAGGCCAGGTGATCTAGTCATGGTTGATGCTTGTAATATGAAACTTAAAGTTCTATGTTGTAAATTGGGTCCCAAGCAAGTTGGTCCCTTCAAGGTAGAACGTCAGATTTGTCCCTCTGCCTATTGGCTGGATTTACCTCCTGCTTTCAAGATTTTCTACACCTTTCATGAATGTCTCTTTACTCCCTTCAAAGGAACAGAGACCCCCTCTTCCCAACCCATTATTGTGGAAGGAGAACCTTAGTACAAGTTAAATTGTATTTTAGCTTCCCGCAAGAATTGTTGCTGTTTGGAATATTTGGTATCTTGGAAAGGTTATCCTGATTCTGAAAACTCCTGGGTTCCCCACTACAATTGTTCAAATTCCTCTGATCTGATCCACAAGTTCTACAAGCGCAATCCCACTGCTATTGGACACCCTGGACTTACCCTTGCCACAATGAAACTCCCACCTGCCCATAAGAATTTCTCTTTATCCCATCTCCCAGATGGTGGTATTGTGCCCAGGGCTAAAGCAGAGGGTAATGTCACGGTAAGTTCCATAATGCCGGGTATTGTCTGTCCAAGTAAGAAGGCACGGAAGGCCAGAAAACCTGTATTAAAATTGACCAAGTTAACGGATTTAAACCAAACAGTTGATTGAAAATGGGTCATGGCTGCTCCAGTATGCCAACTGAAACCAGCTCCCCCTTGTAAACTGACATTGATAAATCAGCATAATATGAGGGTCACCTGATATAAGCTCACTAATCAGCATGGTTATCAGAAACTGGTCATACAAGGATTCTTTGCAACCTGGACTAGATACTTACTGGAAAATGCCAAAGGAATAGGAGATCAAGACTCAGGTGGTATTGCTTAGTCAATTTTTCTGATATATATTGAATAATTTTCCCTGTTTCAACTCTAAGAGTTGAGTCCTTCTAAATTTACTCAATAAAAATCAATTATCCCAAGTTCTAATTTAAAATTTTAGAATGCATCCTGTGCTCAGGTTGTTGCGGTTTATCCGGTACAATCTGATTATGAACAGAATCATTTCAGGAAGATGGGGCCCAGCATCCAGAAATTTGTTGTTGGCACCGCAAAATGTTAATTTCATGCCAGCCAATTTTGTAGCTCCTCCTCCCATTCTGGAAAATGAAAATTGTGTCACTTCTCAATGCCCAGAATTCTACGCTGAAGATGCATTGATGCTTTCCCAGGTCATTTATCTTGGTTTACTCTGGTTAGGATTGATTGTTCTACTTAATCCTGGAGTTTCAATTAGAAATTTCACAAAAATATATTTAAAGCTGCGTTGGTGGTTAATCATCAATTCTATGTGGATTTGGGTGGTAATTCCCCATCATTTAGAAACAGCTTCATATTATCCAGTGATTTCTGTCACAGTTTTTCATCCTACCTTATCTTGAAAAATTCTGCCTGTTGTCTGCACACGCCGCGGCCAACAAATCCTTGACATAATTATGTCTGGCCTCCCACCTGACTGGACCCTGTACACTCCTGGTACCGAGATACCTGATGGCTTTGTCCTGTACCAGAATATGGTGATTCCACTACCCGCCTTCAACACCATGTCTGCACAAGGGTTCTTCCAGGCTCCTGCCTCCATGCCGCAACCAACCAACAAAGGCACTATACCAGCCTACGTAGCCCAAAGACTATGAAGCGCCACCTTGAAACCTTTTGCTGGGGCCAACAACAATAATGCTGCCGCATGGATCCAGTCCTTCCAGAGCAAGCTGGCCCAGATGGAATGCCCACAGCAATTTTGGATTGCAGAAATTTCCATTTGCCTGACCCATTACACTGGCACCTGGTGCAACAAGTGGCATGAGGAACACACCAAGAAGAACTGGGATTCTTTCAAACAAGACTTCCTGGCAATATTTGTGCTTAAGGATACAGCGCTCATGATAATACGCCAAGTAAAGAACCCAACCCAGACAGGCACTGTGAAGGAACTCAACTGCGCCTACAAGGAACTCCAACTTTGTCCACCATCCAACATGACCTTTGACACCCCAGCCACACACCTCATATACTATGACACCCTCAAGTTGCATGTGATAAGGCATGTGAACCTGGACCAGGTGACCAACCTGCAAAGCTTGTACCGTGAAGCAGAGAAAGCGGAGCAAACCTCTAATGCACTTCATAAGGCACAAACTGGGAAACAAGAAAGACCAAGGACTCCCATCCAGGCAGGCGCTCCACTTGACCACCCCCTGGAGGCAATAGAAATAACACTAACTACAAACCCACAGGTTCAAATGGAAATGGAAGCAATGGTCAGTCAAATTGTACCCATTTCTGTGTCACCGCCACACAAGGCAATCAAGACATGGGAAAAGCCTGGGGAGAGCACTAAGCAAGCCAAGCTCTCCCCACACAATTCCTGACTTGCCCAATGATGAGTACTGACCCAAGGACGTGGACCAGTACCCAATGATCCAAGTGCCCTAGGAGGACCTGGTACTGTACACCATTTCCAGACATCCCAATAAACTGATGTCCTACCCTTTCTGCTTCCACAGTTACACAGGCTCAGCACTCCTGGATTTTGGTGCAGATTGAACCCTAGTCAACAGTAGCTTTGTGGACAAGTTCAAGCTGGCCACTAATCCTTTGCAAATTAAAAATGTGGTCCTGGCTGACAAACACCACATCACTGTGACAAGGGAAACTGCCCCTTCTCTGTCATGCTTGAGAACCTCCACTCCACCATCCAAGGTCCTGCCATCAACTTCCCAAAGTTTGATAATGTTCTGGGGCTAGACTGGTTACGGAAGAACAATCCTCACGTAGACTGGGCAACCTCAGTGTTGACCATCAAGTGTGAAGGTGTCAACCACCAGATCTACCCTGACTCTGTGGACCATCTCCTACACAACCACGTCTTTGTACGCATCACAGAGACCCTGGATAAAAAGGAAACCCTGAAGGCAATTGACTGGGACTCCTACCAGTACAAGATCATACACTTCAAAGATCACCAGGATACCTCCACACCTCAGGACCGCAAAATTGTGGCCTGCCATCCAGAAATCTTCAAGGAAGCGCTACCTGGGCTGCCCCCTGAGAAACACATCCAACACTTAATCCAGCTCTAAGGAGCTGTCCCCAAGGCGCGCCCTATTTAAAGGCTGACCCCAAATGAAGATAACACCCTATGTGCCTACCTTGAAGGAGGCATTGGAAAAAGGACTTATCTGCCCCTCACAGTCTCCCTTTGGGGCCGCTGTGTTCTTTGTGGCTAAGAAGGACAGTACCTTACATCTGATCACAGACTACCGAGCCCTAAACAAAGTCACCATCAAGAATCTTTATCCACTACCACTGATTGACAACCTCTTTGACGCCTTAGGAGGAGCCACAGTCTTCTCCAAGATTGATCTGACAGCAGGCTACAACCAGATTTGCATCAAGGAGGAAGACATCCCCAAAACAGCCTTCCACACTAAATACAGCTCATATGAATGTGTGGTGCTCAACTTTGGCATGACAAATGCCCCGCCCATCTTTGTAACCTTCATGAACAAAGTATTTGCGCCACACATAGGCAAGCATGCCCTAGTGTACCTGGAAAACATTATTGTCTACAGTTCCTTGATGTAACAACACCACAAAGATCTCAAGGTAGTCTTTGCTACCTTGGCACGGCACAAACTGTTGGCCAAGCCCTCCAAGTGCCAGTTCTTCCGCAAACAACTACCCTTCCTGGGACACATAGTCTCAAAGGACAGCATCAAACCCAACAGTCAAAAGATACAGGCCATCTGCAAGATGCCGCCACCCAAGGATAAGTCAGAACTCTGCACCTTCTTGGAAATGATGGCCTATGTACACCGCTTCATACCTGACTGTGGCGTTTTGACTGCCCCCTTATCCGCCATAACAGGCGCCAAATCCAAGTTTGTGTGGACCCCCCAACTTGACCTCTGTTTTAGACACCTCAAGGAGAAACTCACAACAGCTCCCATCCTGCAATACCCCAAATGTGACAGGGAATACCAAATGGAAACCAACGCCTCAGATGCATCCATTGGGGGAGTACTATGAATCAAAAATAGTGACGGTGACTTCCTGCCCGTAGCTTATGAATCACAAAAATTGACAGACGGCAAGTGTTGATACCCTATCCATAACAAGGAACTGCTGGCCATTGTACACTGTCTAGTCAAATGGGGCTGTTACCTAGAACGGCAGGAAGAATTCACAGCATTAACCAACCACAAGTTGCTCATATATTTCAAAACTCAAGCAAATATGTTGCGCCGCCAAGCCCGCTGGATAGAGCTATTGGAGAGGTTTATTATGCTCATACAGTATAACCCTGGGGCTGAGCTTGCCATGGCAGACGCTCTCTCCCGCCTGTATTTCTGTGCCTCAAGAGGGGAGAATGGGCTCAACCCAGACTGGCCTCTCTTAGTACTACAAACAAAAGACAAAGGTTTCCCCCCGGCACAACCAACATAACAAAGGAAACAGTTATCAAAAATGAGCACCTATTTGCTGAAGTATATGGGACCCTACACAGAAAAATGTCTGATGGCACAACCATTCCCTAAATCCCCATGCATCAGCGAGTAGACACCATCCTACGCTATCACAGAGACCTTGGACATACCAAAAGCTAAAACCTATATGAGTTTCTTAAGCATAAGGCCTGGTGGTCAACCTTATATTGCAATGTTCAAGAAGTTCTAGACCAATGCAAGGTATGCAAAAGGTTTTTCAAAAGAAAAACCCTGCCAAAGTCAGTACTTCCCATCCGCACACAACTACCTTTCAAAGTATAGGCTCTTGACATTGTTGGCCCCATGCCAGGGAAACACAATAACAAGAAATACATCATCACTGCCATTGACTTTGCTACAAGATGGCCAGTAGCCCAAGCAGTAAAGGCACATACTGGTAACAATGTACAACAATTTATTGGAAAATAAATAATCAGAAAGTTTGGAAAGCTAGAACTCCTGATAAACAATAGAGGAAAAGAACTAACCTCCAAAACCACCAATGTATACCTTGCAAAAAAATGGGTTCAAACACACTGTGACAACGCCATACCACCCACAGGCCAATGGACGTGTAGTGCAGCTTAATGGCAACCTTGTGCAAGCCTTAGCCAAACTCACTGCCAGGAGACCTGAAGACTGATATAAGCAGCTATCAACTGCACTACTTGTATGCTGAACTTGTGTGAACAGATCCACCAGGAAAAGCCCTTATGAGTTGGTATATGGCCCACAGCCCAATGTTATTCAAGCACTATCAGGCCCCAAGCTGGAAATTCCAAGTAGAGTTCCCCCACGCTCAGACCCTCACATTGTAGAGGCTAACAGCAAACAAACAGTGAAGAAAAATGAACGTCTGCAAAAGACATTTGTCCCCATCTGCAATAGACATGAAGTTGGGGACAAAGTTTGGGTCATGAATGTTGACAAGAGCAAACTACAACCTGAGAAAGTGGGGCCAGCAATCATTCTAAAGGTAAACAACAATAACACTTACCTCGTGCAAGGGCTTGGAAACGTAAGCAAGACAAGACCCTACACCATGATTGCCTGAGACCCTGCAAAGCAAGACAAAAACAACAAGAAACCGCCCTGCCCACCACAGAACAACAATTAGTCCAATACAGCACCTGGGCTCCTGACAACCTCCCTGATAACCTGCCCCAGAGGAGGCCGACCTTCAGTTGGGGGGGTGTCAAAACGCAGGCTTGATCTGCCAGCAAGGTTCCAACCAAGCAGGTTTATGACCCGCAATCCAATTATCCAGTCACTCAAAGCCAGACTAGGAAGTCAACTCAAATTACCAAATTCAACAACATGAACAGATGATGATCCCTTATGGTGGATACCTTGTTTTGGCACTAGACTCATTACCAGGATCAAGCCACCCCCTTCTTCCATCCAACCGTGTGATCAACAATCATCCTCCTGTTACCCTTGATTCACATTAACTATATAATCATTATCACTCAATAAAGATTATTATCTAGCTTCTAAATATTTTTCCCCTTGTAACTCTGCTAAAACAGCACATTTACAGCATTTTGGAACATTATTTCTGAACTATTTGTGATAGAAGTAGTACTTTTGCTAGTTTAAAGCTCAGATATTTAATGTAAAGTAAATGGGTCATAAGTGGTATATAAAATAAGAATTTTTGTCAACTAGATTGGTTGCCTTTCATTCAATCTCTATAGCAATCACATATTAGCTTTTTTTGCTAAAGATGTACTGTGGATTTAGAAGCTGTATGTCAAAATGCAGATTTTTAAATCCTAAAAACTAATTTCAAATAAAACTGTGAGCAACTCAGTTGAGTTAAAAATATGATATTTAATGAAATTGACTGTAAAATTTTCTTTTGTGCTTTATTTAAATTTGCAAATTTCAAATCCCAAGTGCAAACAATTCACCTAACATAAGAAAAAATTGCCAAGAAAATGCGGGATTCTAATATATGATTTGATGTTTTTTAGGTTTAAAGAGTTGTAGGCAGCCTGCAATAGTTGACAAATATGAAATTACAGGGGTTATCCAATCCAAGAACCAAATTTTAGATCAAAAATGAAGTGAATTTGAAATTAAGTAAATTAGTGATCATCTTAAGATAGAATTCAAATGATCTAGTGAGTATTCACAACAATTATTTTATGAAACACCAGCATTATTAAAAACCACATGTTTTTCAATTTAGGACAGATATATTTTTATATGCTTACTAGTCACTTAATTTCACATAACTAACAATAAATATACTAAAATATAAACTTCTCTTACAGTGTTTTTTATTAAAAATTATTATGTCTTCTTCTGCTAGAAATAAAATTAAAAAAATGTTTCCTGGGCTTAATGAAATCATGTAGAAGAATACTGGGGCTTCTAGAAAATTAGTTGTGGGCGTACAACAGTCACATTGGATGATTAGCTTAATAAAATCACTTGCATACAATAAAGTTCATAGTTTGGATTTTGGTATTTTGTATATATTAGTTTTAATAATTCTCTGAATAAAAATTCTAGATAAACCTAATACAGCTATAAAATGAAGGCTGAGAATCCCCTGAATTAATTATGACTATGCTAATAAATTTGCATTAGGGCAACTTTGATTAAATCTGTCTTGGAGACTTGGTGTCTCATAAAACAATTGATTAAAAAAGTTTGATTGAAGCCCTGAAATGAGATTATCAGGAATTTGCTTCCAGTGATCAAAATATAATGACACACTCAAGATGTGGTACAAAGTTTAGTTTATTACAGCCCCAAATATGATTAAAGGTTGTTTGTCATAGGGGTTTAAATTTTGAAGTGGTAAAATGGAGTTAAAGATATCTCTGGTATAATAAGCTGGTTCTAATAGAAACTCAGAAAGGCTTTAATTATAAAATAATAGTAGTTTATATAGCAAAGGAATGAGTAAGTACTTCAAGCTATAATAATAAATGTCCAGATAATGAATCAAGCCAATTAAAGACAAATGTCAATAATGTTTTTGTAAGAACAAAAATAAATACTTCCTGTTGAAGTATAATCAAGATTCAGTAATAGGTTTATTGATGGTGGTTTAGGAAAATCCTGCAGGATTCCAACCCAGGAGGGGGTTTCAGCCAAGTGTACTCAAATGATACAGTAGTTTTCAAACCAGTTGAGATAAACATATATTAGTCAGTTTATAACGCATGAACTCAGTCTAAAAACAAAATCAAAGTGGATCCAAATCTATTGTAATTTAATATAAATTCCTTAAATTTTGATTTTGTTTTTAGACTGAGTTCATGTGTTCTAAACTGACTAATATATGTTTATCTCAACAGGTTTGAAAACTACTGTATAATTGGAAACTAATATAACAAATAAAAATATCTTGTTGAAGATTGTTGCTTTCATGTAATTATTTTTTAGTTTATTTTATTTCTGGTTCTCTTGATTTTCAGAATACTAATATCATAAATGTGCTTTATTAGTAGAGCTACAAGGGGAAACATAAATAAACTAGATGTATCTTTATTGTGATGTATGAGATTATATAGTATGTGTGAATAATTTAGGGGGAACAAGGTACTCACTGATCAATTGCTTTAGATGTGTAGGAGATGGCTCAATCCTACTAGTGGGTGAAGTGCTAAATTGAGTTGCCACAGGGTTGAGATTGGTAATGGCTCTTGTTTCCTTTTTTGATAATTTGAGTTGACTTCCATGTTTAGCTTTAAGTGCCAGGGAAGTCAAGTTGCATGGTGTATAGTATTTTGTGTAAAACTTTGCTGGGAGTTGACTCTTCAGTTTTGATATGAATTAAATTCAAGGACTTTTCAAAAAATCTTTGATAAATACACTTTCAAATGTGTCAAACAATTCCCCTTCAATAATTTGAATGTATATAAGATGAGTCTGGAGAAAATAATTCAAGTGGGAACTAAGTATATAAAATTTTCAATCATCAGCAAATTTACTAAATCAATTTAAAATCAAGCATGATATGTACCATTTGTAAAAAGAATGAATCCATGTACAGTAGTTTAAAAGCTATGGCAAGAACCAAAAAAAACTTAAGATATAAACAAAATGATTTCAGATTTAAGAAAACCCCAAGTCAGGAAAGATTCAGGAATCAAATAATTTAAATGTTTTTGGTGAACAGACAAAATGTCAAACAATAAACAAAATTTCTCTAACAAAAAATATGAAATTATATCAAACAGTGAACAGCGTAGTTCAAACTGCAAACAAAATAAACTGGCACAGCAAGTGAGATGGATCAATGTTGTTCCAGATTATATTATAATCCAATCAGGATTCATATGAGTCACCAGCAGAAGGACTAGAATGAAATAAAATAGAGCAACCTAGAAGCAAGATTTCACAAACACAAAACAAAATGAAGTCACACAAAATGTGTAGTATGAGCAGCCTATAATAGAAAATTAACAGTGTCATAACTGTGCTGTTTTTGCAAAGTTACAAGAGAAGAAATGATTGGAAGCTAGATAGTAATCTTTATTGAGAGCTAACTATTATATAGTTGTTGTGAATTGTGGATATCAGGAACAGGATTGTGTTGATCACTTGGTTCAATGGTTAAGGGGGTGGCTCAATCCTGGTAATGAATCAAGCGCTAAATCAAGGCATCCACTGTATGGTATCATCATTTGCTCATGTTGCTGCTTCTGGGAATTCAATTTGACTTCCACATTTGGCTACAGGTCATTGGGAAGTTGGATTGAGGGGACCAAACCTGCTTAGTTGGAACCTTTCTGGTGGGTCAACCCTGTTGTTTTGACACCCCCTGGCTTAGAGTTGGCCTCCTCTGGTGGTAAGTCTGCTGGAAGGTTGTCCAGAGCACGGGCACTGTACCGTGCTAGCTGATGCTTGGTTGCAGGGAGGGTAGTCTCACGCTGTTTCTGGTGGGCCTTGCATGGTTGTAGATAGTCATAGTGTATACCTTGTCTTGTTTATGCTTGCTCAGTCCTTGTACTAGGTATCAAGGAGCTGGATGTACAGGTATTCTGGCTACTGCCAATACACTTAACATCCAGTCATCTCCTGGGTTGGTACCAATTCAATATACCGCTCTACATACCAAGAAAGGCAACAAACCAATATCACATGACTTGTCCAAGTATCCAGTGACTTGAACCCATTCCGCACATGACCATCCTTATCTTTGATCTGACTCAGATCCCCGCCACAGCGCAGGCTATATAAGTCTAAAGCATTATCCAATTAAATATACTTCTCTTCTTCTTAATTTCATATCCAAAGCTTCCCCACAAGTTGCTCCTCATCACTGGTAGCAGCTACAGGTTTTCAACCACACCCATGAAAGAAAGAATGACTGAACAGAACCCGCCCACCTTTGCTCATGTACTCAACCAGGCCACATCCCAGGATACCTGGAAGATGTACTTCCGCGCCCACAATATTGGCAAAGATATACCTAGTGGATGCACCGTATTCAAAGGATTGGTCATGCTCAAAGCATGTGCCAAGATAATTCAATACAGTTGCTCTCTCCAACCACAAACAAACACAAAACCACCTATCACAGGCAAAGTTACCAATACTAAGTACATTGGCATCAACAAGTTCTTTGGTAAAAACAAAGAAAACGTCAACTGGCTAGACCACTCAGCTGCCAAGCTCTGCACCAGCTGCATCCCCCACAAAAATGGGTCCAGGAAGCCAGCAAGTGCCTGTATGAGGCCGCAGCTAACTGGTTTGCCACCTGGGTTGGCTCATAAACTGACAAACAGCTTTATAACTGGGAGGAGTCTAAAGCCAATATCATCCACAATTTCTGTATCACCAAATCCCTCCAAGGTATTGCAATACAGCTCAGAAATTTTCCTCAGAAGACCACTATCACAGCTTACGCCAATGAATTCAAGGAAATATACTGCAAGATCCAAAACCTTGCACAAGCTGACAATGTACACATTAGAGCATCATTCATCAATAGAATGAAACCCTCTGTTGCTGTCCTCATCTGCCCAGGGGCCAACACCTCCATGCCCGCCTTCATTGCAGAAGCCAAGCGCGCAGAAAAACGCGCAAACATAGAATATGCTGCACACAACAGCAACTGCTCCTCAAACGACAATGGCAGAGACAACTCTGAAGAATTGTTGACCAGGGATTGTGGAAAGCTTAATTCATTAGGCAACTAGTGATAATTAACCAGGGCCAATCAATTACCCTTTTGGAAATTAGTGTCATTTATCACATAATTAAATGCATGATTAGTGATTCATAACGTTATTGCCAATGATTAATCATGTCACGTTGCCACCACCCCAAATACTAAGCGCTGTGACGCCAGCATTAATTATTCTTGGTGCCAGAGCGCTGCTACAGTTTACATCAAGTGCCAAGATGCCAGCTTCCAAGGAGAATAACGCCAAGGTGCCAAGGTTAATTCAAATGATTGATTTGACACTTTATTGGAACTGGATATGGAAGTGATTGTATATCTTAAAAAGGATCACTGATTAATGTGCTAGCAGAGGGTGTCCTTGTGCTAGGCATTGCAGGATTGTGCCTTAAAATAGAAGTTTGTCCCTTTTTCTGCCAACTCAACCAAGACTCTACAGTGCGCTAGAATGTCCTAGAAGACATTGCCAGTGACTGATGATTAATAATATGATAATACCCCTATATAAGGCGTTGGCAGTAAACACCAAGGGGCAGAATTTTACTTACTTGTATAGGACCTAATAAAGTTAACCATTATAAATCAAATTGGCCAATGTCTTTGGAATCTTCACATTCAAAGGTGTATAGTGAGTGTGTGCTCCTGCCTCCTAATTCTTCTGTTGGATCTGCTGGTGTATGCCAATTTTCAACAAACTCTAATAGCAACAAGCGCCAAAACCCTAACCATAGCAACAGCAACTCTAATTGTAACAATGGCAATTGTAGCCAGAGCACAAACCACTCCCGTCCCAAGAAAGAGGACACTGCCAAAGTGAACGATGCTGAAACAGCAATCTGCTATGAATCTGACCCCACATTCTCTGACCTCAAAGGTCTCAAAACAAAGGAGCAGGGAAAAGAAGAGAGGAGACAGGCCTGAATGCCCCTGTCTCCCCCAAAATGATAAGAAACTGTACCAAGGCACAAACTTTGCTGCTTGCATCCCACATGTCTCACAATCCTCCATTTTTATGAACATAAAAATTAAAGATCACTCACAACTTCTTATCTACCCATGCACTTATAAGTCTCATACACATAAAATTTTATTTGACTCTGGTGCACAACACACCATGGTTAGCAAACCATTTGTAACCAAATACAAGATACCAGTTGTCAAATCTAACTTCAAATACGCCAGAATGGCAGACAAATCAAAGGTTCTACTTGAAGGCAAAACAGCTCCCTTCAGAATTGACCTCCAAGGAATTCAAAAGTCCATCAAAGGACTTTTCATGAACAACATAAACTACAAAATTGTGGCAGGCATGGATTGGTTGACCCAAGTGAACCCCAGTGTATGTTTGAAAACAAAGACCATGACCATCAAACTCAACGGAGTCAATTTCAACATTCTCAAAGAACCTAACAATCTCATTGTAAGGTCTCATAGTTTGGGAAGGTGGTTATAGACTAAAGCTTTAATACCGTTGATATTTATGTTGGTCAAATATAAAAAGGTAGGTAAAGTTTGTAGTAACAACTGGACTAGGGCTCCTAGAAGCTTATAAGATGTAAAATAAGGACTGAGGCGGTTGATTAATCCTAAGAAAATAAAATAGAACCCAGTCTTAATGATTGAGGATTTGGTCAAAAAGTCAATTTTTAAGTCAGGGAATTGCTCACCACTAGTTAGAGGGTTAAAACTATCAATAATCAGATTGTGTGTATTATTATAGAAACTACCTAACTGGTGAAATAGAAAGTCAAAAGGAATCATAAGAATGAAGAAGGAAAAGAAATAAGTTAACTAAGCTAAAAAAAGAAAACACAAGCCACAAAACCTAACAAGTACCTTTTTTGAGGTGCAAGTCAAACAATCTCAACTTACTGTTGAGATTGGAAAACCAAGCCTTTTATTACTTGGTATTGAGGTGCAGAATTGAGGTGAGAAACTTTAACCAAAATTGGTTATAAAAAATTGGTGAAAGAAAACAACCGCAGAAACACATGTTTCCTGTGGTTTAAACTTAAAAAGTTAGAGCCCGGCGTAAAGGAGACAACAGAAGAGCATTGGTGCTTGGCAGGAGGTTTAGAGCAAGAGCAAAAATCAGAAGAGCGGGAAAAACCTAGTCCAAGGATGCTGGCGTAAGCAGGAAAGCGAGAAAAAAGGTATTCGGTTTTCGGATTGAATTATTATTACTAACAACATAGATCCAAGGTTTGAAACCCAGCCGGAACAGAAACAAGGTAAGCTTCAAACTCAATACTAACTGTAAGGAATAGAAAGAATGTTGCCAAGCAAAGGAAGAATAAAATAAGGAATTTTCTGAAAGAAATGAGCCAATAATAACCCAATTCCTCAAAATAAAGTAATGGAGTCCAAGTAAAAAAAACCTAGCAGCAAAAATAGAAAGGAGAATCCTGACACTCATCCTAAGAGACACAGTATTTGTCCAAGTCATAAATCAAGACAACTCAGAATGTCTAACCAAAGACAGTACCCTCCACATAATGAGGTACAAGGAATTCAATAACATACAAACAACCAAAATTCAATGCCCAGAACTTGCAGCACTCCTAAAAGAATACACCCACGTATTTAAGGAAGAGATAACAGACCTACCCCCAAACAGGAGGTCAAACATGGCATTAATCTATGCAAGGCCATGCCCAAACCTGCACCCCTCTACAGACTCTCCCCCATAGAGACCTAAACCCTCAAGACCCCATATTGAGGATAATCTATACAAAGGATTCATTTGCCCATCTGAATCACTGTGGGGGAAGCAGTATTCTTTGTAAAGAAAAGGGAAAGCTCTCTTTGCCTAGTAACTGACTACAGAGCGCTAAATGCAATCACAGTAAAGAATAAATATCCCCTCCTACTTATAGAGGATCTATTTGCAAGGCTTTCTGGAGCCAAACTTTTCTCCAAAATTGACTTCACATCAGGTTATAATCAAGTTGAATTAAAAGAAAAAGACATACCAAAAACTGTGTTCTGTACACAATTTGGATCTTTTGGATGTAGGGTAATGAACTTTGGGATGACACCTTTCTTGAACAGCTCAATCCCACTTTTTGGAATTGAGAATTTAAAAGCAAGTGATAAGCGCATAATAGTCTGAGTTTAAACAAGGCTTTTATTAAGAAGAAAGGCATGACCAACAACAACACTAGATCCTGGGCCAAGGTGGTCCAGGGCCAGAAATGCCCTGTCAAGGGCCAACTGGTGAGCCTCACAAGAACCACCAAGAAGGGACTATTTGTTCCATCAGAAGGATGGATGAAGTTTGTGACCTCTGAGCACTGGTTCCAAGATATTACCAGAGCCCTCCCCAAGTCCCCCTGTGCCCCATGGGATCAGAGTCAACTTTGGAGGCAACCCCACTCAGTTCCAGGAGGCAGAAAAAGCAGTTACCACAGCATACCCTAAGGCTGTGTCACTTCACCAAAGCCCAATGAAGGACTTCTTTGATCTTGGCTTCCTCTGTAAAGTGGATGCAGATCAGGCAGCTGAGGAAAACTTCACTCTTGAGATCACTGACCCCAAGGGTAAGAAACCCCTGAAAGTCCTATCAACCACCCGCACCCAGTTCAATCAAGACACCACCCTCTTTATGTCTTTTGAGGCCTTGCCATTAGACATGACCAGAGGGGAGGTTGAAACCCAGCTCAAGGATGGGCTGGCCAGGTATGGAGAAATAGTGCAGTTTGAACTGCTCAAGAATCCTTACATGGGCCACCTGACCACACCAAAAGCCATGGCCATGATCAAACCCTTTGCAGATGACAGCCTGTCATCCATTCCCTGTTGCACAACCATTCTCAAGAAGGATGGCACCCTTAGTAGCAAGTTCAAGGTATTCCCTGAGAAAACTCCGCCCATCTGTGCGCTGTGCTCAGCCCTTGGCCACAGAGAGGCCCTTTGCTCTACAACCATAACAGGAGTCCGGGCCGCGGAACAAGACGCCCCCAAGGAGCACCAGAATAGTGAACCAACTGGGCCCCAATCCAATGCTCTTGTATCCTTGGCCTGGGGAACCATGGCTGAGTATGCAGTTGTAAAACCAATCACATCCCGCCAGAAAAAGGCTCATGCAAAGGCTCAAAATTTGTCTCAGCCTCAACCAATCAAGGAGACAGAATGTGCCCAAGAAGAGGCACCTCATCCAATACAATTTCCTGCACATGAGACCCAGTCAGTTCAGGACAATATGTTTAATGAACCAATGGAAATTACAGAACTGGCAATGCAGGAACCAATGGCCAACCCGTCCCAAGTTTTATTGGATAGTCACTACAATGCGGTGGCCCAAGATAATTTGCAACAGGCACAAACCCAGGAATTAATAATTAATCTGGGCCAAGTTTTATTGGATTGTCACCACAATGAGGTGGCCCAAGAGAATTTACTGCAAGCCCATACTCAGGATACACCCAATCAGAAGCAAGCACCTTCTGCACAGGATAATGGAAGACCAAGACGCAAGGTCCAAACCAAACTTGCTGCAGTAACTAAGCTATCCCATTACACAGCAGGGGATCCCAAACAGTCCAGGGCACCTAAAAAAGCCAAGGATACAGCAGCCAATGACAGCAGTGGCCCTACTTTTGGTAGGGTCACTAATGTATAGAGGCTGATGGAACCCACCAATGGGACAAACTCCACCGCAGGACTTCTGGCCCTAGTCCCAGGCATTAATAGGATTTCCTATAACCTCAAAGCAGTACCATTTGGCCCAGAAGCGCTAATAACTGCTTTGAGCAAGGCCAATTTGTGGCCTTGACTCTCCCAGATAATAATGGACCATAAGAAGCTGCATCTGGATTAATAGAGTTCATCATAGCAGCAGGCAGGCATGGAAGTAACTGGGTAACAAAAAACCCCAGGCCAAAGGACCACAGCTTCTGGATAAACACAGCCCGCAAAATTGCACCTTATTTGCTCCCATTGAACAACACATTCCACCATCAGACCCTTATATCTTTATCACACAACGCCACACAATCCAAGGCAGATCAGCAATTCTAAACGTGGCCCAGCAATTAACAAAATGTGAAAGCCACATTTTCTGCAGACTGTCACTCATGTTTGATTTATCAGTTGCGCTGAGGGCACAGCCTTGCAATTCTGCACCATATCTCAGCCACAAACATAATGGATCATCCTGTAACAGGCTCAGCCCTCCAACAAAAAAATCCGGACAGTAGGCCCAAAGGGCTAATGGCCTGGGTTAATTTGGATCAGTTACTGACCATTTAACCTACCACTCCACAACGCACCGGCCCTAGAGCTACATCCCACCATTTTGGGGACGCCAACCCTAGGCATTGTCCCTGAAACCATAGCTGTACACAGATTTAGCCACACAACATGTGTAAAGGCTGCTCAACAAAAAAACGCGGGCAGACGGCCCAAGGGATTTTGCCCGGATCATTCCGGATCAGCACATTTCAATTGGACCTCTTGCCAAGTTCAACTCGCGCTCTCTGTCATTAGGGCCCAAAAATGGGGCTCTAACCCAAATCTTTCCTCCTCAAACCACACACACACCATTGGCCACCCAACAGATGGAATCAAGCAACAAAAAAATGTGGGCCAAAGGCCCAACTTTTTCTGGCCTGGTTTTTCTGGGTCATAACAATTCACTCTGGACTGATGGCATCCACTATCCAATATTTTCAAAAGTTATATTACCCCTAGCAGGGGATATATAGCTCAAAGCAATCTTCCCCTTCACACCTTCTTCCTCCACCCAAGGTTTTTCTCCTGCCCTTCAGGTTTCCTTGTCCCCTCCTCCTTTTTTTCTTTTTATTATTGTATATGAGATTTTTGATCATTCCTTTACGGCCCTATGGGCTCAATGTACCAGTCAGAAATGTCTGGGCATCTTGAATAAATGAACTTTGGGATGACCAACGCCCCCACAACATTTTTTCACTATGATAAACCAAGCACTAAATGGTCTCTCAAATACATTATTCTACCTTGATAATATCATCATATTCTCAAAAACCAAAGAGGAACACCTCAAGCATGTACGCAAGACACCCAATCAGCTTTCAAAGCACAAACTCTATACAAAGGTAGGACACGCCATTTGAAAACAGCACTTCAATTTAGCCATCTAAAATTTAATTTAAGATGGTGTTTTTTGTGTTAGTGATTTTGAATCACAAAAATTAAAATAAACAATAAAATAGTTAAAATTTACATATACCTTCATAATGCAACATTGCAAATTTATGCCACCTCAATTCTGTCACTTTGAGTCATATTAATTAAATCTTATTTTGCTAACTTTATTTACATATGAAATCACTTAGTGTGGGGCATGTTTACGGCATCTTGACTTTATGTCATCTTGAATCACACTATTTATCTTTAACTAAAATAAGCTTATACCCAAACTAGTATAAAGCTTGTTCTATAGATCAGAAGAGTTTCCTATAGTATTAATCTAAGACACTTATAATAGGAACAACCTAAAAAGATACCACTATGATAGTCCTTCTAGTGATTGTCCTTACTGGGTAAAAAAACCAGTTTTGTTATATGTTTTTTATAACTTTATTATACATGGATACATTGATAAGGGATCTCTTAATAAAATATGTTAATAGTGATTTTAATATGGAAGGGGGTGATTATGCCATTTTGATTTACGTCACTTTGAATTCCACTGGGTTTCATATCACCCAATATATTTGATGTGCACAATGAATAGGGGAAAATAAGGAGATATTACATATGACGCCAGGCTACGCTATATTGATTCCCCCACCACAATTCTTGCTTTTCACTTTTCAAAAGTACATAATCACATCTAAAATAATTATAATAAAAAATGTAAGTAAATATATGAAACTTTACATATATATATATTGGCCTTCTCTAAACAACTGGGTACTTTTCAACCCCAGTTGTATAAGCTAGTTTTTGAGAAATTCTAGTTTTACTCTTTGACCCAGTTGAGGTAGCTCCACCAGAAATTTGTTAATTTAATATAAAAATGGTCAAGAACACTATGTTTTTGAGCTATAGCACCTCAATTACGTCACTTCAAAAATGACATTTTGACTGCTTTTTTTAGTCAAGACTCAAAGTTTTGCATACTTGTGTTACTAATAAAAATTTTATTTTTACAATACAAAAAACATTGAAAATTTTATATTATATATTTTAAGACTTTTTTTACAATTCTATGTAAAAAACACCATTTTTATATTAAAAGCATTCTCATTTTTCTCTTTAAAAACAACCCCCAAATTGCTTATATTTTGATACTAATTCACTTTTAGATGCCTCCCAAGCCCACCACAAAAGCTGCACCAAAGGCATACAAGGCCTCAAAGTCCAAGTTCACTCCTCCCAAGGCCAAGAAGGCCAAAACTACCAAAAAAAGCAGTCTGCTAAGGCTAAAGCTCCTCCTAAGACACCCACACCCTCACCAGAGCCTGAGGAAAAAGCCTAACCCCACCCCACTCTCCTTTTGTTTACTCACCTTCAGATCCTCAGTAAAATTTATTTGACTTTAACCGCCACTCTGATCCCACCTCAGAGCCCAAAGAGGAAGAGGAAGAGGAGCCTGAGCCTGGTGCTCCTGCTTATGAGCAAATTGAGCTCTGGGATCTAAACACTGTCCACAATATATGCAATTGAAATGGCACATTTGCTGTGCCCACAACATACCCAGCCAGCTACCCCATAATGACTAAGAAAGGGGGTGCTGGCTTTGTCTACAAGGGCTACAGCTTCAGCTGTAATGAAAAGAAGAAGCCCATCCGCCAACATCACTTCAAATTTGATAATGTTGGCTGCCCAGAAAGGCTCACAACTTATGGGTTCATCAGATTCAAGGCCCTGACTATTGGGCATGACTGCGCCAAGCTTTTTGACCCCTTGTATCAACTGATCTTCTGGTTTCTTTGCCAAGTCATTCCTACCATCAAAGATCAAACTGCCACTGAGGTTGTCAATGATGCCCTCCTCAATTTAAATGACACCCAACTTACCACTGTTGGTGGTGCCTCCATATTACAGAGATATCTCACTGATCAGAGGTATGCTCTGAGCACTGAAGGCAACAGTGCTTCATCAATTGATCCTTACCAAGGAACAAAAACCCTATTGTCATGAGGAGAGATTCCTTCTCCACAACAACGTCCAACATGCCCCTGAGTGCATTATTTGCTTTGCCACCTCGCAGGATCTGTGCAACCTGTTTAAATGCAAAACATGGCTTGCAGATGGCACTTTCTCCACCTGCCCAAAGCTATTTAGCCAGCTTTGGAATATTCACAGGCAGGTGAGAAATCTAGTTCTTCCCCTGGTTTTCTTTTTCTTCCCAAATAAAAATCAGGAAACTTATGCCTGTGCCCTTATAATTCTAAAGGCCAAGTTGGATGAAATCCTCCCAACCATTGAAGAGGAGCCAAAGAGAACCAGAGGTTGCAAGAAGAAGGCCCAGTCCTAGGAAAAGAAAGCTACCCCAACCAAAAAGCAACCAGAAAGCCTTCCCTATCACAAATATCTGGTAGTGAATTTTGAATAGGCTCAGGCAAATGCTTTCATTAGAGTCTTCATGAGCTCCCCTCATGGATGCTACTTCCACTTCTGACAGGCACTCTGCCGCCACCTCCAAAAGTGCTCTGAACTTCATGAGCTGGTCAACTCTGAAGGCACTAAAGAAGCCAAAGACGTTTTAAATTGCTTTGCTGCCTTTGCCCTTGTGAGAAAGGAGGAGACAAATGCCTTTTACGGCGCCCTCTTCCACCATCCCTGTGAGAATTGGGGAGCAGGTTAATAGGAAATTAAACCAAGCTCTCAACCAAAATAAACTTGTGGTTTCAGCAACAACCAAAAGGTTGTTGTCAACAATTACTGGAAGATCAAAGGGGGAAGGAATCAACTGAACACCAAGAGCAACAGAAAAAACCAAATGGCCAGATCAGTCTAACAAATTTTGAACTTTATTAGAGTAGAGAATGATGAGGCAAGGTCTTTTACGTCTCTTGAATTCATTTAAAGGAAGGGGATGAAATTTGGGTGGGAAGTTGAATGTCTAAAACTGATTGGCCAATGATATGAAGGATTATGGATGCATCTCTTGAGGCAGGAAAATCTGGAAAAATACAAATGGACAAAATCAAAGGGAAAACTGACTCAACTAAAAATTGAGGAACCTGTCTTGAATGCAATTACCACTGCTCCTGGCTGCTCTTGCATATGATATTTAACCAGAGGTGTCTCTTGGGTGGGTTAGGTGGGGCATTTTTGGACTAATTTAGCAATTAATATTGTGGGGACCTTTCTTGGGGTTTTTTAGTAAATCTTTGGAAAATATCCAGGAGTAAATTGGCAGAGATTCCCAAGCATTTGGTGATGATTGAAGTAGAGGCCCAAGGGGGAGGTGTAACTTTACAATATCTATATCCTTGCCAACCAGGCAGCCTTTGCTCCATTCATAGAGTATTTTTAAACTCAGTGGGTTGGAGTATTTCAAGGAGCACACCACATCAGAAAAGGCATTGACTCAATCCAATGGAACTGCTATAAGCAGGTAAAAGATGGCCTGATCAAGACCACCTCTTCCCTTGAAGGGTGGCATAGTCAATTTGCAACAAGAGTCCAGGTTCATAAGCCCAAATTCAATAAGATGATGATGCATCTCAAACCCCAGAAGGCCATCTCTGCCCGCCTCTTTAAGACTGGTATAAAGACCAAGGGTGATCCCCTTAATCAGACCAAAGCAGTGAAAAAGTATACTGAAATCAGCAATGTGGTCCTTGCTTACTATCCCAAGGATAGAAAGCTTGATCATCTTCTGGTCATCTCTGTTGCTCTTTCAACTAATGTTTGAGCCCCTTCCCAGTAAACTCTTTATCTTCTCTCCTATTTCTTTTAATTTTATCATTCTTTGACTTTTATTTAGTATTTGGTAGAATTATATGCTTATTTTAAAGTATAGTTCATAGTTATATTGGATGAAAATAGTTGTTTCAGGGTATATTTTAACTTTTGGGCTTTACACAACCTTGTTGCTACTAATTGACCCCATTTTTTATTGCAGATTTGGAATCCTAAGGCTTTTTAAGCCTAGAAATATTTTTTAAATTTCGTTTTTTGAGAACTTTTTGGGTTATTTTTGGAGTTCAAAAAAATTAAAACATATTTTTCTTAGTTGGGATGCTGTAAATTGAGTTGGTGTATTTACTATAAAATTGAGATAGCAAAAAATTGAGATGGCGTAATTTAAGATGGCGTTTTTCAAGATGCCATTTTTGAAATGGAATGTCCTACCCTATGGCAGTCTTATCACTTTAGGCTTTAAGGTGTTATTATTAAAATGTGCCAGGTGAGGAACGATTGCTTCTGAAAGCCATTCATCACTTTCATCTTAACAAAATCTTAGTGTTGAGTCTGAGTCTTTGATTACTACGTAAGCTTGTTTCCAAAACTTCACTCTGTATCCCATCACCTAGAGCAGCTAGAGCTATCATATTTGATACTATTTGAACAAAATCATCTGAAAAAATATCTAGATACTTTAAATTCCATAAAAAATATTGAGTCTTAATATTGTTGCTGCCTGTTTAATCCACTGACATCCTTATTAAAAAAGAGTCGAGACAAGCAATTTTAAATATAAAATAATAGACTTCCACTTAGATTTGGTGATTAATCCAAGTAGAATATTCTTTAATCGTGATTTAAAATAAATAAATTTGTGAGATGTGCTAGCTTTTATTATTGCTTGCAGGTAGAAGTAAATTCACAAGTAAGTCTTAAATGTAATAGAAAATGTGAAACCAAAAGGTATTGTTTTAATGAGAAATGAAAAGTTTAAATTCAATTGGAAATTGGGATTATGGCATAAAGTGTGGTGCTAGTTTCAATTAATTGTGGCATGTAGTGGGTAGTTGATTTCATCCAATGCCATTAAATGGCACGAATTAAGTGCTTAATGGATCTCGATAGTCACAGTGTGCAAGCCGACCATCTCTTAATTAAACTGACATTTATACATCTAATTTGAAGCATCTTTCTTTAAATAGATCTAGCTCTCTTTTTCTCAAGCAAGTCAATCCTCATTATAGCGTAATATTACACAACAAATGTGCTCTTTTACAAGTCAAGTAGGTTTGAAAGACAGAGGTAATGATCTTCCTTATGTTGATGTCTGGATGTGGAATTTGAAGCAAAACTTGGATTTCACACAAATTGATTAAAAAACAGCTTTCAGGATATATGACTTTACTTGTATTGAAATATTGAATATTTTGGCTGAATATATACTATTCGCCAACAGTTAAAATATGGGGGTTTGGGGAAGTTGAGGGGGTTAGCCATGAGGCTGGTGCGTAACCAAAAAGCAGGGATTTTGGGGGGTTTGGTTAACTGAAATCCAGTTAACTTGACGGTTATGTCACAATGTAGTTTTAATTATATTTATTTAAATTTAAAATTAAAATTGTATATTCCAAGTATAAATAAAAACTAAGCCTAAATAAGTATAGTATCACTTTTAAGTTTAGTAAAGATAAATTAGTTATTTTAAAATTTAGTATTTTCTTTTTTAAATCCCTTCACAATGTAGAGCTAATCTGTAGCTTTAAAATAAGCTATTGGACATCAAAATTGGCTAAGTATTCACTGAGATACATTGATTTTAGTTTTTTAGTGTGTATTAAAAGTAAATTTAGATAATTTCAAATCGAGTCTGAGCCTTTGATTATGACGTGAACCCGATTCCAGCACTTAACTATATATCTCAGCATCTAGAGCAGGTAGAGCTATCATGTTTGGTACTATTGTGATCATAATCGTCTGAAAGATTGTTCTACGTCCTCTGAATTTCATGAAAATCATTATATTGAATCATAATTTTATCATAGTATTTTTACTCCACTGATGTTCTTTTGGGATGAAGCTATGGCAAGCAAGGTTTACTCTGAAACAATATGGAGCTACTTGGATCAGGTGGCATTGAATTGGAATGCTCTACTATCTCACTTGAAGAATAAGAATTTTCAAATGTCCAAGCCAACCATCTCCTTCTTTAAGCTAAAATTTATATTTTAATTAGAACTGTATTGCTTTAAATTGACCAAGCTCTCTTTTCATTGTCAATTCAATCCTCAGCATAGAGTATAACCATCCAATCATATAAAAGGATCTCAAACAGTTGCTGCTTCTTTTCTAATTTTAATCCACTCATTCTTGAGTCGGGTAATCTATACAGATAAGCCTCTTTGCATTGTTGGCAGATTTGAACTACTTTTTAAAATCAAGCCGTTAAAATAAAACTTTCTTAAAGCTTGATTGGCTCATATTCACACTTCTAATAATGTAGAGCACATCCCACCTAATCAACCTTCATGTTTCAAAGATGCTTGTAAGGAATTGCATGCAAGGATGGGCCAAATTAAGCTTTTGACTTGGCTATCCGCTTTTCATTTAAAAAATATGGAAAATCAAACCATTCCTTACGGCTTGAGTTCACTCCAGTTGGCATTAAAGATAGACTCGCTTATACATTCTTTAATTATCAATCAGCTAGGGAACCATGATTTAAACCATTGATTCAAAAAGTTGAACTTAATTTAGTTTTTATATTTGGCGTAGCGAAGACTGGTGAATCATCGTCACAGTGCTAAATGAAGTACCCACTTCAATTCAGGACAGTTTTTTCTAAAAACATAATCCGAATTATGACATCATTTATGGTATTATAAAGCCAAATTTATTTAATTAAATAATGAATGATGTCATAATGTCGGATTCTGGTTGTTAGAAAATGTCGGAATTGAAGTGGGTACCCTAGATATAACCACCACTTTGAGAATAGCCAAGCTTCCACCAAATTATGATTGAGCCAAAAATAGAATATAGAAGGCCTTTTTTACACTATAAACTTGCCACCAACTACATCCAACCATTCATTTTCTTAACAACAATGTACAGCAAACCTCAACAGCCACCTCCCCCAGTTGTTAGCCATGATCAGCCTCCGCCTCAATATTCACCTTCCCCAGGTGTCTACCATGTTCAGCCTCAATATCCACCTCCCCCAGGTGTTTACCATGTTCAGCCTCAGCCTCAGTCAATGCCGTCTCCAGTCGTTGTTTCCCCACAACCAGTAGAATGCAACAATAGCAGAGCAAATTTACTTGAAGAAGAAAGCAGCACATGTGATACGTGCTGTATATTATTATGCATACCATTGGACTTGTTCTTATGGTGGTTTTGAGATGGTGTCTTTCTAGATGGCATTTTTGAGATGGCATATCCCACCATCTCTCCATGTGCGGCATGTTCTGCATCTGGACTAATGATCATAAAAGCATTTCTCAAATTTCTGACTAAATCATGCTGGATAACCTGAAATATTAATAAAAGCCCAAAACCATTTCAAAAAATATGAGGCTAGATTCTAAATCCTCAGAGGATTCCAAATCTGCAATAAAAATGTGGGGTCAGCTAATACCAACTATAGTGCAAAAAGCTCCAAAGTCAACACATCCCAAAATGGTGATATTTCTGTATTAAATTTTGACCCTATATTAATATATAAATACCAAAAATAAAGTAAGAATAAAATATTTAGAAGGAAAAGATTTATTGGTAAAGAAAGTAGATTAGACATTAGATCCAAGGGCTGTGACAATGCCTTTAAGATAGATAAGGTGGCCTTCTCTAGTGTAATAGGCCAAAACCTCCTTAGTAACACTTGCAAACTTGACCTGCTGGCCAGCATGCTTGGATACAACATCTTTGCCTTTGATGGCCTGGGAGTAAAGCTGGTCTCTGTGAGCATGCTGAACCTTTAACTTGTTGATGATTACATTAAACATGGGCTTGTTTACCTTAACCAGGGGGGAATTTATTATGCCAACCTTCAAGTGATGAGGTGATCTTGGTGACACATTATTTAACCTGCTTATAGCAGTTCCAATTAACGGAGTCACCACCCTTGCAGATGCAGCAATGCCCCCAAAATACACCCACCCACTGGTGCTCAAAGTATTGGGTAAAGGGAGAAAATTCTTCTTGGTGCTCAATAATGTAATTGTCCTTGAGAAGCTTGTCACAGAAAAGGTTAACCTCTTCCTTTCTGACCATGGCCAGAGCAGCAAAGCAATTAAAGATATTTCTGGCCTTCTTTGTGCCATCCTTGAATACCAGCTTATTGAGGGCTGGGTTTTTCATCAGGTTCTTGTGCAGAGCCTGGTGGTAGTAGAAGAAGCAGCCCTGGGGCCTACTCCTAAATACCTTGAAAAAGGTGTTGGCCTGTGTTGCCTCAAAGTCAACCATCAGAGTTGAATGATAGGGAAGAGACTCTGGCGCCTTTTTGGTTGTGGCCTGTTCCTAGGTGGCCTCTGGCCTGACCTTCTTCTTCTTCTTGTGGCCCCTTTTCTCAGTTGGCTCTTTATCAAGTGTGGGCAAGATGACATCCAGTTTTTGCTTGAGTATATCCAAGGCATGAATGTAAGTCTCCTCCCTTTTATTAGGGAGGAAAAAGACAAAGTGAATAGTGAGCTATTGACCTGACCATGGATGGCCCAAAGCAGGTAAAATAGTTTTGGACAAGAGGCAAAAGTCCCATTGGCAAACCAGGTGTCACACTTTAGGAGATGTATGAGATTCTCCCGTGTTAAAAGCACAAAATATGGTTTGGTGTGCCTTGCCCATCATTGTGCAGCATAAAGGGCTTTCCAAAAAAGTAGTCTTCTGAAAGTACAAGCTTGTCAATATTTCTAGTGATAACACTAATATTGGCCTCAGTTGACCATTGATCAGTTTCATACTATTGGAGTTTGGTCTTATCTTAAACCTCCTCTCTCTGATTCTCATTTAGGTGTAGAGGGGCATGAGTTACAAGCTCAGATGAAGTAATATCCTTGTTGAATAGAATGTCTTGGTGTAGGTACCAGCACATAAGATAATACAGTATCATATCAGAGCCCAAACAGTCATCCTCAACGGCGAGCTCCTTAACCTGTGTGAATCCAATTGTTGTTAATTGTGCAGGACATTATAGACTATCACAGCAGTAGTGATGGTGCACCATATTTTTTTCTGGTCATTGCAGGTGAAAAGGAAGCTGTCCTTAATAAAGCCAGTCCCTTTTTGGTCATAATAGGAAAAGAGTCAGGAAAAACAGCCATGACTTTGAATTGCCTATTGCCATTGCAGATGTTGGCAACAGCATGTAAGTCCCACTCTAGGATAGATTCCTCCTCTGAGGCTGCTGAACCATGATCACCAGAGTCATTTTTAGAGTCTCTTTCATTCTCATCTTCATCATCAAAGTGAAAGTGCTTCTCCTGAAGGATCAGAGGGGGAGCAGACAAAGTGAGAGTAAAGAGGGGTGGGGGTCTTGGCAGTAATTTTTTATTTAGGAGGCTGCTTGGAGAGGGTAGCATTGGGCTTTCTTGCATGGGCATGAGCAGTTGTGCTCTTGGGGGCCTTGGGGGTAGTGTTGATGGTAGGCTTGGGGGCATCTAAGAGTGAATTCAAATCAGAAAAGTTCAATTTTGGGGCCAATTTTTAAAGAGAAAAATGAGAATGTGTTAAATATAAAAATAGTCAATATTTTACATATTCTTGCAGAAAAACTCTCAAAATATATACTATCAAAGTATTAGGGTTTTTTATATGTAAAAATAAAATTTTATTAGTAGCGCAAGTATGCAAAACTTTGAGTTTCAACTGAAAACTTGCAGTCAAAATAGCATTTTCAAGATGATTTAATTGAAATGCTGTAGCTCAAAAATATAGTATTTTAGCCATTTTTATATTAAATTAAGAAATCCATGGTGGATCTACCTCAACTGGGCCAAAGAGTAAAGTTTGAATATATTTAAAACTAGCTCATACAACTGGGGTTAAAAAGTGCCCAGTTGTTGTCAGTATCACTCCTGACATAAGCTCTGAATAAGGATCAAAGCAAAAAATAAGCACAGTCTAGTGCAAAAGGGGAAGAATTGCGAAATGCTTGAGTGAGATGCCATTGCTTCATTAAGCATGATGTCATAGGTGCATAGATGACGTAATTCATGCAATCATATCTCAGCTCTTAATCAACGGATGCCGATGCCCAAACCCGCATTCAAGAGCTCTTAACGGCGCCTACAATTTATATTAATAAAGTAAGCCAGGTCAAAAAGGCCAATTGAGAGCTAAATTGAGCAAAAGCGATCCCCCCTGCATGAACTCCTGTCACATGAAATGATGTCATTCATGCAAGTTTATTTCAGCAAATATGAAATCAAATGGATGATCAACCACTCATTTTGAAGCTCTTTGTATTTTATGCATCATTTAATAATGAATAAGTACCCGTTAAGAGACCACCTTGCGCGTAAAACCAATCAGAACGCAAAACCTTGAGAGGAACCAATCAGATAAGTCCCAGAATTAGGAGATAAAAATAGAAGCAGGCCATGCAGTCCTTGAACAATTCAGGAACAAAATCCAAACCCTGGCCATCAATCCTGGAACCAACCAATGGGATCCAGGGCCCAGACCACATGGCTTGTTCCAGACTCTTGCCAAACCTTACTACCCAGTCTAAAATTAGACCTTGAAGAAGACTCAGTGTCAGGGATCCAACTTGTGGGGGGTTCCTGAGAACTCGCGGGCAGACGGCCCGCGGGCCCAGCAGGGAGAGCCCACCACAGGATTGGGGCTAACTTTACAATATAAGATAGCAATTTCCCAAGGACTGCCCAAGGTCCGCTCGTAGGCACCATGGAATCAATCAATCCAGTGAGGGTGATATACACCACCCCAAATACTTGGGTGGAAGTGGATTCATCAGTAGCAACAGAATCTTGCGGGTGGTTGGGCCGCGGGGTGTGGGGCGGTGTCATTGGAACCAAATATGCGGGCAGGAAATTATACTTGTCTCGGAATAGCAGAGGAGGTATGGTGATTTTGATGCCTTCTCTGTATACGGTTTCAGTTTCTCTAGTTCTAGCTTCCGGGTCGTGGATTAGGATCTCCTCCAGAGTAAATTCTGAATACACCGGGCTGGGTGGGTACTCGGTAAAATGTACTGGGCCAAAGGGAGCTCCTGGTGGACAGTAAAGTTTGGGCGGCTGGTCTACGGTTTCTTGGGGTAGGTGAGCACAGGGAGCAGAGCCGCGAGGAGTAGACGGTAGATGAAGTAAAACTAATAACAAGTATGGTATGATCTGGTTGAACCAAAGGTTCATGTCACTTTATTGCAAGGATGGCAATGGGCATTTTCCTGGCAGCCCAGGGTATAAGTATGCCCATCTGTCATGGTAAAACTTTCACAAATTCTGTCAGCCTGGGTTTTCCCAATTGCCAGGTCTTCCCAGTCTTTGGTGGCATTAATTGTGGGGGTTATTTTATTGGCTGGTTTGAACTGAGGAAGCTCAAATTCCCTAGCCAGGTCATGGGATTGGTTGCCTCTGGGTGGCCCGCGTTCTATGGGAAAATTCTCTGTTTCCCCTTCCATGCAGGCCCAAGTTATTTCAGAATCAGTGGCTGGGTCTGCCCTTTGATTGGCTGTCTTATCAGGGACCCCCAGTGTGGAGAGTGTTGGCGTAGGTACATTTGGCTCATCAAACTTAAAAGGATTTCCCAAAGTTGAGTCCTGTTCTGATTTGAGCCCAAAAAACTGCAGGCAGCCGGGCGGTTGGCCCTGCGGGCTGGCGGCCCGCGAGATGCCGGGGTTCGAGTTTTGTAGTTGGGGCTTTCTGATAAGCATAGTTGATAGGAGTTTGTCACTTGTGACACTTAGGCCCATTTCCCCTCATGATAGTAAGCCATTTGCTACAACCAAGAATTGACAATCCAGACCCAGATAGTAGAAAAACAAAGGTTTGACTATATTCCAAATGCCTGATTTCAATCTTCATCACCCAGTCTTTTGAGATTCTCCATTCCCTGCATGCACTCCCACTTGCAAAACCTTGCACAATGGGAGATACTATAAATAAACACCCTATGAATATCTTATAGCTAAGCTATCATTGAAGTTCAACCCAATCTCTTGCTATCTATATTTATCTTTAATTATAGAAAGTAAGTTCTGCTGTGTCTTTACATCTGGGCTTTACAGTTGTTTAGAGGAGATCAAAATATATATACACAAAGTTTCAGATGTTTTCTTACAGTAGTTTTAAAGTCTATGGCAACAAGCAAAAACAATTCAGATTTAAACAAAATGAACTCAGATTTAAAAGAAATTAATTTTAAATGAATTTATATTGATTTACAATAGATTTGGATTCATTTCAATTTTGTTTAAAGCTGAGTTCATTGCGTTTAAATCTGAATTGTTTTTGCTTGTTGCCATAGCTTTTAAAACTACTGTACATTTTTTTATTTAAGTGAAATTTGGTGCTGAATTGTACTTTTTAAAAGTGAAAACAGTCAATTTTTGATAGTGTGTTCTATATAGCCTCCTATGATACCATATGTTAATACAGGTTAGTTCTTAGTGCTGCAATGGTGGGCGCCACTACTATTGAACACTTAGAAGCTTAGTAGATTTTGTAATGGTCATATTTTGGGACAACAGAAACACCCTCATTAATATATAAAATCACTAGTAAATTTTTTTATTGTTGAAACCCAAATAACAAAGTTCATACTACAATATGGAATAAAGCTAGCATATGAGACATGGTTTTTTGAATGACTGTATTATAGAGCTAGTACTATCAAAGGCGCCAATTTGGGTTAATTTATTATGTAGGGTCATAAATTAATACCATGCTTTATTTTCAATTAATAAGGGAAAGGCTTGTATTTATCACATAAAATTATGATTTTTATGAAAAACCAAACAGAAATAAATACCACAGTGCCGTTTTGGTAAGAACCTAGGCGCTGCAGCGCTGCCTTGCAAATATTTTAGTTACTGGCACTGCTTTTTATTGGGTGGATTTTGTCATTACAATCATAAATCTACTACTGATCTAAAATATATTTTTTCAATTATCCTTTTGAGATTAGTGCTTAGAAATATAATAAATCAATTATTAGATTGGCATTTTGGGGATTAAAACATGGTGCTGTCACAGCGCTTGATGTAAAAGTAAGGCAGTGCCTGTCATTGGGTATTCTGCAGTGATGATCCAAAATCTACTGCCAATTGAATATATATAAATTTTACATTATTAATTTATGACAATGAGGTTGCAGTAATTCTATTCTGTGAGCTCCATAATGATTGGCATCATTAATTTTTATACTGCTAATTTATGGAGTTGGCTGCTGAAATCCTAATATGTGAGCTCCGTCATAACTGGCATCCTTGCTTGGTCAAAATTTCTAACATACCCCCCACCTGACCAAACACTACTTTCTTTCTTCATAAGATGAATCCCAACTCCAGTAGCAACAGCAACAACAATACAGTAGTTTTAAAAGCTATGGCAACAAGCAAAAATTCTTCAGATTTAAACAAAATGATTTCAGATTTAAACAAAATCCAAGTTGTGCAAGATTCAGGATTCAATTAATTTAAATATCTTCAGTTAATAAATGAACTGTCAAACCAAAAACAAAATTTCACTAACCCATCATACAAAATGTTGTAACTGTGCTGTTTTAGCAGAGTTACATGGGGAAAAATATTTAGAAACTAGATAATAATCTTTATTGAGAGATAGTGATTATATAGTTCATGTGAGTCAAGGATAGTAGGAACAAGATTGGTGATCACACGGCTGGATGGAAGAAGGGGGTGGCTTGATCCTGATAATGAGTCAAGCGCCAAATTGAGGTATCCACCGCAAAGGATCATCATCTGTTCATGTTGTTGGATTTGATAATTTGAGTTGACTTCCTAGTCTGGCTTCAAGTAACCAGATAATTGGATTGCAGGTCACAAACCTGCTTGGTTGGAACCTTGTTGGCGGGTTGAGCCTGCAGTTTTGACACCCCCCCGGCTGAAGGTTGGCCTCCTCTGGGGACAGGTTGTCAGGAGCCCGGGCGCCGTATTGAATCAGTTGTTGTTTGGTGGCAGGCAGGGCGGTTTCTTGTTGTTTCTGTCTTGCTTTGCAGGGTTGTAGGCAATTGTGGTGTAAGGTCTTGTCTTGCTTGCGCTTCCCAAGCCCTTGCACAAGGTAAGTGTTATTGTTGTTTACCTTTAGAATGATTGTTGGCCCTACTTTCTTGGGTTGTAGTTTGCTTTTGTCAACATTCATGACCCAAACTTTGTCCCCAACTTCATGTCTATTGCAGATGGGAACAAATGTTTTTTGTAAGTGTTCCTTTTCTTTGGCTGCTTGCTTGCTGTTGGCCTCTACTACTTGGGGGTCCAAGCAAGGGGGGACTTGATTTGGAATTTCCAACTTAGGTCCTGTCAATGCTTGAATGATATTTGGCTGTGTGCCATATACCAGTTCAAACAGGCCTTTTCCGGTGGATCTGTTCACTTGGGTTTGGCACACAAGTTATGCAGTTGGTAGCTGCTTATACCAGTCTTCAGGTCTCCCAGCGGTGAGTTTGGCTAGGGCTTTCACAAGGCTACCATTAAGCCGCTCTATGCGTCCATTGGCCTGTGGATGATATGGTGTTATGACAGTGCGTTTGACCCCATTCTTGGTGAGGTACACATTGGTGTCTTTGGAGGTCAATTCTTTGCCTCCATCAGTTATCAGGAGTTCTGGATTTCTGAACCTGCTGATTATTTCTTTGCCAATAAATTGTTGTACGTCGTTGCCGGTGTGTGCCTTCACCGCTTGGGCTACTGGCCACCTTGTTGCAAAGTCAATGGCTGTGATGATGTATTTTTTGTTGTTGTGCTTTCCTGGCATGGGGCCCACAATGTCAAGAGCCCATACTTTGAACGGTAGTTGGGTTTGAATGGGGAGTACAGACTTAGGCGGGGTTTTGCTTTTAGCAAACTTTTTGCAAACCTTGCACTGTTCCAACACTTTCTGGACATTGTGGTATAAGGTTGGCCGCCAGGCTTTATGCTTTAGGAATTTGTATAGATTTTGGCTTTTAGTATGTCCAAGATCTCTGTGGTAGCAAAGAATGGTGTCAACTCACAGATGTGTGGGAATGTGGGGAATGGTTGTGCCATCCGTCATCTTTCTGTGAAGAGTCCCATATACGTCAGCAAAGAGATGTTCATTCTTGATAACTGTTTCTCTGGTGATGTCGGTTGTGCCTTCAGGGAATCCTTTGTCTTTTGTATGTAGCACTAGGAGAGGCCAGTCTGGGTTGAGCCCATTCTCTCCCCTTGAAGCACAGACATAAGACGGGACAGGGCGTCCGTCATGGCAAGCTCGGCCCTGGGCTTATATTGGATGAGCATGTTAAACCTTTCTAATATTTCCATTCACTGCGCTTGGCGGCATGACAGGTTTGCTTGTGTCTTAAAATAGATGAGCAACTTGTGATTGGTTAGTGATGTGAATTCTTCCTGCTGTTCTAGGTAACAGCGCCATTTGACTAGGCAGTGTACAATGGCCAACAGTTCTTTGTCATGGATAGGGTATCAACACTTGCCATCTGTCAGTTTGCGCAATTTGTAGGCTACGGGCAGGAAGTCACCATCACTATTCTTAATTTGTAGTACTCCCCCAATGGATGCATCTGAGGCGTTGGTTTCCATCTGGTACTCTCCGTCTTTTTTGGGGTATTGTAAGATGAGAGCTGTCGTGAGCTTTTCTTTGAGACGTCTAAAACAGAGGTCACATTGGGGGGTCCATACAAACTTGGACTAGGCGCCTGTTATGGCGGACAAGGGGGCAGTCAAGACACCATAGCCGGGTATGAAGCATTATACATAGGCCACCATTCCCAAGAAGGTGCATAGTTCTGACTTGTCTTTAGGAGGTGGCATTTTGCAGATGGCTTGTATCTTTTGATTGTCAGGTTTGATGCCGTCTTTTGAGACTATGTGTCCCAAGAAAGGTAGTTGCTCCTGGAAGAACTGGCATTTGGAGGGCTTGGCCAACAGCTTGTGTTGTGCCAAGGTTGCTAAGACTTCCTCCAGGTCTTTGTGGTGCTGTTCCACTGAGGGCTGTAGACAATAATATTGTCCAGGTACACTAGGGCATGTTTGCCTATGTGTGGCGCAAACACTTTGTTCATGAAGGTCACAAAAGTGGACGGGGCATTGGTCATGCCAAAGTTGAGTACCACACATTTGTAGGAACCGTACTTAGTGCAGAAGGCTGTCTTGGGGATGTCTTCCTCCTTGATACAAATCTGATTGTAGCCTGCAGTTAGATCAATCTTGGAGAAGATGGTGGCTCCTCCCAAGGCGTTGAAGAGGTTGTCAATCAGTGGCAGTGGGTAACAGTTCTTAATGGTGACTTTGTTTAAGGCGCGGTAGTCTGTGTCCAGGCGTAAGGTACCGTCCTTTTTAGCCACAAAGAATATGGCAGCCCCAAAGGCTGACTGTGAGGGGCGGATAAGTCCTTTTTCTAGTGCCTCCTTGAGATAGGCGCGCAGGGCATTGTCCTTGTTTGGGATCAGCCTGTAAATGGGGTGTGCCTTGGGTACAGCCCCCTTGAGTTGGATAGAGTGTTGAATGTGTTTCTCAGGGGGTAGCCCAGGTAACGCTTCCTTAAAGATTTCTGGATGGTGGGCCACAATGTTGCAGTCTTGAGGCGTGGAGGTATCCTGGTGGTCCTTGAAGTTTATGATTTCATACTGGAAGGAACCCCAGTAAATTGCCTTCAGTTTTTCCTTCTTGTCCAGAGTCTCAGTGATGCGTACAAAGACATGGTCACGTAGGAGTTGATCCACAGAGTCAGGGTAGATCTGGTGGTTGACGCCTTCACGCTTGATGGTCAGCACAGAGGTTCCCCAGTCCACGTGGGGGTTGTTTTTCCGTAACCAATCTAATCCCAGTACAATGTCAAACTTAGGGAAGTTGATGACGGGACCTTGGATGGTGGAGTGAAGGTTCTCAAGCATGATGGAGAAGGGGGAAGTTTCCTTTGTCACGGCAATGTGGTGTTTATCAGCCAGGACCACGTTTTTAATCCACAAAGGATTAGTGGCCAGCTTGAATTTATCCACAAAGCTACTGTTGACTAAGGTTCAATCTGTGCCCAAGTCCAGGAGTGCTGAGCCTGTGTAACTGCAAAAGCAGAAAGGGTAAGACATCAATTTATTGGGATGTCTGGCAATGGTATATAGTACCAGGTCTTCCGAGGGCACTTGGATCATTGGGCATTGGTCCACGTCCTTGGGTTGGTATTCATTGTTGGGCAAGTCAGGAGTTGCGTGGGGAGAGCTTGGCTTGCTTAGTGCTCTCCCCGGGCTTTCCCCTCATCTTGGTTGCCTTGGGTGGCAGTGACACGGAAATGAGTGCAGTTTGACTGGCCATTACTTCTATTTTCATGCCCATTTGAACTGGTGGGTTTGTGGTTGGTGTTGTTTCCGTTGCCTCCAGGGGGTGATCAAGAGGAGCGCCCTCTTGGATGGGAGTCCTTGGGCCTTTCTTGTTTCCTGGTCTGTGCCTTGTGTAGAGCGTTGGATGCTTGTTCTGCTTTTTCTGCTTCACGGTACAGGCTTTGAAGGTTGGTTACCTGGTCCAGGTTCACATGCCTCATCACGTGCAACTTGAGGGCGTTGTAATACATGAGGTGTGTTGCTGGGGTGTCAAAGGCCATGTTGGATGGGGCACAGAGACAGAGTTCCTTGTAGGCGCGGGTGAGTTCTTTAACGGTGCCTGTCTGGGTCAGGTTCTTTACTTGGCATATGATCATGAGTGCTGTATCCTTAAGCACAAACCTTGCCAAGAAGTCCTGCTTAAAGGCATCCCAGTTCTTATCAGTGTGCTCTTTGTGCCACTTGTCACACCAGGTACCAGCGTCATGGGTTAGGCAAATGGAAATCTCCACAATCCAGAATTGCTGTGGGCATTTCATTTGAGCCAGCTTGCTCTGGGCGGACTGGATCCATGCGGCAGCATTGTTGTTGTTGGCCCCAGCAAAGGGCTCCAAGGCGGCGCTGCAAAGCCTTTGTGCTACATAGGCAGGCATGGTGGTTTTGCCAGCTGGTTGCGGCATCAAGGAAGGTGCCTGAAAGAACCCTTGTGCAGACATGGCGTTGAAGGCAGGTAGCGGGATCACTGTGTTTTGGTAGAGGACAAAACCATCAGGTATCTCAGTACCAGGAGTATACAGAGTCCAGTTGGGCAGGAGGCCAGACATGATTCTGTCAAGGATTTGTTGGCCGCGGCGTGTGCAGGCAACAGGCGGAATTTTTCAAGATAAGGTAGGATGGAGAACCTACCTGTGCTACCAATGTTGTAACTGTGCTGTTTTAGCAGAGTTACATGGGGAAAAATATTTAGAAACTAGATAATAATCTTTATTGAGAGATAGTGATTATATAGTTCATGTGAGTCAAGGATAGTAGGAACAAGATTGGTGATCATACAGCTGGATGGAAGAAGGGGGTGGCTTGATCCTGATAATGAGTCAAGCGCCAAATTGAGGTATCCACCGCAAAGGATCATCATCTGTTCATGTTGTTGGGTTTGGTAATTTGAGTTGACTTCCTAGTCTGGCTTCAAGTAACCAGATAATTGGATTGCGGGTCACAAACCCGCTTGGTTGGAACCTTGTTGGTGGGTCAAGCCTGCGGTTTTGACAAAAATTATATCAAACATCAAGCGGTGTAGTTCAAACCACAAACAAAATGAACTGACACAACAAGTGAAATGGATGGATGCTATTCTGGAGTATATTATAATCCAATCAGGATTCATATGTGGCACCATCAGAAGGACTAAAGTGAAACAAAACTTGAGCAATCTAGAAGCAAGATTACACAAGCACAAAACAAAATGAACTTACACAAGATGTGTAGTATGAGAAGCCTAAAATAGAAAAGTAACAGTTTTACAGCCAATCAAAAGCTATCCAATTTAGGAACAGAGGCATTTTATCCATTTTCATGGCTCCAGATTTGTATGAAAAGGTTTTGAGAACCTTCAAAATATGGACTTGAGATTACAATAAAAATAATTCTTTAAATTTTAAAATTTCTACTTTTAGTGATTTTATCCTAGGTTTTTTACAATAGTTTTTACAAGCAATATCTTCAACTGCGCCAGCAGTCAAGCCAGCTGCAATGGAGGCAAGGCTCAGAACGTGGAGGCACCTGTTTACACCCAAGCCTTTGAGGCGGGTAACAAGGAAGCTGACCTGTTACTGTCCCCCAGCCCATATGGCTTTGACTTGTTTGAGAGTCACTTAGCATCTAGCTCTGCCTTTGCTCCCACACCCACCCCTTCACAAGCTGCCTGTCAACCAACCAATCAGGATGGCAACCTCAATCCAGAACAACTTCCTGCCACCAGCCAACCTGCCCCCCTACAGCCAATCAGGCTTCAGCTCCCACCGCCCAGCGCTCCAAACGCAGAATAATCACTGCCCAAATTCTTCAGGAAATTGTGGCACTCAACCTTCAGGGTCTGTCCTGGGATCAGATAGCCAGCCAATTACAATTCACATGGGCTACTGTCATGAGGGAATTCAACAACCTAATGAACAAGGGGAATCTGATTGGGACAGCCAAGAAGCCAAAGAAGGCCACAGAGTCCCAGATCAATGAGGCATACCCAATAATGCTTGACCTCCTCCAGCGGGATCCCAAGCTTCCATTGACCCAGGTCCAGAAGCAACTTGCGCACCATGGCATTTGGGTGTCTGAGCGCATGGTGCAGCTCTGGATGCACGGAAAAAGGCTTTCATATGGGTTCTTACCAATGTTGCTGGCAACCAATGGGATGGCGCTGAGGATTCCCCATATGATACCGCAATTGAATCAACCCTGGTCAGATGCTTGACAAGTCTAAAAGAGATGACATCATGTTTGTCTTGTACTATAAGTTATCAATTGCATTTGACAATTTCAGTGAGCAAGAAAAAGCCGCCACCAAGAATGAAAGAAAGAAGGTCAAGAAGGGGACATTCATTGGTGCATTTATGGCTGTTTCAGCCAAGGTTTTTGTCTACTATTGGACAAACCCTGATTTCATCAATGGGTACTCATACAGCCACATCCTTGGTGGATTGCTTGACTCCTGGGATGGCTCAAATTCCAAGCACTGGGTTTTCTTGAGCCACCAGATGAAGGGTAGCTCCACCGCCCTTGAGGCCATCCAGGGACGCAGGCACCAGGCCTCAGTCTACCCCGCCAGCCATGCAGACGTCCATCTGGCTGATGTTGTCTTCTTCAACATTGGAGATACACTACAGGAGCACTGCCCTCAGGCTTTCAACGACCTCTATCTTGGGGTCCTTGATCACAAATTTCTCTTTGGTCACCAAATGGTGGCTGACTTGTTTGCGCAAATGGTTTTCCATGTGAACATGGGCAACCAATCACGCAAGGATAAGCACCTCCCACCCCGTGCCACAGCCACCTATCAGCCCATCCAGCCAATGAGTGATGAGGAGTACAATGAGCAGTATATGGTAGCCATCACGCACAATCCTCCTGCCTCCACCCCCGCCACCAACACCCCCTGCCCACAAACCCAACCCATCCAATCCCAGACCCCCCAGGCCAGCACCGCCTCTACGTCTTCCTTCCTGCGCCATTCTGCCTTCTAGGCATCACTCTTCCCCGCCTCAATAAACCCCTGGTCCCAGAAAATTTCTATTTATATTATCTTTATTTTGAATTTTAATTGTTTGTGTTCTCTTTGTTTATAGTTGGCTATATTCTTTATGTTCAGCTTATTTCTATAAAATCATATATTTACTATGTTGTGTATCTAGATCCTGAACACAGTTATTTTTAGCACCCAAACATATCCCCTTGTGAAAATATTAATAACAATTTGGTGATCAGCTAAATTTGAATTAGAAAATTATAGTGTTAACTGTTTTTAGATAAAGTTGTTACTGATCCAAATTCAAACCTTAATGATAAACTTTAAGCCAATCAGGAGCCAAGTGATAAAGTGATTGTTGTGACATAAAGGGTCATTCAATAAATCTTTGGTGCATGTGCGCTAATTAATATGTTTGGCTGGATGTTTTGCCATTGTACACCATTGCCGCTGTGGTGAGTTGTTGATGGACTAGTGCTAACTCAGCAGCTAATTGGGCACTAGTACATCAACAACTCACCACAGCGGCAATGGTGTACAATGGCAAAACATCCAGCCAAACATATTAATTAGCGCACATGCACCAAAGATTTATTGAATGACCCTTTATGTCACAACAATCACTTTATCACTTGGCTCCTGATTGGCTTAAAGTTTATCATTAAGGTTTGAATTTGGATCAGTAACAACTTTATCTAAAAACAGTTAACACTATAATTTTCTAATTCAAATTTAGCTGATCACCAAATTGTTGTTACTATTTTCACAAGGGGCTATGTCAAGCGCCAAAAATAATACAGTAATCAAGGAAACAATGCTAACATAAAGCAAACAACATATATTGAGATGAGCGTAAAACATATACACAATGGGTAAAAAGATGGGATAATGTAGTAGATGGGAAAACAAAAAGGAATAAAAAAGAGGCAACAGTATCAAAATAATACAGAATTTATTGGGGCAAAAGCTATAAAAACATATGGAAAGCTTAGTAAAAAATTTAATGAGAGAACTCAAAAATCTTCTGAAGGACCTCGACTTGGCAATTGCCAAAATAAAGGATATTGACCACAAGGTCAAAGCAAAGGTGAAGTCCGCTGTCCTCACTGGGGACAAAATTGATAAGGTGTCTGCAAAGGCACTAATGTCAAAAATGCCTGACACCCCAGGAATAACAATTGAGCGCTTACTAAATATTCAAAAAACGGTGGTTGAGGGGCTCCAGTTCAAGGCATACAATCTTTCCGTGCCGTCCGTCTGGGTTGATGACCCAGAGATGTATGCCCACCTCAAACCCACCAAGTGTGCCAGGGCGGAGGACACCAAATTGCCCGCATAACTGCTTGCGCTGAGAATGGCAAAGCTGGCTGAAGCCGCCAGAAAAGAAGAAATACAAGAAGGTAATCTAAAAAATAAAATTAATAAATTTTCAAAATACTTACATTTTATTCTTAGAAAACGTAGACGGTAAACTCTGCCGGGTCCTGGTCCCTTTTGTCCCCCCACCTTCTATGCAAATTATGCCACTCATATGGCAAAGCAATTGTATCTGTCCCCCATGTTGTGCGGGAGCTGGAGGACTGTATCCACAGGTCCTTTCCAATGTCGCAGGAGGCGTTGGCCAAACTTACACATGCTGAGGGGGCATCCAAGTGGGCAGTTACTGCCTACAAGGATGCCCAAATGGTCCTCCTGGACCTGGTGGTTCTCAGTGGAGTTTACTGTGTAAACTCCATTGAGTTTGTTTGGGACGTCCTGGCAATGCTCCCATTCAAGAATGTACCAGAGATGAGCCGGGCCCATGCGGCTGCTTGCTTCTGCTTCCCGGTGGAGCATACCATATCTTACCTGTTGGAGAACTTTGGGTGCGCAGTGTCAAAATTGGCTGTTGCAGATGCAACAGCCGTAAAGAAGACCAAGATCCTCCTGGCAGACTTCAGGCTGGCCTGGAGTGCTGACGAGACGGAGGTCCCAGCAGCTATGGAGCTGACCTTTGCCAAAACCAAGCATGAGAAGAAGATTAGCACTGTGTATAATAAACTCTATGAGTTTACAGAAGCCTTTGCTGGACAAAGGCTTCATCTGGTTGTTTATCTAGGGTTCTTATTCTTCTTTGGGATGAGCGCGTCTGTTGAGGACCTGGACAGGGTCCTTCTGGGGATCAACAAGGCCCAGCTTGCACTTGACGGGAAGAAGGTCCCCCTGGATACAACTTGGTTGATCATGTGATCCAGGATGCCCTGGTCCTGGCAGGCATCTTTGGGTTTTCAGCCCCGCCAGAAAAGCTGCTCCTTCATTCCCACCCCACCATCCTTCCTTTTACCAGCAGGAGGGAATACTTTAATACAGGTGTATCTACCATCCACGGTGTGGCAGTGGAGGTTGTGTGCCACCTCCATTGCAGGGTGGGTACATACTGCCAAACTCACTACAGGCGTCCATAATAAATTCTCTTTTCTAATAAACATCTTTATACTCTACAATATTTTTATTATAATTAATTTTTCAAATAATATTTTAGAAAACAAGATTTACAAAATATATTACAGAAATGGGTTTCATAAAAGTATAAAATTATATGTTAATAAAATAAATTCTAACTTGTACATTTACGTTTAACTTTTTAAAACTATTTTTACATTTATTTGACCAAAGTGATTTAAATATTTTTGCGTAATCCAGTACTGAGCGTTTGATTACCTCAGATGGCATAATAAAATAATATATAATAAAATAAATAAATAATTTACATCTATTGATGGATCTTCTGAATGTGATTGCGGCTGTGGAAACATCTAAATATAAAATGATAATTAATAAATCTTGAATAGTAAATTAGAGAATATAAAAAATGTGGACACACTAAGCCTTTAATTGATTGGCTGTTTGGCTAGGCATGCAGGGATGAACAAATCAGCGTGGCCATAGAATTTGACCACAGTCTCAGCTGGGAGAGTATGGATCCCGGCCTGCAGCAAATCAAACAGGTCCTCAGTCCCTGTTGGGGTTCCTTGCTTGACAACTTGCTTGAGCCACCCAAAGACTTCCTCAATGGGATTTAGGAAGGGCAAATAGGCAGGGAGGAAGAGAAGGCGCAAATTTGCTGTGGCCAATTGCTGGGGGCCCACTGCAATGCTGGTGTTGATTGATGGAAATTCTTCAAGAATATCAGACACCTTGTGGAGACCAACATTGTCCAATACAATTACGTTGGTGAAGCCCGGGCTTGTGCGCCTCAGGTGCTCCTGGACCAATTGGAGAAATGATAGGAAGGTCCGGCTATTGTGGGAGCTAAGTATCATTTGGTAGAGCTCAACCCCCTTTGGACCAAGGAGAGCCACCATTGAGTATGCTGTGGCGCGGACTGCAGCACACCAAGCCATCCTGTCATTGGAGCCTCTGGGGACATACCCATACTCATTGCACATCAACAAGGCAAATGCTGATTTGCCAATATAATAGAATTTCACTGTCCCCTTGGCTTTGAGGGCAGTGTACGCCTCTGCGTAATTTTTCCGGACGTCAATGTTGGCTGGGCTGTTTCTGTTGTAGGGGGATACCCCGAGCTTTTTCCAAGAAAATTGCATTCCCTTCACCAGATGATAGTAAAAGGAAATCAAGGCCTCAATCCCAAAAGCGGACTTGACCATAGCCTGTATATTTGCCAGTTCAAGATGGCAGTCCCAGGTGATCCACTGGCAGATTGCCCATTTGTGCTCCTTGGTGAGCATGGTTGACACACGCAAGGATTTCTCCACGGCAAGGACACAACCAGTATTAATGAATTTTTGGAAGGTCTTGCTGGCGTATTTGGGATCCACTCCAACAATGGCCACAGCTGCCTTGTAGTCACCCAATTCCCACATTATCTTAAGCAGGATGATGCGTTTGATGTCGGGGATGCGCTTCTGGGCGGGCTTTTTGACAGTAGGGGTCAACTCATTGGGATTGGGCACAACACAGGGCATGGGCACCTTGGTGTAAAATGCAGCAACTTTCTTTAGAACCAGCTGTCCCTCATTGATTTGGTAGAACTGGGGCTCCTTGTCATCCTCCTGATTGCCATCACTGATGTAGGGCTTGTAGCTAGTATCAAGTACAGGCTTCACCTTCTTCAGCATGGCTGACGGGACCAACTCTTGCCGGTACACAATGTTGAACACATACAAAGTAAGTTCCACCTCCTTGTCTCTAACTTTCTTGGTGAAGGTAACCTTGGTGGGCTTCCAGGTCAGCTTTGGGACCCAAGGGTTAATGCTCTGCACCCTAGCGCTTGTGCTCCTTGAACTGGCTGTGTCAGTGAAGCGTCACTATGGAACTCTCCTCTCCCGCCTCCCTCCTGAGTAGGCACTTGTGTTGTACTAAGTCTATTATTTGACCCGCAGGGGCAACCACAACCGCGGCGCACAATGGGTGCAATGGTAGTCTATTGCTGTGTTTCTTCCATTTTAAAATTTAATAAAATATTAAATAAATTTCAATTAAGTTACTCCCTAATTTTAATTTTTGCTTTTATCTGAATATGGATATTTAATTAAAGTTTGTCTCACCCAATATCCCAATTATAGATTTTTTGTTTCTTAATTAGTTGTTTTTGGTTTTACAACGCCCATTTTAGAATGCTCAAAAAAATCCACCCATTTTCCTAGATTTTACTGCCAAATTCAAACACCCAACACAATATTTTTAAAATTTATGTTTCATATCTTGTGTCTTATTTTAGATACCTTGGTATCATTCATGATTACAATCCATTGCACACATTGCGTGAGTGATTTTTTTAACATAGTGAGTTGCTATTGTGTTTTGTTTTTGGATTGAGTTTTGACACACCACACTTGGGTGTATTTTGTCACCAATTCACATAGTAAATATATATACACCAAAAGTTAAACTCAAACTATTTTGTTTGTGAATCAATATATTTTGGATTATATTTTGAATGGTTTTGCTTTGTGCATGAGTACTTTGTTGCTGTGTTGACCCATTTTGCCCATTCATACCAATAAACCCTGTTAACAGAGTGTATATTTTAACCTGAGAGTTGGATTTTGTTTAAATCTGAAGAATTTTTGCTTGTTGCCATAGCTTTTAAAACTATTGTATGCACCAAGCCTACAACAAAATGATGGCTTCAGTGGACAAAGAGGAGCAGTGCGCTTTTTGAAAAATGCCTTGCTCAGTTTGTATTGGTTTCTTGAATTGACTTTGGGCTAATGTCAATCAACTTTTCAAAAAAAACTGCTCCATCACTTTGGCTGGTTTGGAACATAGTTTGACCACAACTCTGATGCTGGGGATTTCCTTGACATGAACTCCATGTTTGATGATAATCCTTCCCTCCATAGCACCCAAGAAGATGCTAGCCAGCATATTTTTTCCCTTCCTTCTCTCACCACCTTCCCCAAACTGGTGCACCTCCTGCTACCCTGTCCACAATTCTTTGCGCCTGCTGCAACTCCAATAATGTGGTGGTGGACTACCCCAACCTTCTTAGCAAGTTTGGGATCTGCCACCATGAGGAGACAATTTAAAACTTTGTACAGGCACTGCATTCTGAAGATGCAATGGCACCAATTCACACAGTCAAGTTGTACCACAGCTGGTATGAAGCATCACATTTGGCTTCTGAAGTGCATTAAGGCTGCAGTCAGCTACACCAGCCCCCCAGTGAAATTTCCGCCCAGTATGCCCACACCATTGCTATTTGCAATGATTATATTGATGAGGTACCTTGGGTTTGGGCTTTTGAGCTTGCAGCAGACCCAAGTTTCTACCAGACCTTGGCTACTGCAACTTGTCACTTAATGTGGTATCTCCCAAGAGTATCCAGCCTGGGTACACTGGTTGTTGTTTGGAGCATTACTACTCCTTGGATTATCAGATCTGCGTCACCCTAACTCTATCCTATTCCTAAATGAAAGATGATTGATGGACTGCTTTACCATAGGTTCTGTGTTCTCTGCTTGTAGTGGCTGGGGCTGTTTGGTGCCATTCTGTCAGGAATGACAATTTGGATGCACCTGAATCCCAAAGTACAGAACCAGATTCAAACCCTGAACAAAACCATTTGCAGACCACCAGTTCCAAAGACTGAGAGTCCAACAGTCCACTACCAATTGACAAAGCTGTTGCCAACCCACCAGGACCCAAACCCTTAAATACCACGCAGGGTTCTACAAGCAAACTGCCAGTGCAAGATGCCAGTAATTTCCCTGAAGTGCCAATACCTGACACCAGCAGTTTTCTTGGTGAAATGCACAAGTTCTCCAATGAGAGTTGTTTTGAACTCCCCCTAAGCCTAGGAAGTGGCACTGAACCCAAAGGTCCAGCCAACGCCCAAGTTGCCAAACAGAAGGATTTAAAGTCTTCTTACCCCAAAGCAGCCAGTGGCAGCCTGCCAGTGCCAAGTACCACACTGCCATCTAAGATCCCTGATACCAACCTGCCCAAGCTCAAGAAACCCAACCAGAAAATGAAGCCTGGAAGTGTGGTATAAGTATCTGTCAGGCCAAGATCAATCCCCATTGTCAATTTAAAAAAAATGTTATGAGATATTAGTTTCCCCAATTATTGGCATATTTTATCCTTGTCATCTTTCAGTTAACTCAAAGATCATCCAACCCTCCTGCCAATCTTCCAGCTATGTATTGTCTGCCAGGTATTCCATTTATTCCTGTCTATTTTACAGAATATCCCTTGAAGCCTGAGTACAAGGACTACACCACAGACATTATATTAGCCTGGTATCACTTGGCCAGAACTAAAGAGTTAATCAGATACAACCAAAGAGCCCCTTGACATGTTACTAAGCCCTCCTGTTCAGGGATAAATACAACTTCCTTCCTGCCTACCTGTGATGATCCAAATGTTTGGTGGTTTGCAGGAAGGGCTAATTTTGGCCAAGTAAAAATTTGGTTGTTTGTTGCAGATAGAAGCCTAGTAGAGAATGATGGCTACTAGGGAAGGTAAGGCCTAGCTAGTAGGTGTAAAGACTACTAGAGGCAGATGTTGTCCCCACCTGGTAGGAGATATTGGCTGCTGTGGGCTAGTAGTCCTCACCCAGCAGGGAACTGTGGCTGCTAGGGGTGAGGAATGAGATAGCTCAGTAGTGAACTTTAGTTGCTTGGGGTGGAGAGCAATCCAGCCTGATGAGTAGCGTGTGCTGCTCAGGCTGGAGAATGTTTAGACCCTGGAGGGTAGCATGGGCTGCCAGGGTAGAAGTATGTGCCAGCATAGTAGGGGTGGCCTACCAGGGCTGTAAGTTTTGGACCCCTGGAAGGTAGCACAGGCTTTCAGGGAGGGGAAGAGCTTGAGGGCTATACATACCCTGATACACTTACAGGAGGCTTGTAGCAAGAATTCTACCTAACAGACTGATAGGGTGTCCTTGTTTATGTTCCTATGGGGGCTTTGGGGAGAACTCAAAGTGAGCACTGGAGGGCATAGATTTTCTCAGAGGTGTCACCAAGGCGGTTTGCTTGGGGAAGCAGCTGCAGAACTTGGTGTGATCAGGCCTCTGTGAAGTAAAGCTGATTACTTTGTGACTGAAAGTCCAGAATTAATCACCCAGGTGAGTGAAAACAATGGCATATACTTTGATGATCTATTTTTGGATAGCCTAAGTGGATTGCCACTTGTGAGGGCCCAGTCAAACGCCGGTTCAATGTAGACTCATGCCTGGGTCTACAGGTTCTGGTAACAGGGGCTGAGATAAATAACCTAGGTGGTTTATGATTTGGGACCAGCAGAGAAGAATAGTAAGAAGGACTGTATGATCACTCTGAAGACTAGTTGAGGGACTGCTGGTTCATGTTGAAGTTTGGAACCAAAATGGTTCATTGTGCAGTTGGAACCAAGGTGGTTCATAGTGAAAATAAGCTGAAGGACTGCAAGCTCATGATGCAAAAGCAGACAGAGAACCAAGAGATCAGGATGCAGGAGTAGCTATAGATCTTATGGATAGAATAAGCTGCTTGGAGACTGAAATGAGCTGCTGAAAGACCAGAATATGGGTCATTATTTGTTAGATTAAGCCAAGGCACCAGCTTAAGCATTTTAAAGACTTTTAACTTCTTTGGTATCATTTAAGTTGTAAACTTATGTTTTTTGAACATTAATATAATGCTTAGTTTACTGAAGAAAATTTTAAGAGTGTAAAATATACAAATAACAAATATAAATCTTATTTCTATTAACTGTATTTTTGCTAAAAACCCTTTTTTCTATTTTAATAAGCCAAGAATCAAATATATGAGTTGCATGGGAGAGTAATAGCAGCCCCAAAGCCATAATTGCTATTACCCTATCTTTGGCTCATATAATTAATTTCTTGGTTATTTTTAGAAAAAAAAGTTGTTGTATTTAAAAGACTATTTACCCTATGTGAAATATAAGTTTTTGTTATGCGTCCAACTTCATGAACATGTCCTACTAATCCTTTAGTAGTATCAGCTCTCTTTGTTTCACTGTCATCTGTGCAGAACTTTGCACAATAATTTATTTTGGAGTACTCCTTAACATCCTCAAATGTCAAAGGTGAAACATACAGCTCACCATATTTCATTAAATATGAAAGATTAACATAAAATGCTTTGACTTCAAGCCAGCTTTTTTTAGGCCTAGATTTTCTATCATAGATGTAAAAAAAGGTTTTTTGGGAAGCATCTGAATTATTTACAAGTGACTCATATAAACCCTTTCTTTCTTCCTCTCTCTCAAAAACCATTTTGAGATCATTTATATTTTTTATATACATCTCATTTTCCTTTTGTTTAAATATTTTAGATAATACACCAAAATGACCATCAACAATACTTTTGCCATGACACTCAAAAAATCTATTAAACTTAATTGTTCCTTTTATAATTTTAGGTATCTCTTTAAAAAGATAATATAAGAATTCATAAGATCTAAAATGATTACCATTATCAGCCCAAACTTTAATATTTTTAATATTCTTAAATTTATTATTTTTAAGCAGACTTATCAAACACTGACCTGAAAACAAAGAGTCATGAGATAAAATTTCAGATAAAAAGTCATGATACTCATATTTAATTTTCTCATTTTCTTTAAAAGCAATTGCAAATCCTAATAAAGAAATAGGTATTTTCTCATAAAAACAATTATTTGTCTCTATAGGACCCCCACCTATTTTAAAGTTTTCTTTATAGTCTATTACTATAACACATGAATTATTATCAAGATTATTTATATCACTAATATATTCTTTATTTTGATGCTTATAAAACTTGTCATGTAGGTCAATAGATTCCAAATTTTCTTTAATAGATTTAGGCAATGGCAACTTCTTTATACTCAAATCCTTTTTCTTCATTTCTAATGATTTTTTTAAGTTGCAAATGTTACACATATCAGTTTGTTTTTTGCTTCTAATTATATTATTAGGAATAAGCTTATAGAAAGTGGAAAGTGAAATAGAAATATTGTTTTTTATTTTCATATCTTCATAAATTTCTTTTTTTGTTTTCAATAAGGAGTATTTTATTTTAGTTGAGTATTCACTCAATTCTTTTTGTAATTCTTCATAAATCAATCCAGGGGATTTTTTAGTGAATTGGCTGGTTGGAAATGAATTTTTTAATATGTGTTTTAAAATATTTTTTATGTTTTCTTTCTTTACTGAATCATTTTTTCCTTTTTTATTTTTTGAATTTAATGATGCTTTTTTAGCATTTTTTATTTTTTTAGAATATGAATACTCATTTTTTGTCATTTTAAATCCATGATCCCAAAGCTCTTTCAGGCTGTAGCTTGATGTAACCAATGCTCTTAGGGAAGGAAGGTGCTTGGCAGGGGACTCTGACATCAATTCCTTTAGGTTGTTAAGGAAATCATCTGTCTTAGAATTTTGTATGACAGGTAAGAAGGTACTTTTTCCAAACTCTGTTTTTAATAAGAAATGCTCAACAAAGCGTTTAAGATCACTGCCAGCAGTAAAAAGGAATGCTTGTTTAAGCATAGATATTCTTTCTCTCTTAGTAGAAGCCCCCAGTGAGAAGAAGGGTGTCATCTGAGGTGCAAACTTGATAGGTTCCATAATGACAGTGGTTGGGTTCCTTGGCTTGGTTCAGGCAGTTTTTGCTTGGAAATAGATGTGCAGTTATCAGAGAGGAGTAAAGGTGTGGATTTTAAAGTAAATCTCTGTAAAGTTGAGCTGTTTAAATACCATGTTAGCTGAGCTTTTGCACTACAGGCATAAATCCCCAACTGACCCCCAACTGATCTCCTTGATTTATCAATATCACCCCTGGAGTCTGATATCATTGTTTATTTACCCCTTTTTATATTCTGGTTAACTGTTGATATCTCAGCAAATAGTACTTCAATCTTGCTCAAACTAGTATCATTAGAAAGCCCTTAATCTCAGCTTTTGGAATTGTGCTGCAATGTTATATTTCAATACCAATTTAGTATCTTGAAGCGGCTTTGAATGTAAGCTTATAAAATTATTATTTGAAATAAAATATGCTAATTAACTCTTAAAGTATGATATTTTAATCAGTAAACTAAATTTAAAGTATAAATTATTATTTAGCTTACTTCTAGTAACCAACTCAAAAACCTTTTGTTTAAATAAACTTAAGTTTATTATAACTTTTAACAGTTCTTAAAAAATGAACTTTATATATCTTAAATCTATCAAAACAAAAATGTTATTTTTAATCACATATAAATATTTGCTTGTATAATTAAAGTTGTATCTTATTTTTATAGATACAATGACTAAGATCATTTTCTATTTAGTTTAAATAAATTTCAACCCTTATAAAATTTAATTAAATAAAGCAAGATTTTGATACTTTCTTTTTTATGTTTGAATTTTTTATACATATTATCTCCAGCATACAGTATAAAAATATAATTTTATTAAATAATTGTATAAAGCTATTTTATTAATATTAAATACTTAAGAATTTGAAAAGAAATACTTTTACTCTCTTATAAGTTCTTATTATATATTTTCTATAAAATCTAACTTAAGAATAAATTACTTATGCTAAATGAGATCACTGAAATTTCAATAAAAGTTTAGTTTTAGTTTTTTTTAACTTTTTACTAGATTTTTTATAAAACAAATCCAAAATTATTTAATATTTATTTATTTAATATGCAAAAAAGCTGTCTGCCCTCTTTTTAAAAAGAGGGATTCAAAAATTATTATATTTTAAATTAAATATTTTTAAAAAAGCTAAGATTTTAGGCAACAATTTAATTTCCAACAAAAAGCATTGTATCAGTTTTATTCTATTTTTATTTTTCTCTTTTTAGAATGATGTCATTTTTTACTAATCAGCTTTCAAGAAATAATGGTATATGAAATAAGATTGTTACTAGCTTTTAATACAGTTTAATTTAGCTGTAAGTAGAAAATGACTAATTTAATATAGGTTTTTATATCATAAGGATTAAATAAGATTTATTTTGATAAAATTGTTATAATTATTTAAATTTATTGATAAGAAAATTAAAACAAAATTTTAAAGTGTTAAGTAGCACAGTTAATAGGAAACAGATTAATCTAACAAATAATGACCCATATGATGGTGAAGACTGGTGGTCCAGAGAAATGATCCAAGATTTTGTCTAATCAATTTGCCAAGGAGAAAAAATGTGGAATTTTTTGCCTTGATTTAGTAGTATAATAAAGAAGGAATGTGGATAGAAGTGTGGGTAAGAGATTTATTTATTGTCTCCTAGGATAAATGAAGGTATTTTGCTATGAGAGCTAGATACAATGTTGTTTGTTGGGATGTTTTCCTTGGATTTTACAATATTTGTAAATATATGGGGAAAACGTTGAAGAGGTCCAAAAAGAACAATTTAAATAGTATTCTACTATATAAATTGGTTTAGGTTGAATTTATGGAAGACTGGTGCCGGAATACTGGACTGGTTAACGCTTTGGTGCACAAAGAGTTGTCAATTTGAGCAGTTTAAGCAGTGGAAATTTTTTCCTAGTTGGATCCCTGTGGAACTTCAGAAATAATCCAGTTTTATGCTCTGCGTTCATTGGTTGAGATCTGGAAGGTTTCTTGATGGAAATGATTGGTTGGAAGCCAAAAGCTTAAAGCATAATCAAGGAAATAGTGAATTAATAAAATAAGCTTTTGAAAAAGTAAGTATGTAAGCTTAAGTTATTATAGGAAAAAGTGAGCAGGAATAGTTTAAGCTTTTGAAGAAATCCATTCTGAAGGCGGGACCATTGAGAAAAGTACTCTATAAGAAGGGGCTAGCTGGAAAGTTATGGGGTCTTTTCCAGGTCTTTTGAGTTTCTACCAAGAGGTTTTTGGAAGCCTTTTGATTTCCAGCAGGAGCTTAGTTGGACTGATACAAGTGGAATAACAAGGCCACTTGTGCTATACAGAGAGCTGAATCCCAAGATAAAGGAGCAGGAGCCCAAGATTAGGGATCTGGAGCTTGAGATAAGGAGCTGGATCCTAAGCACAGTGTAGGAGTCCAAGTCTAAGAAACAGAAGTCCAAGACTAAGATACAGGAGCCCAAGACCAAGTACAAGGAGTCCAAGTTATTGTTAGAGCACTCCAAGTATTTGCAAATCCATATTGTTTCCCTGACCACCCAGGCCATATACCAGACAATTTATAAGGAGATCTTCCTTTTGAGAGTAAATAAAAGCCCATTTCAACACATATACATATTTCTAAGATACATTTTCTCTTACTAGAGAATGACAACTCATTCCAACTGGTCCCTGGCTATGACCCAGGACACAATTTGGGGACTGGTGGACAGGAAACCCACAGGTCTGTTAGCTCTTCCTTAAATATGTGCATGTATTCTTTTAGGAGTGCTGCAAGTTCTGGGCATTGAATTTCAGTTGTTTGTATGTTATTGAATTCCTTGTACCTCATTATTGGAGGGTAATGTCTTTGGTTAGACGTTCTTAGTTGTCCTGATTTATGATTTGGACAAATACTGTGTCTCTTAGGATGGGATTGTTAGGTTCTTTGAGGATGTTGAAATTGACTCCATTGCATTTGATGGCCATGGTTTTTGTTTTCAAACATACACTGGGGTTCACTTGGGTGAACCAGTCCATGCCTGCTACAATATTGTAGTTTATGTTGCTCATGAAAAGCCTTTTGTTGGACTTTTTTATACCTTGGAGGTCAATTCTGAAGGGAGTTGTTTTGCCTTCAAGTAGAACATTTGAGTTGTCTACCATTCTGGCATATTTGAAGTTGGATTTGACAACTGGTATTTTGTATTTGGTTACAAATGGTTTGCTTACCATAGTGTGCTGTGCACCAGAGTCAAATAAAATTTTATGTGTATGAAATAAAATAGTACATGGGTAGACAAGAAGTTGTGAGCAATCTTTAATTTTTCATTCATAAAGATAGAAGATTGTGGGACATATGGGATGTGAGCAGCAAAGTTTGTGCCTTGGTACACTTTCTTGTTGGTTTGGGGGAAGACAGGGCACTTAAGCCTGTCCCCCTCTACTTTCCCTGTTCCTTTGCTTTGAGACTTTCAAGTTCAGATAATGTGGTGTCAGATTCATAGCAGGTTACTGTTTCAACATTGTTTACTTTGGCAGTGTTCTTTTTCTTGGGACAGGAGCATTTTGCGCTCTGGCTGTTATTGCCATTGTTTCAATTGGAGCTGTTGTTGCTATCATTTATGTTTTAGTGTTTGATGCCTTTGGAATTTTCTCTGCTATTGCCGTTTGAGGAGTGGCTGCCATTGTGTGCAGCATATTCCATGTTTGTGCGTTTTTCTGTGTGCTTGGCTTCTGCAATGAGCGGAGGCATGGAGGTGTTAGCCTCAGGACAGATGAGGGCAGCAACTGAGGGTTTCATTCTATTGATTAATGATGCTCTAGTGTGTACGCTGTCAGCTTGTGCTGGGCTTTTGGATCTTGCGGTGTATTCTCTCAAATTCATTGATGTAAGCTGTGATAGTGATCTTTTGAGAAAGATTGCTGAGCTGTATTGCAATGTCTTGGAGGGATTTGGTGATGCAGAAATTGGGGGTGATATCATATTTGAACTCTTCCCAGTTATCAACTTTTTTGTTAGTTTGTGAGCCAACCCAGGTGGCAAGCCAGTTAGCTGCGGCCTCATACAAGCGCTTGCTGGCTTCCTGGACCCACTTTTTGTGGGGGATGCGGCTGGTGCAGAGGTTAGCAGCTGAGTATTCCAGCCATTTGATGATGTTTTTTTTGTTTTTACCAAAGAACTTATCAATACCAATGTACTTGGTGTTGGTAACTTTGCCTGTAATAGGCAGTTTTGTGTTTGTTTGTGGTTATAGAGTGACTGTATTGAATTATCTTGTTGCATGCTTTGGGCATATTCATTCCTTCAAGTACAGTGAATTCACACGGTATATCTTTGTCAATGTTGTGGGCGCAGAATTATGTCTTCCAGGTATCCTGGTATGTAGCCTAGTTTAGTACGTGAGAAAAGTGGGCTGGTTCTGTTCAGTTATTTTCTCTTTCATGGGTGTGGTAAAAAACTGTAGCTGCTACCAGTGATGAGGAGCAACTTGTGGGGAAGCTTCAAATATGGGATTTAAGAAGAGAAGAAGTATATTTATTGGATAACACTTTAGACTTATATAGCATTTGCTGTGGTAGGATTTTAGTTAGATTGAATCTAGGGATTGCTCATGTGCAGGATAGGTTCTAGTTGTTGGATACTTGGACAGCCATTGATATTGCTTTTTTTGTCTTTCTTGGTATGTAGAACAGTTTATTGGATTGACACTAAATTAGGCAATGACTGAGTGTTAAGTGGGTTAGCAGCAGCCAGAATACCTGTACATCCAGCTCCTCAACACCAAACTTAAGGGGTTACTCTGGTACATCAGGAGTGGGCTTTGTCTTGACGGCTGCTGCCTGATGTTCCTGGATTTTTTTGGTAGTTGGTACCAACTGGTTCAAGTGTTCTCATTTGCTAAAGTGGAGGCAGATCTGTGTTACTTCTTGGTGATGGGCTCTTTGGCGCCCTGGAATTTAACCAGGTAGGTGTTCCTGTCTGGTTGGTATTTGATGATTCTTCCTGGTCTCCTGTGTACTGAGTCTAGCTTCTTCCAGGTCCCAGCCAGGACCCAGATGGGGGAGTTGATGGGGAGTAATTCCTCTTTAGAGGTTGCCTTTTTTGCTTTGAGCCTTTTTGTTTCTGCTATTTTAGCTTTGAGGTGTATGTGTTGTAGAGTTGGTGCTTGTTCTACTGTGGGAGGTTTTCCTGGGGGGATTTTCACATATGGTTGGTTGTTGTGGGTAACCATCTCTGGTTTGTACCTGTATGCTAGCTCAAACAGTGAGTAGCCTGTCCCTTGATTGGTGAGGACCCAGTATACTAATAATGCATGTTTCACATTTAGTGGCCATGTGTCTTTGGCTTTGCCATCCATAATTTTGTCAAGTGTTCTGATGAGACTGCCTCTAGCGTTCAACTCTGCCATTGGCCTGTGGTCTGTAGGGCAAGGTTATGGAATGTTTGATGTTCTTTGCTTTTAGATTATTATTTACTATGTGACCTGATAACTCTTTTGTTCCATCAGTTACAATGTAGTCTGGAGTACTATAGTCAGCTATGATTGCTTTGTTAATGAATTGATTTATTGTTTCTGCCTTGTGTCAATTGTTGCCCAGCAGAAAGGCCAGTGTGTAGCAAAGTTAATGGCTACAACTAGGAAATCTTGCTTTGTTTTAGTTTCTGGGAAAGGTCACAATACTTCCAGTCCCCAAACCTTGAATGGTTCAGGGTCAGGTACTGGGTTAACTGTTGGCTGAGGAGCTTTGGTGCTGACGTATTTCTCACACACTGTGCACTTCTTCATAACATCAATTATGTCTTGTTTAAGATTGGGTCACCATACTATCTCTTTTAGAGCAAGATATAGGTTGTTAGCCTTTGTATGTCCTATTAGGTGGTGGTGTATTAGTATCATGTCAACTTTTTGTGTGAGTAGGATGTAGGAGACATGTTTATCTTTAATGATGAAATAAACTTTGCCATTTGATACATGTAAATATTTTTCATTCCTCACTAATGTATCATGGATTAGTTGGTGTGTGGAGGGATCTTTCCCTTTTGTCTTGTACTCAGTGCTATACAGGTTGGGCCAGTCAGGGTCCAGGTGGTCAAGATAATCCTCTATTGGCTGACATAGCCTAGAGAGTGCATCAGCCGTGACCAGCTCTGCCCCCCTTTTGTACTAGATGTCTAGATTGAACTGTTCCAGCAGGGACATCCATTTGGTTTGTCACCGTGCAAGTGTGTTCTGAGTTTTGAAATTGATTAAGGATTTATGGTTAGTTAGTACTTGGACTTTTAAGTGTCTCTCTAGATAACATCTCCATTTCTTTCATACATAGTATATTGCTAGCAATTCCTTGTTGTGTATTGGGTACCTCTGCTCAGTGTTGGTTAGTTTTCTACTTTTTTAACATACTGGCAGGAATTCTTGCTGCCCTGGCTGGCGGATGTGTAAGACAGCGCCAATGGCAGTGTCACTGGCATATGACTCAAGCTTGTAACACCTGTTATTATTAGGGTATTGCAGGATTGGTGCTTCAATCAAAGTTTTTTTCAATAGTTGGAAATTCTTGTTGCATTCTGGTGTCCAGATGAATTTCTTTTTGACATTACCCTTGGTTAAGTCATTGATTGGTGTGGTGAGCTTTCCGCAGTCTTTGATTATTTTCTTAGGTAAGCTACCATTCCAAGAAAGCATCTAACTTGTTTAACAGAGGTGGGGTGTTGCATGTTATTTATGGCTTTAATTTTGTCTGGATCTGCTTTGATGCCACTGTCAGAGACAATGTGGCCCAAGAACAGGAGTTCATTTTCCATAAATTGGCACTTACTTGGTTTTGCATAAAGTTTGTACTTTGCAAGTTGGTCAAGTGTCTTGTGGACATGCGTGAGGTGTTCCTCTTTTGTTTTTGAGAATATGATAATATTGTCAAGGTAGCACAATGTTTTTGAGAGGCCATTTAGTGCTTGGTTTATCATGGTGACAAACGTTGTGGGAGCATTGGTCATCCCAAAGTTCATTACCCTACACTCTAAGGATCCAAATTGTGTATGGAACACAGTCTTTGGTATGTCCTTTTCTTTTACTTCAACTTGATTATAACCAGATGTGAGGTCAATCTTTGAGAAATATTTTGCTCCAGAGAGCCTTGTGAATAGACCTTCTATGAGTGGAAGGGGTATTTATTTTTTTACTGTACTTGCGTTTAGTGCTCTGTAGTCAGTTACTAGGCAAAGAGATCCTTCCTTTTTCTTTACAAAGAATACCACTGTCTCCCATGGGGATTCAGACGGCCGGATAAATCTTTTGGCAAGGTTGTCCTCAATAAGGGTCTTGAGACTTTATGTCACCATGGGGGAGAGTCTGTAGAGGGGTTCAGGGTTAGGCATGGTATTGTATAGGTCAATGTTGTGCTTAACTCTTGCTCAGGGGGTAACCCTGCGAGTTCTTCCTTAAATACATGAGTGTATTTGTTTAGGAGTGCTGCAAGTTCTGGGCATTGGATTTTGGTTGTTTGTATGTTATTGAATTTGGTGTACCTCATTATGTGTAGGGACTGTCTTTGGTTAGAGCTCTGAGTTGTCTTGGTTTATGACTTGGACAAATACTGTGTCTCTTAGGATGATATTGTTAGGTTCTTTGAGGATATTAAAATTGAATCCGTTGTGTTTGATGGACATGGTTTTTGTTTTCTGACATACACTGGAGTTCACTCAGGTGAACCTGTCCATGCCTGCTACAATGTTGTAGTTTATTTTGTTCATGACAAGTCCTTTGATTGATGTTTGGATGCCTTGGAGGTCAATTCTGAAGGGAGGTGTTTTGCCTTCAAGTAGAACATTTGAGTTGTCTACCATTCTGGCATATTTGAAGTTGAATTTGACACCTGGTATTTTGTATTTGGTTACAAATGGTTTGCTAACCATGGTGTGTTGTGCACCAGAGTTGGATAAAATTTTGTGTATATGAGATTTATAAGTGCATGGGTAAACAAGAAGTTGTGAGCAATCTTTAATTTTTGCATTCATAAAGATAGAAGATTGTGGGACATATGGGATGTGAGCAGCAAAATTTGTGACTTGTTACAATTTCTTGTTGATTTGGGGGGAGACAGGGGCACTTAGGCCTGTTCCCCCTCCTCTTTCCCCTGTTCCTCTGTTTTGAGACCTTTGAGGTCAGAGAATATGGGGGTCAGATTCATAGTGGTTTGCTGTTTTAGCATTGTTCACTTTGGCAGTGTCTTCTTTCTTGGGATGGGAGTGGTTTGCGCTCTAGCTCTAATTGCCATTGTTTCAATTGGAGTTGTTGTTGTTATTAAGGGTGTTTTGATGCTTTTTGTCATTATAATTGTCTCTTCCATTGCCATTTGAGGAGTGGTTGTGTGCAGCATATTCCATGTTTGTGCATTTTTTGTGTGCTTGGCTTCTGAAATGAGCGCAGGCATAGAGGTGTCAGCCTCTGGACAGATGAGGGCAGCAACTGAGGGTTTCATTCTATTGATTAATGATGCTCTAGTGTGTACGTTGTCAGCTTGTGCTGGGCTTTTGGATCTTGCGGTGTATTCTCTCATATTCATTGGCATAAGCTGTGATAGTGGTCTTTTGATAAAAATTGCTGAGCTGTATTGCAATGTCTTGGAGGGATTCAGTGACATGGAAATTGTGGGTGATAAGGCTTTAAACTCTTCCCCGTTGCCAAGCTGATTGTCAGTTTGTGAGCCAACCCAGGTGGTAAACCAGTTAGCTGCGGCTTTGTGCAGGCGCTTGCTGGCTTCCTGGACCCACTTTTTGTGGGGGATGCAACTGGCGCAGAGTTGAGCAGATGAGTATTCCAGCCATTTGATGATGTTTTCTTTGTTTTTACCAAAGAACTTGTCAATACCAATGTACTTGGTGTTGGTAACTTTGCCTGTAATAGGCAGTTTTGTGTTTGTTTGTGGTTATAGAGTGACTGTATTGAATTATCCTGTTGCATGCTTTGGGCATATCTAGTCCTTCAAATACGGTGAATCCACTAGGTATATCTTTGTTGATGTTGTGGGCGCAGAAGTATGTTTTGCTGGTATCCTGAGATATAGCCTGGTTTAGTACGTGAGAAAAGTGGGCTGGTTCTGTTCAGTCATTTTCTCTTTCATGGGTGTGGTCAAAAACTGTAGCTGCTACCAGTGATGAGGAGCAACTTATGGGAAGCTTTAATTATGGATTTAAAAAAAGAAGTATATTTTATTGGATAATACTTTAGACTTATAAGCTTGAGCTGTTGCAGTTTTTGAGTTGGATAAAAGATAGGGGAGGTCATGTGCAGGATAGGTTTGAGTTGCTGGATACTTGGAAAGTCATTTGATATTGCTTTGTTGCCATTTCTGGCATGTCAAACTGTATATTGAAAAGGCACTAAATCAGGCAATGACTGGATGTTAAGTGGGTTAGCAGCAGCCAGAATACTTGTACATCCAGATCCTTGACAATAGTTTGGAAATTTACACTGTGATTATTATTTAACTTTGCAATCAAAACTAGAGTAAACAGATTTTGTCTAAGTAACAACTAGTCTACTTTAATAATCACACAGAATGGCTAAAAGGTTATATTTAATTCACAAAATTCAAACTAGAGAATGAAGCTTGCCAAAGCTCAGAAGAAGTTTAGAAAAATGATGATCAAAGTAACATTTATTAAATCTGATTCAATAGAAGTGTTACAAGTAATTATTAAGGTACTTGAAGCTATTCTATGGTGGGATATACCATCTTGAAAGCACCATCTCAAAAATTAATTGAGATATTGTCATTAATAACATCAGCCATAAAACTAATAAAAAATTTTTAAATAGTTAATTTTTAAATATTGGTTTCTAATACAGCATCTTGAAAAACTGCATCACAAAAATGCTATCTCAAATCAAAATAAAAGGTAAGTTATCTAAATGAGGTTATCAAAACTTGGTGAATTCAACTGCAGAACTACCCATTTTTAAACGCCATGGCAGTGCCTTAAACAAATAAAAAGTGCCAACTAGTAAAAGTCTTAAGCGCTGTGGCACTACCTTGCAAACATATTTAACGCTGCAGCAGCACCAGATTCAAGTCTCCAACATATAAACTCCACTAATAAAGTCATATTTTATAAGCACTAAATTCAGAAGTATAACTAAATAATTTAAAATTAATACAAGAAAGAAAAAATAATAAACAACAAAATAACTTTAAACAATGAAAAATAAGTGAGAACAACAAGTTTATTGCAGACACAGGTTCAGTGAGAGTTGCATCTTGTGTTGGGGGGCTCTACACTGCTGAGAAGAAGATGTAGCTGGAGGAGAGGCCTGAATTTTGGTGGGACAGGGATGCTTGGCACTAACTTAAAGAGGTAGGACATTGACTTGCCCACCCATGACCATGGACCAGTGGCAGGAATAATAGTATCTATAACTTGTGTGAGAGTAATATAGACAATCTCAAATAGCTTATTGGTATGATCCAGAAGAAGCTCAGCAGTGGATGCGGGCATAGGTTTGGGGATGATGGGTGGTTTCATGTCTAATTGGTAGTGTGGGTTTCCTGTCCACCAGTCCCCAAAGTGTGTCCTGGGTCATAGCCAGGGACCAGTTGGAATGAGTTGTCATTCTCTAGTAAGAGAAAATGTATCTTAGAAATATGTATATGTGTTGAAATGGGCTTTTATTTACTCTCAAAAGGAAGATCTCCTTATAAATTGTCTGGTATATGGCCTGGGTGGTCAGGGAAACAATATGGATTTGCAAATACTTGGAGTGCTCTAACAATAACTTGGACTCCTTGTACTTGGTCTTGGGCTCCTGTATCTTAGTCTTGGACTTCTGTTTCTTAGACTTGGACTCCTACACTGTGCTTAGGATCCAGCTCCTTATCTCAAGCTCCAGATCCCTAATCTTGGGCTCCTGCTCCTTTATCTTGGGATTCAGCTCTCTGTATAGCACAAGTGGCCTTGTTATTCCACTTGTATCAGTCCAACTAAGCTCCTGCTGGAAATCAAAAGGCTTCCAAAAACCTCTTGGTAGAAACTCAAAAGACCTGGAAAAGACCCCATAACTTTCCAGCTAGCCCCTTCTTATAGAGTACTTTTCTCAATGGTCCCGCCTTCAGAATGGATTTCTTCAAAAGCTTAAACTATTCCTGCTCACTTTTTCCTATAATAACTTAAGCTTACATACTTACTTTTTCAAAAGCTTATTTTATTAATTCACTATTTCCTTGATTATGCTTTAAGCTTTTGGCTTCCAACCAATCATTTCCATCAAGAAACCTTCCAGATCTCAACCAATGAACGCAGAGCATAAAACTGGATTATTTCTGAAGTTCCACAGGGATCCAACTAGGAAAAAATTTCCACTGCTTAAACTGCTCAAATTGACAACTCTTTGTGCACCAAAGCGTTAACCAGTCCAGTATTCCGGCACCAGTCTTCCATAAATTCAACCTAAACCAATTTATATAGTAGAATACTATTTAAATTGTTCTTTTTGGACCTCTTCAACGTTTTCCCCATATATTTACAAATATTGTAAAATCCAAGGAAAACATCCCAACAAACAACATTGTATCTAGCTCTCATAGCAAAATACCTTCATTTATCCTAGGAGACAATAAATAAATCTCTTACCCACACTTCTATCCACATTCCTTCTTTATTATACTACTAAATCAAGGCAAAAAATTCCACATTTTTTCTCCTTGGCAAATTGATTAGACAAAATCTTGGATCATTTCTCTGGACCACCAGTCTTCACCATCATATGGGTCATTATTTGTTAGATTAATCTGTTTCCTATTAACTGTGCTACTTAACACTTTAAAATTTTGTTTTAATTTTCTTATCAATAAATTTAAATAATTATAACAATTTTATCAAAATAAATCTTATTTAATCCTTATGATATAAAAACCTATATTAAATTAGTCATTTTCTACTTACAGCTAAATTAAACTGTATTAAAAGCTAGTAACAATCTTATTTCATATACCATTATTTCTTGAAAGCTGATTAGTAAAAAATGACATCATTCTAAAAAGAGAAAAATAAAAATAGAATAAAACTGATACAATGCTTTTTGTTGGAAATTAAATTGTTGCCTAAAATCTTAGCTTTTTTAAAAATATTTAATTTAAAATATAATAATTTTTGAATCCCTCTTTTTAAAAAGAGGGCAGACAGCTTTTTTGCATATTAAATAAATAAATATTAAATAATTTTGGATTTGTTTTATAAAAAATCTAGTAAAAAGTTAAAAAAAACTAAAACTAAACTTTTATTGAAATTTCAGTGATCTCATTTAGCATAAGTAATTTATTCTTAAGTTAGATTTTATAGAAAATATATAATAAGAACTTATAAGAGAGTAAAAGTATTTCTTTTCAAATTCTTAAGTATTTAATATTAATAAAATAGCTTTATACAATTATTTAATAAAATTATATTTTTATACTGTATGCTGGAGATAATATGTATAAAAAATTCAAACATAAAAAAGAAAGTATCAAAATCTTGCTTTATTTAATTAAATTTTATAAGGGTTGAAATTTATTTAAACTAAATAGAAAATGATCTTAGTCATTGTATCTATAAAAATAAGATACAACTTTAATTATACAAGCAAATATTTATATGTGATTAAAAATAACATTTTTGTTTTGATAGATTTAAGATATATAAAGTTCATTTTTTAAGAACTGTTAAAAGTTATAATAAACTTAAGTTTATTTAAACAAAAGGTTTTTGAGTTGGTTACTAGAAGTAAGCTAAATAATAATTTATACTTTAAATTTAGTTTACTGATTAAAATATCATACTTTAAGAGTTAATTAGCATATTTTATTTCAAATAATAATTTTATAAGCTTACATTCAAAGCCGCTTCAAGATACTAAATTGGTATTGAAATATAACATTGCAGCACAATTCCAAAAGCTGAGATTAAGGGCTTTCTAATGATACTAGTTTGAGCAAGATTGAAGTACTATTTGCTGAGATATCAACAGTTAACCAGAATATAAAAAGGGGTAAATAAACAATGATATCAGACTCCAGGGGTGATATTGATAAATCAAGGAGATCAGTTGGGGGTCAGTTGGGGATTTATGCCTGTAGTGCAAAAGCTCAGCTAACATGGTATTTAAACAGCTCAACTTTACAGAGATTTACTTTAAAATCCACACCTTTACTCCTCTCTGATAACTGCACATCTATTTCCAAGCAAAAACTGCCTGAACCAAGCCAAGGAACCCAACCACTGTCATTATGGAACCTATCAAGTTTGCACCTCAGATGACACCCTTCTTCTCACTGGGGGCTTCTACTAAGAGAGAAAGAATATCTATGCTTAAACAAGCATTCCTTTTTACTGCTGGCAGTGATCTTAAACGCTTTGTTGAGCATTTCTTATTAAAAACAGAGTTTGGAAAAAGTACCTTCTTACCTGTCATACAAAATTCTAAGACAGATGATTTCCTTAACAACCTAAAGGAATTGATGTCAGAGTCCCCTGCCAAGCACCTTCCTTCCCTAAGAGCATTGGTTACATCAAGCTACAGCCTGAAAGAGCTTTGGGATCATGGATTTAAAATGACAAAAAATGAGTATTCATATTCTAAAAAAATAAAAAATGCTAAAAAAGCATCATTAAATTCAAAAAATAAAAAAGGAAAAAATGATTCAGTAAAGAAAGAAAACATAAAAAATATTTTAAAACACATATTAAAAAATTCATTTCCAACCAGCCAATTCACTAAAAAATCCCCTGGATTGATTTATGAAGAATTACAAAAAGAATTGAGTGAATACTCAACTAAAATAAAATACTCCTTATTGAAAACAAAAAAAGAAATTTATGAAGATATGAAAATAAAAAACAATATTTCTATTTCACTTTCCACTTTCTATAAGCTTATTCCTAATAATATAATTAGAAGCAAAAAACAAACTGATATGTGTAACATTTGCAACTTAAAAAAATCATTAGAAATGAAGAAAAAGGATTTGAGTATAAAGAAGTTGCCATTGCCTAAATCTATTAAAGAAAATTTGGAATCTATTGACCTACATGACAAGTTTTATAAGCATCAAAATAAAGAATATATTAGTGATATAAATAATCTTGATAATAATTCATGTGTTATAGTAATAGACTATAAAGAAAACTTTAAAATAGGTGGGGGTCCTATAGAGACAAATAATTGTTTTTATGAGAAAATACCTATTTCTTTATTAGGATTTGCAATTGCTTTTAAAGAAAATGAGAAAATTAAATATGAGTATCATGACTTTTTATCTGAAATTTTATCTCATGACTCTTTGTTTTCAGGTCAGTGTTTGATAAGTCTGCTTAAAAATAATAAATTTAAGAATATTAAAAATATTAAAGTTTGGGCTGATAATGGTAATCATTTTAGATCTTATGAATTCTTATATTATCTTTTTAAAGAGATACCTAAAATTATAAAAGGAACAATTAAGTTTAATAGATTTTTTGAGTGTCATGGCAAAAGTATTGTTGATGGTCATTTTGGTGTATTATCTAAAATATTTAAACAAAAGGAAAATGAGATGTATATAAAAAATATAAATGATCTCAAAATGGTTTTTGAGAGAGAGGAAGAAAGAAAGGGTTTATATGAGTCACTTGTAAATAATTCAGATGCTTCCCAAAAAACCTTTTTTTACATCTATGATAGAAAATCTAGGCCTAAAAAAAGCTGGCTTGAAGTCAAAGCATTTTATGTTAATCTTTCATATTTAATGAAATATGGTGAGCTGTATGTTTCACCTTTGACATTTGAGGATGTTAAGGAGTACTCCAAAATAAATTATTGTGCAAAGTTCTGCACAGATGACAGTGAAACAAAGAGAGCTGATACTACTAAAGGATTAGTAGGACATGTTCATGAAGTTGGACGCATAACAAAAACTTATATTTCACATAGGGTAAATAGTCTTTTAAATACAACAACTTTTTTTTCTAAAAATAACCAAGAAATTAATTATATGAGCCAAAGATAGGGTAATAGCAATTATGGCTTTGGGGCTGCTATTACTCTCCCATGCAACTCATATATTTGATTCTTGGCTTATTAAAATAGAAAAAAGGGTTTTTAGCAAAAATACAGTTAATAGAAATAAGATTTATATTTGTTATTTGTATATTTTACACTCTTAAAATTTTCTTCAGTAAACTAAGCATTATATTAATGTTCAAAAAACATAAGTTTACAACTTAAATGATACCAAAGAAGTTAAAAGTCTTTAAAATGCTTAAGCTGGTGCCTTGGCTTAATCTAACAAATAATGACCCATATGCTACTAATGTTGTAACTGTGCTTTTTAGCAGAGTTACAAGGGGAAAATGATTAGAAGCTAGATAGATATATTTATTTGTAAATATAAATTATATAGCTTGAGGGAATCATGGATAACAAGAACATGATTATGATTATCACTTGGCTGGATGGTTAGGGGGTAGCTTGATCCTGGTAATGAGTCAAGCGCTAAACTGAGGCATCTAACATATGGGATCATCATCTGCTCATGTTGCTGTTTCTGGAAATTCATGTTGACTTACACATTTGGCTACAGGTCACTGAGAAGTTGGATTGTGGGTCACAAGCCCGCTTAGTTGGAACCTTTCTGGGGGGTTGAACCTGTTTTTTGAAAAAAACTTTTTTAAAAATTCTTTTTAAACCTTTCAATGGCCTGATTTTATTTTCTGGCAGGAAAATTTAATTTAATTGGCTTTTAAAAGGGAAAATTTTCACTTTAAGCCTCTTAAATACAAAAAATATAATTAAGAAAATCATATGTGTAAATAATAGATCTTATTAGTAAATAGATTATTTCTAATTTTTGTTTTATTGTAAAGTAAAAATTTACACATGAAGAAAATTATAGTGGATCAAATTTAACTGAAAATCCTCCTGCCCCTAAAGCCTGATGGATTAACCAACAGCTTGATCCAACCGGTTGTCTAATTAGGGTCATATCAAATATCACCCACCTAGCAGTAGCACTACCTATTGCTATCAGTGTGGTGAAACCCATCACCTGTCAGTTGGTCAATCCAATTGGTTGTTGGCCACTTCTGGAACTCACAAGACGTTCTTGATTGTTTCTTCAACAAAGAATCATTCCAGATTGCCTGGGTGAAACAACTACCTTCCGGTTGAAGTTTACACCAACTTTGACGTTGATTAATTGACTGGTTAATTAATCAATGATTAATTTTAACCAACTTGCCCCCAGGTTCAAACCCCAGCCACATTCTCATGTTGTTTGGGCTATCCCTTGTTTTCTCCTGGATTGCTGTGTCAATTAACTGGTATCAACCCCTCATTTCCCTTCCCTCTTCCCCATGTTATGACTAACTTACCTTGATTTAATCAAGTGATTTGTAGTAAATAAGGTTTTCCTTTTCCTTCCCAATAAAGATATATATGCTTCACCCCTTTTTAGTTACACCATTGATTTTTCCTTTGAGTGTATTCTAGTAAAGATCATTAAGGTTAGTCTCCTAAAAAATACTATTGTGCCAAAAAGACCAACTGAATAGTTCTACTTGGGGAGTCTTGCTAGAGTAGTTGCTATGTGTCAGGATTGACAATTTACCTCCTCTGGAAAACCTGGCCCAGGAACAGGATTCAAACCCCACCCTGGATGCCCACAGGCTGCCAGCCTTGAGGACTGAGGGGCTGCGTTTTTTGGGATCAGGCCCCCTCAAGCTGAGGCCCAGGCTAAGTCACAAAGCAAGAATACTAACATGGACTTGAGAGTGGTGGCACTCAAGGAGGGACTTCTTGACTTTCCTAATGAAGGCAAGGAAAGTCCCTCTGTAAACTTCATGAACTTGAAGTCCTCACAAGTAAACAATCAGGTTCAGCTACTTGAGGAAAACGTGGGCTTAAGGCCCACTCCCATGACCTGAGCTCAAGAACAAAAAACTCTAGTGACATTCCATGAGTTCTCCACCAATGAGCAGTCCCTCAGTAGTGGTGCCATTTTTCCGCTCTCAAACCCAGGCGTCCTGGCCTCCTGACCAAAGATTTCTCAACTTGTTGAGGATACATTTATGAAATTTTGAGGTTTGGAAGTTGGGTGCTATATATTCTCATAGACCTTGCGCTGATACTGTATCACCATTTTGTAAAAAAAGGGTCATGAGACATTGATTCCCCCATTTATTACCCTATATTATTCTTGCCATTTACCAAATCAGCTTCAGATCTTCCGGGCCACCCGTTCATGTGCCTGCAGTTTATTGTCCTCCCGGTGCTCCCTTGGTCCTGTCCACTATACGGAATACCCTTTGAAGCCCGGATACAAGGTATTTACTCTTGAGAATATTTTTAAAGTGATTCCCTGGCCCAACTGAATTTGCGAGTAAGATTTAATAGACACGGCCCTTGGCATTACTCTGAGTCTGTCCTTTTCAAAGACAAGTACAACCTCTTATCCACCTATCAATTGGACATGGAGCCACCAATCACTCCTAAACCCATGCTCATGTCCCCACCTGAACTTCCCACAGACTACTCTAACAAGCTATTTGGGATCATTTATATCACCCTCTCTGGGGTGATTGACACCATAATCCCGGCTGTTGGCCTGTGGTCCTGGGTAGGGAAGTCTTTTTCATACCTTTTTAAGTTAGCCCCTATATTGTGGTAGGCTCTTCCCGCAAAAAAATCTAGCCTGCATGATCCCAGAAAATGACATGCCAGTCATCCAAGCTTGGATCCTTGACACTGTGTGCTGTTATGCTACCCTTTGTAGTCCTTGCCTTGTTGTAATTACTTACTACTATAAGATAGTTGTCTGGATTCCAACTTGTATAGTAGTATTGTCTCTTGACCGACCAATAAGTCCAGCTTATCTCCTCATCTATTATTTGTCTACAGTCCATTGCTGGCCAGCTACTCATCAAATCACAGTAAGAGCACCACAATCAGTATGGCTTTATTAGTACTGTCCTATTAGGATTACCCTTTTTCTCCACACAACTCATTCCTAAGCTACTCTATTCTCAGAGCCACCTCCTGGTGTCCTACCACATGGGCATAAAAGCCTTTTCCTTCTCTTTCAATGAAGACATAATTCCGCAATCTTTTTCTCCTATCTCATCTTTAACTGTTGTCTTTATCACAATGTGAAAAACAAAAATTAAGTAATATAGTTGTAATAAATAAACAGGATATTTTTACTCAACTTTAAGAGCTGGATTTCCAATAGTAGCCGACTTTTATCCTAGGATCACATATTCAATGCACTCTAATATCATCATTCGATGGTGTTATAGAAGGCTTGTTAGGTTTGTGCAATCTAACTTTGGTTGAGTATTTTTATTAATTAAAAATTTATTCAAAATGTTATAGTTAAACAAAAAGAGAAACTTGCATTTAATAATGTAAGAATTATTATCAACTTTTTAAGCTTGCATTATTTAAAGCAGGTATTTCTACAGCAGGATTGAATCCTTAGCATGTGATGGCCTGATCTAGCCCTGTGATGGCGATTCAAAGTAAATCGTCTGGCATCCCGATTCACTTTGGGTATGATTAAAACGTTTATCCCTAGTTCCAACTAGGGATGCTTCGGCTCAGCCTCGGCTGGCGCCCGGCTCTTGGCCGCTACATTTAAGACGGGATTGCTGTATATTTGAAAAGTTTAAAATTCATCTTTGGCAGGGGTGACCCAGAGCCAGAAACTGACCGCGGCTGCCTGGGGCTTGGCCGAAGCAGCCCTAGTTCCAACCTAGGGCTGGTGGATCACCCCGGACGCCCACCAGATCTTTACCGGCTTGCGAAAATGCGTTTTATTGCAACTAGATATTCCAAATGTGGTTTTATTCAAGGCGCCATAATCCAGAAGCTAGGTGAATGTCGGTCGCAACCCTATCCAACCCCAGGTAAGTTGACCGAAAACAAATCCAACGGAAAATGGGAATGTCGTTAAGGAAATTTATTAGTTATGACAATTTAGTTGGGTGGTGTCAAGCAGGAAGCTATTGAGTTATTTTGATTACCGAACTGAAAAGCGTTAACAGGTTTGTAACAAACTCCGACTCCAGGAAATTTACTTCCAAATAATGATGAATTGGCATTGTACATAGTAGTGATATTTAAAGGCACTGAATACGTTAGTTTGATTCGATGGGAATGAATTTAGATGTAAGTAAGAAGCAACGGTTTATCAATTCAACTCTGGCTGCGTGCGACTTCTGCAAGGGCCGTAAGATCCGATGCTGCTTGCTGAATGGGACGTGCAAGGAGTGCATGCTACGGGGCTTGAAATGCATCATAAAGAGCCCATCCCTTCAACGGAGATTCTGCAAGCGGAAAGAAAAGGATTGGAACAAACATATTTTCGTTTGGAACAAAGCAGATCCCAACAAACCAACCACAACGCTTGAGTCAAGCATCCTTCCCCGCCAAGTACGACAAACATGGACACTGGCACCAGCAGAAGAGAGCACAATCTTGACCTCCCTCCGCCATGCAGAATCCCCCGCAATGCTTCATGTGCGAGATAACTGGGACTCGGTCTGTTTGTTCTTGGATGCAACAATGTTTAGACTGCTTTCGAGCACTCTCCTGGCAAGGGGACTTTTTCACGATGCCCCTTGATTTGAAGGCACCTTCGATTGTTTCTCCAAAAGTCACCAAAGGGATCCGTTATTACGAAGATGCAACCAAGACTTTATCTCTGATATAATCCACCAAAATTGTATGTATCCCATTTATATTTTCATTGCTAAATGATATTTTCATCATGTCCAATACCTTTATTCCTACACAATCACCATACCCCTATAAATTTGATTCTTTATAATAATAACCCCTTCAGGGTAAGTATAACGCTTTTATATAAAATATCATAGGTGTGTTTTTAAGACCTTCCCAGCTATTAATAATATATATAAAAGTGAGTCTGTCTGGATTAGGGCTGTATTGGATTTGAGACGGTGGCTCCTTTTCTAAAAAGGAGCCACTCGTCTCAAATCCGGAGACAATTTTGGAAAATTCTCAGGGTACTCTTTTTCCGGAATTGTCTCAATGCATAACCAAAGGTTCTTTTTTGGATTTTTTTAATAAAAATTACATTATATTTTTTACATTTTTAAAAACTAAAAATTAAGAGTTCAAATTTTATCTTATCCAAAAAATTAATATATACAGGAATCTGGCTTGTTAGAAAACAGAAAACCTTTTTTGACCTTTTTTTTAAATTTCAGATTCTCCCAACGTAGGGGAATTCAAAATCTGGAATTAGAGAAGGGAGGACGGAACAATTATGGCAAATGCTGTAATTGTCCCTTTTTTGGACTGACACAGCCCTAGTCTGGATGTATGTCACCTTGAGTGGGCTCAAACCGTAAGGGATTTGACTGGATTGATTTTCTATAATATTTAACTATAAAGTTGATTGCTAAGCCAAAAATTCAATTTGGCTCATCCTTACATAAAATCCCTTACATACATCTTTGATAGTACAAAGGTTGAATTTAGTGGAGTGTTGTCTAAATTATGTCAAACTTAGAATAAAGCTACTCAAACTTCTATAAATCTATATTTAATTAATTAATTTTTAAAATAGTGGCTAACTCCATTCAACCGTACCAAAGTGGCTTGTCTATTAAGATTACCTGGCTGCAGGATGTGTGGATTAAAATTGAAAAAGAAGCAACTGATTGTTTTAGATGTTTTAATATGATTGGATGTTTAAACACTTCTGATGATTGAATTGACCACAAAAAAAGAGAGCTTGGTCAACTTAAAGCAATATGATTCAAATTAAAAATAGAAAGATTAGTTTAGGGTAAAAAATGGTTGGCTTCCACATTTCAAAATTAATTATCTTCAAGTGAAGTAATAGAATATTCCACTTGAACGTATCATCTGTTCCAAGTGGCTGCATATTGTTTCAGAGTAAACCTTGTTTGCCACAGCTTCATCCCAAAAGAACATCAGTGGAGTAAACTGGCTATGATAAAATTATGACTTATTAAACGATTTTCATAGAATTCGAAGTACCTATATATGCTTTTCTGACAATTCCAATAAAAAATAAACCAAATATGATTGCTCTAGCTGCTCTATATGCTGAGATACACAGTGAAAGGCTGGTATTGAGCTCACATGACAATCAAAGGCCTGGACTCAGCATATTACATCTAAATTCCCTTTTAATAGTTATCACAAAACTAAAAAGTATCATATCCCTGTGTATACTAAGTCAATCTTTATGTGTGATAGCTTATTTAAAGCTACATACCAGCTCTACATTTTGAAAGGATTTGTGAAAAAATACTAAATTTTAAAATGATTAGTTTATCTTTACTAAAATTAATAGTGATATTACACTTATCTAGATTTAGTTTCTATTTATACTTGTAATATGTGATTTTAATTTTAAATTTAAATGTGTATAATTGAATTTACCATTTAAGAAAGCAATTCAATAAGTCTTTAATTAAACATATAATAAGTAATAAAAGCCTAAAAATACAATAAAATATATTTAATTGATTTATTATATTCAACTTTATATCTGTCCTTGGACGGGGCAACCACTCAGTTAAAAATATGGGTCAGGATTAAAGGCAGGACACACCATTTCAAAAGCAATTTCCTGCCATGATGTATAGCCTAATGGATAAGATATACAATTTAAATATACTGATTTATACTCAACCAATAAGGAAAACACAACCCTAATTTTTCAAACATTCACTTCAGAAATACAATTCCAAATCATTACCAGAATCAGAACCCTATTCCTTATTTACATCACTCTACTATATAATCCAAATGATATCTTAATTTAAAATATCTTGTCTTCTAATCTCGCCTTCCCTAAGACTCCTCTCAAAACTGGCATCAGAATAAAAGGAAAATCTGCTACAATATGTCACCTGCACCTGGAAACCTCTTTATGCAAAAGCAATAACACTGCACTCTCTTTCCAGGTTCATTGACACATCAAACTGTTGAATACCAACAACATGACGTTTGAAAAACCTACTTGGTATAACCATATTCTGCCATTTGACCTAGAAAGCAATATCTCACCAGTATACTTAGCATACAACTAATACATCATGCTAACAGGGCTTATAATTGAAACTTGAACATGCCTGAACTTATCCAACCTTATCCCAACTACCCATACCAATAATCAAACCAGCACCAGTGGGAATATCATAGATAATCACAGGTACACGAGAATTAATAACTTCTCTTCCAAGCCCAATGAAAACATAAAGGAATGATTTAAAAATGCAGCCACCATACCTTTTACCAACTATCTCACCAGAGAACAATGGGATCAAGAAGCTGTAAACACCTATTTGAATCAGCAGATAAATGATATGCTGCCTGGGTAAGCACATGATCAGGTGGAGAGCTCATTTACTTGATTACCTTAAAAGCAGAACTTGAGCAGCACTCTAAACCAACTTGAACTTGCAAGGCATTATATGACAGCGCAATAACCTAGCTCATAAACATCTCGTAACTTCCTATTTGGATGAATTTGAAGCAATTTTCTGCAAGATAATCAAACCATTCAATTCAGAAAATGAGATTAACAGGAAGCTTCCACCAACAATATTTTTACCTCAATATCAATCCACATATGTCCTGAAAAATGCACATCCATACCAGCAATGATGACTGCAGCCAGGAGAGCTTAAAAACGCTTGAATGTAGAATATGCTGTACACAACAACAGAAGCACTACAAAAACAAGGATATCAACAAGACTGACATCAAAAACAAGGATTATAAAATATAAGAGTTAACTACAGAAAGCAAAACCAAAACAATGGCAACTCAAAAAGCCATGATAAAAGACAAGGAAAAATTCAACATCATTGGTATAGCTGAGGCCAAAAATAAAACCATGGCCTGGATGAATTAAAAATGAACATCTCAGTGAAAGTATTTCACATGGCTATAAAAGCAGTAAACAGTGTTCTGTCTCCCCTGCATAGACTAGATTTAGACTTCTTTCTGAAGCTCTCTGCTTGTCTCAGATTTACTATACAACTTTTGATAAATTTTACCAAGAATTCTTCCAAACATTTAATATCCAGCTATCAAAAATACTAAACCCATCAAATGATGCTTGGTCATGAGAAAAAAACCCCAAGATTAGTTATAATTTTGAAAAAATCTACAGAATACCTGCGTATAAAAACAAATTAAAAAATTCCAAACTTTTGCTGGCAGATAGTATTGCTTGAAGGTGAAAAATACTTCAGTATTGATATAAAATAAGTCAAAAACTCCCTCAAAGCCCTCATGAGGAGAGTCCTTAACTAAAGTACAATTTTTGGTATAGATTGGCTCATCACAGCCAACCCAAACATATGTCAGGAAACAAAATAATGACAATACACCATAACAGCATAACTTTACAGGGGTAAAATAGAAAAACTATATCTTATCAAACTTAGCATCTGTACAAGAAGTTAATTAAGATGGCACCAATGAACCAAAGTAAACACTAATATCATAGTTTATATGCCACTGTAACACAAATGACATGGAAATCTTCTTCAAGAACACTAAACAACCAAACTAGACGCACTAATTGAAGAATACAGAGACATCATATTCAAAAAACAACTAAGCAAACTCTCTCATTAGAGAGAATTTAGGACCAAAATAAGGCTTCAGAAATCAATAACTAAACAAGCATCATCATCTAACTCATCTCCAACAGAAATGAAGCCCTTCAAATAATATTATAAGGATAACCTACCCAAGGGACTAATATGAGTATCAGAATCACCATGGGAGCTGGTGTATTTTTTGTAAAAAAATAGATATCCCTCAGAATTTTAACCAATTATAGAGCCCTTAATGCAGCCATGATTGAAAAAAACGTAAGTGGTGAACAAATTTGGAGCTTTTTAGTAGGCAAGTGCAGATTTTGGTAAGATAGGGGTTGGTTGCTTAATGAAGGTGAACATTTGGTGCTTTGTTTGTTGCCTAACTATAAGGTTTGGTGCTTGATCTTTAAGCCTTAGAGTGCTAATACAAGGGATGCTTATTAGTACTATGCATGGGTAAAGATATGCTCTGATATAGATAATTACATGGTAATGAGATTCTGATACCATATGGGGGTATAACAAAGTTGGGTTTTACTGCCACAAGGGTGGGAGTTTCTCTGTCTATGTCTTTTGAGGGCAACTGTGGTAAGTTCAACTCCCTGGTGATCAACTCCCTTAAACTTGACTCCCTGGTAGTTGACACTATAGTAAAGTGAGAAACCAGCTTTTGCCCTGATCAACAACTGGAAATTGACACTTTTTTAATTAAAGGATCCTAATGTACTGAAAACTTTTAATATAAAAACTTAAGCTATACAGCTATGGTATACTAAAGTGACCCCAGAGAGCTCAGAAATGCAATAAAAACAGTACCTTAATTAATAGAAATAAGGAGAAATAAGCAATTATTTCTCATTTTACTATGTAATTTACACTCTTCATTATAAAAATATTTTTTATTACCATAAAAATTAAAATTCCAATGAGACAAAAATAAACACAGCACAACAAATAAAGCTATTCAAAATATGAAAAAAAGTTAATGTTTATTTGATATAGTTCATATAAGCACAACTGTGAATATCATATGTTTTATTTGGAAATCAACAAAAATTAAGATATTTCACTCACTTTCAACTATAAATATTCATCTCAAACTTACCATGCATACATAGAACAATCACTGCTATCTAATTAAGTTAAAAAAACTTAAAAATTAAAGCTAAAAACTAAATGATCAAAGCTAATAAGTAAAAATTAAAGTTAAAAAGTTAAAAGTTAAAAGTAAAAATCATATAACTGAGCAAGCAAGCAAGTTTATTCCTCGTCATTCTTTCCCCGTTTCATTTTGGCCCCTTCCAGGAGGGCAGTGGCAATAAGATCAAGCTGCTGCTTAAGCTCAGAGGCCTTGTATTTGTGCTTGGCCGCACCCTGGATGGCCTTGGTGAAGAGGGTACAGCAGGTTGTTGGCTTGGTGGGGGGACACGGTTGGAGAGATAACACAGCTTGGAGATGGTTTTCTCCTGCTTGTGCTGCAAGAGGGAAAAGAACTTATTGAATTTTAGGTGGAGCCCAAAGTTGGCCTTGAGGTGTTTGTGGTAAGCCTCTAGCGCTGAGGTGGTCTTGAGCTCACCATTCACTGCCGCCCGGTACACATTCCAGCTGGCCTTGGCACGGGCCTTGCCTTGCCTCTGCGTGACAACCTTCCCAATCCACTGGGGCTCAAAGTACTCAAGGAAAGGCTTGAACTCTGGGTGCTTCACTATGTAGGGATCCTTTGAGAGCACCTCAAACCCCTGCGCAGTGTGCTCTGGCTTTAAAAAAGCCAAGGCACTAAATTGTGCCAGCACAAATCTGCAGGTGTCCAAAGTATCCCTCCGGCTCAACCTACTAAGCTTGGCGTGGGCCTGCACGTTACAAGCAACTGCTTGGCGGAAGTGGAAGTGGCACCCCTGCACCTCCCTGCTAAACAGCTGCTCAAATGCATTGAACTAAGCAGGCTCAAAGTCCATAATGCACACGCAAGGCCCAAGAGCTCTTAGCCTTGCCTTTTCCTCTGAGTCCAGGGTGGCCTGGTCCTTGTCAGAGGCAGGTGGGTTGGTGCGGGTGTGGGGGGGAGTCTTCTTGGATTCATCATCATTGGCGGGAGGAAGGAGGGCAATTGCTTGGCGGAGGATGGAGAACACGCGGGTATAGATGGCCTCAGTGGCCCCAGGAAGAAGAAAGAACGCAAGTGGAATCACCTGGATGTCAATCTGGGCATGGACCATCCAGAGCTGCTTGAACATCTGGGGGCAAGTGGCAAAGGTACCATCAACTAGCCAGGTTGACGCCCTTTTCAACTCCATCAGGTTCTGCTAAGTTGAGTAGCAAATTATACGGTCCTTGGCTGCAGGCCCGTCATCATGAAGCAGGAAGCGCTCCCCACTCGGAAGCTGCTTAAGCTCATGAGTGAGTGTGAGCTCAGAGAGGACGTCAGAAGCCTTAGGGGGAGGGGGGATTGGCAGCAATACTCTTATTGCTGATGAATTTGACCAACTGCTCCTGTGTTGGTACCAACTTGAGATTTTTGGGTTTGAGATGTTGGAGGGCCTTGATGGCCAGATCTGATGCGCAAAGATGAGAGGATGTGGGTATTACTTGCACAAGGTACCACTTTAACATCCAAGTGATTAGATGATTGGGGGGCTCACAAGTGTGCTCCCCCTTCTCCAACGTTACTTGCTCCCAGCCCTTGGTGTTCAACTGGGCCCCACAAGTCTTATCCTTGCAGACAAAGTGCTTGCTTTTGGTCTGCCGCTTTTGGTTGTTGCAATTAAAGATATAATTGTCAGCAACGTAACCAGGGCTGCCCTTTACAGACATGATCAGAAAGTACCAGGGGAAGCGCTTGGGAACTTTAAACTCTCTGTCCACGTTGCAAATGTTGTGGATGGCCAGTGGATCCCAAGCCACATGACCAGAAGCTTTAAACTTCTTGGAGTAATCCTCTGGCTCATCTTGGGGGTCAGATGAAGAAGGAGGGGAAGAGCCATTGGGAGGGGGAGGGGAAGGGTTCTTTGAGGCCTGCTTGGATGCCTCCTTTTTCTTACCAGAAGAAGAGGTGGGCTCCCTGGCAGCCTTTGACTTCTTGGTATGCCGCTCCTTGGTGGGCTCAGAGTCGGCCTCTGAGTGATAAAATGAGTGGTCAGTAAGATCACCATCAGATTTATTGGGGGAGGATTTTTGGGGGGAAGGTGAAGGGGATGTAGAAGATGAGGGTGGAGGGGGGGAGAAGTAGGAGGAGATGGAGTGAGAGGAGATGGGGTTGGAGACTTTGCCTTTGCAGGCTTCTTGGCACACTTGGGAGTGGAGGCAGTTTCTTTGGAGCCTTTGGAGGCTTAGCGCTTAGACTGTTGGCTGTTCTTGTTTGATTTTGTCTAAAGAAAAGTTTAGCATTGTAAATAATAGAAGTATGAAAGATATAAAACACAGAGGTAAAACAAAGCAAAAGTTAAATGAAAAGGATGCAAATAAAGTTTTATTTATCAAAAAAAACATAAAAAAGTAAATAGAAGCAAAATAGAAACTCAAAGTGTAGATATAAAGGTTAAAACATAGAAAATAAGTGAATTTATGATAAAGCATCAAAGATGTTAGGTTCAGCATAACATCTTAGTGTTAAATCAATGTAAAAGTTTAATTGAGAATCAAAAAATATATGAAAATTATATGGAGAGCAGCAGAAAAAGTAGTAGATTATAATAGCAAAAAAATAAATAATTATTATGTGGAATTTTTTTATTGAGAGTTGAAAATTCAAAACATAGTAAAGTGTCAAGTTTGGCACTGTTGATCAGCCGGAAAAAGCTGAATTCTCACTGTCAAGTATGCTGGAGTCAAGCAGAAACATCAAATTTACTATGTTTTTTTACATATAAAACTTGCTTAAATTTAAACTGGGTTCAAAAGTTAACCCAAAAGCAAGGCAGTTTTGTATGCTCAAAAATAAAAAATACAACATAAGTTAAAAAAGTAAATGAATGAGAATGTGTTTATTAGTGATTAGGGCATGCTGTGAGGAGCTGGGAGTGAATTATTTACCATAGTGTTGGTTAAAACGTTAAGAAGCTCTCTGTACTAATCCCCAAGTTAAAGTGTCGAGTGGGTGAGTGTTGAGTGGCGCTCATAGTGCGTCACATATTAATTTAGCCTTAATTCCGAGCCTTTGATTAGTTAAATCCAAAACCAATCAGGTGTCAAGTGGATAGAGTCAAACAAAGAAAGTGTCAAGTTTCAGTTTTTTATAAATTACATATGAAATCTCTTAATAAATTGGGCTTAATTTATGTGGCACCACTTAATCCAAAAACCCGGGAATGACATAATGTAAAACAAGTGGGGTATTTGATTAATGTCTATACCACTAAATCCAGTATAGTAGTGCTTGGGAGCCTAATCAACGACTATGGACACTGATAATAAAAATATAATAGTAAATAAAAAATTTATAAAAGCGCATATGTATTTTATTAATAAAATTAAAATTTGGCTTAAAAAGTGTCAAACTGGTCACTTTTGGGTTTAGAGTGAAAAACACAGGTTTTTTCATTTCTATTAGTAAATTTACTTATAAATTTCCCCTTAAATCAGTATTTTAGCTAACTGATTTATTAAAAAGAGTCAAGTTCAAGTAAATTTAACCTTGGTTTTTGGTTTTGAACCCCTAAATTACTAGTAAAAATTAGCTTAAAATTGGTTAAGCCAAAAATACTAATAGATTCACATATGTGGCACTCAACTCCCTGGTACTAGACAAAGTGTCAAGTACCAGGGAGTCAAGTTTAAGGGAGTTAACCTTACCACAGTTGCCTTTTGAGTAGCTTTAAGGGGAGCTTAATGCTACTTTACATGTATAGGGTGCCTAGAACAATCAGCAAGTGGCTGTTTTTGAAGAAAATTATGAAATTATTGATTTCAGGTGTTTAGGAAGTAAAATGGTTACTTTGCACTCAAAAGCTTAGGCTAACCACTTTGGTGAATATAGAGAAATTACATAACATGTGTTAGCCTCTGACAGGCATAGTTGGGAGAACACCAATATTTCCTATATGATCTCAATAGATAACTAACACACTAGTCTATTATTGCATTCAAGGAATATGCTCAAAAAGTAACATGTCAAGATATTATTAAATTATTTATGATGTCTTGGGGAAGTGTTAAAAATAAGATGACTATTTATATAAAGGATTATGCTATATAAGAAAAATTACAAATGTTGCCAAAAACCTAAGAAATTAGAAAATGTTTTTACAAGTATGTGGAGGTCTCTTCTAGAGTTGGGCCAATAGTGAAAAAGAAGTGTCATGGTATTAGGCAGGATGGAAAGAAAACAAATGGTTTTTATAGCTGTCTTGATTAGGAAAGCTGTTTTTGTATTGTCATAGTCCAAGTAAGGGTTTTAAGACAATGCGCTGAATAATGTATTTTATTATCAGAAAAAGAAGTTCCTTGGGTCAGAGGAGAAAAGGTGAACTCTAGAAAACATAAACCAAGAAGTAGCAGAAAAATGGATCAATTGGGCAATTGAAACATAATTATTTGATTACAACAGGATCTGTTTTTGGCCAATCCATCCTGTTATTCAACAAGTAACTAAAAATCATTAGATAAGTTTGAGGCTTGTTTTGCTAATGGATATCATTAGTTAAAGGCCTAAAGATTATGAAAAAATCCAGAGAATATTGAGATGATGTTTTAGGCATTTGAGATATTAAGGTTGGAAGCTTGTTTTATTGTAGGAGAGAGTTGGTGCAGAGTAGCTTAAGCTTTTAAAGAAAAACACCAGAATATGATCATTGGAGACAAGGGGCTATAAATCTGTGCTTGGCTGGAAAGTTAAAAAGTCTTGTTATGGATAAAGTCTTAAATTCTTGAGATCTTTACCCTTATGATTCCGGTGGGTTTGACATATAAAGGATTTCTATCTAGGGAATAAATAAGGATCTTCCAAGGCGTTCAGAAGACATAGCTAAAGAAGTAAATGATTAATAGGACTAACAAAAAATGTTAAATCATAATGTTTCTAAGAGATTTTCCCTCTGTTTTAATAAAGACTATCACAATCCCTAAAGGACTTAAGAGTGTTTTGGTCATGGAAAACTTCCCTCACATCTACTAGCCAGGTGTTAAACAGGAAGATCAGTATGACTAATGTTTCAGGAAGTTTGTAAATATCCAAAATTCTGGTGAAAGACAGAAGAGTATGATAGTAGGGTTGAAGCTCACTCAGGAGGAAAATTGTTCCTTATTAATAGTTTGCAAGGATATTCAAGGAATCATATGCACCAAAGGAGGAGAAAGAACAGACAGCTGTGATGTTACATGATGCTGATGTTAGAATACTTTTTGATGAATTTATAGGAGATTTTGCATGTCTGCAAGCCCAATATAGTTCCCTAGCCTTAGAACTCAGTCACTTGAAGAATTTTACCCTAACCCAGTCCGTCCCTGGCTTTGATCCAAGACACACCTTGGTGCCTTTCAAGAATCAGGAACACCACAGCATTCCAACTCCTTATATTCAAAGATCTCTTTGAACATAGTAGAGGATCAAAGATCTTATCAAAATTGATCTACATCAGAAAACAACCAAGTTGGAGATGAGAATAAGGGCATATCAAAGACAGGTTTAGAGCACACTATTACTTCTTTTAATAAAGATTTACAAGCTTTGGTATGAAAAACGCTCTAACAACATTTGTTGTGATGATAAACCAAGCTTCAAATGGCCTTTTAAAAACATCATAATACCTATAAATTACCATGATATTCAGTAAATCCAAATATGAACACATCAAGCATATAAAGAAGCCAGGTGATTTAATCCAGATAAACCAACTTTATGGGAAAATCTTAAAAGTGAGGTTCTCAAAACTGAGCTACTTATTCAGTGCTATATATTGTTTGATGACAGCATCAAAGCTGACCCAGACAAGGTTGAGGCCATCAAAGAGGTACAAAATCCTACTACTCTAAAGAAAATCAGGTGACTGCTGGGATTGTATCATACCTATGTAAAAATATCAAAGAAAGTGGGAATTTACCAGCCTGTATTGCCAATTTTCTAAAAGATAATGAGAAAAGAATGTTAATTGGACTCCAGAATGTGATGCCAAATTTAAAATAATAAAAAATATTACCAGACCAGATATCTTTCAGTGTCTTAACAGTATGAGTCATTAATAAATGAAAACTTATTATAGTTACAGCTTAATTGGAGTAGTATTATTGTTGGGTTGAACTTTGATATTTGACATAACAAAAATATCAGGCAAAATTCTTAAATACATAGGTCTTGAGTTTCTTAATTAAGCCTGTTTGATCTGAATATTAATAAAGTAATCTTACTAGCAAATATAAGATTAACACTGAAGATTCAGTATCAAAATCAATGAGCTAAAATAAACCTAATTAAATTGTAAAATGTGCTATCAGATTTATACCCAAATGTTGCAACCAAGTTTCCTGACTTGCCTGCTAACATATCTTACAATACACAGGGGGTGCTCAATGAGCCGCCCCTTGATGTATCTAACAACATGAACCAATCTAATGACAATATCAAATTGCGGGCACTTTCTCCTAATTAGGAGTGCTGGTAATTTAACCTGCTGATCCCTGCACAAGTTATTCTTTGGCTTCAAACCTTAGATGGAACCTGCCACTGTGCCACCCCCTGTGGCCTGGTGGATTTCCCCATATGGTGTATTAATCACAATATTTCACAATAAATGATACCTTATTCTTATTATTCTGTCCTTTCTATTGGACTATTGACATCCTAATTCCAAATACTGAATCCTCATTGGTTCAGTTGCAACACAAAATATTGATCCTAAAAGTCTTAGTAGAGATACTCCAAGTGGCAGGAGACTGGTAGGGATATGGAATTATCAGGTATTAGTATTGACCCATCTTTGGATAAGGAGAAAACCTCATGAAAAGAGCAAAAGAAATGGTTTTTTCAGGAGTCAATTGGTGAACTACCATTTATAAGGCCAATTAAAACTCCAATATAGTTTGTATTAAAAACAATAAAAAAAGGTAACCATTTTTGGAGGATTCTTATCAGTCTGCTAAAAAAATAGTTTAATCATACCACTAGCATAGAATATAACTAAAGTTGAGCAACTTGTATTAAATTGGTATGTTTAAAGCTACAGATAGATGTTAGCCTTGCCAATTTATTCTTCTGGTCCTATGTAAGAGCACTACAGACTACAATAAAATAGAACTTTAGAGTTGATTATGTTTATTGGGACTGGAGTGCAATCTATCCAGAGGCTGCAATCTATCCAGGTGTAACTAAGAACATTTTTATCCTTTCAGGTGTATGTATTTATATATACTGCATCAACCCTTGTTCTTGTTTTTTCAGACAGTTCTTGGTGGTGTTACAACTGAGTCTCCCTCCTTGCCTGCTAACATATCTTACAATACACAGGGAACTCTCAAAGAGCTGCCCCTTGACGTATCTAACAACATGGACCAATCCAAAGGCAGTATCAAACTGCGGGCACTTCCTCCTAATTAGGAGCACTACCAATTTGACCTGCTGATCCCCATATGAGTTATTCTTTGGCTTTGAACCTCACATTGAGCATGCCATACCCTTGTGGCCTTGTGGCTTCCCCATATAGTATATTAATTACAATATTCTACAAAAAAATAACTTATACTATTGATTCCTGTCCTTTCTATTGGTCTGTTGTCTTCCCTAATCAAATACTGAGCTCTAATTGGTTCATTTGTAACAGTAGCTACCTTTGCAATAGGGCAATTTTTGCTGGCTACGCCTATCCTGATTGGCTGCCTTGATATGTGTGCTGATAATGGCCTTTACAAGGTATACATGGCACTTCAGCTACAGTCTACACTCTTCTTGAGCTAGTTTACTTGCAACTATCAATTGGCTGTATCTTTAATTGCCTATTATGGAACTAGGAAACTACACTGTATTTGTTTTACGCTAAAAAAAGTCCCAGTTCTATCCTCCTACTTTAGAAAATATAATTCTGGAATTCCTGTTTTCTCTTTTTTATGTTTAATCAGGGATTCTTTTCTGGATAGTGAGGCTTCTGCTTATTAATATGATGGTTTTAGTTGGGGATTATGCACTGATTAATTCTGAATCAATCCAATAATGACCCAAAGATTATCTGCCATGTAATAGCAACCCAAAACAATAAGGAATTAATTATCTGCTGTGTAATGCCAATGAAAAATTGGTATTCCCTAGCCTTTTTTACATCATTTTTATATATATGCATATACGCCTTTCAGGCTGGGTGAGACTGAGTTGATAAAAATCCAGTGGGATGAAAGAAGAGATATATGAATGATAATCTATTGATTACACAGTGTGTAATCAGTGATAATTACTATATTGACTGACAATTATATGCTGTATAATAGTCATATCAATTATAATAAACTAGTAATTATACAGTGTATAATCACTACACTCAATAGAATGATACTATAGTGATAATATGATGTGTAACTCTTAAAGATATGTGTGTAATAAAAATCCTGATTATTTATGGTCAATTAGCCTAATATCACAACTAATGACAAGGAATTTTCAAGAATATATCACACCTGAAATAAATGACAATTTAATATGAAACCCCACCCTAATGTAAAGATTTAATTAGAATAAAAATGTTAATATACTTTAAAACCCAAAGCTTGTTGGACCACATATAAATAAAAATGGGTGGATCAGATTGTATCCCTCAATCTAGACATGCATTACAAAATAAGTACTTTCTAGTAACTGCTGATTACCTCTCCAGAGCTTTTAACCCAGGGAAAATCACCATAATAAAGTTTACCTCAGCTGGCAAAATTTTTATACTACATACTTTAAATTCAGAGGGAAGGGCCCAAAAGCCACACAATTAACTCATGCCACCCTCATAAAAATAGGAACATGCTTTTTTTAGTAAAATGACAATATGGTACAAAAATTTAAAAACAGTTTATCTCAAATATTCTCCTCTAACAATGAGTAACCACAGCATTATGATACCATCAGTTTCTAGGTCATACCAGACCCAACAACCTAATACAAGCACTTAAATAAATAACATTGTGAATCAATCAAGATTAAGACGTCAAATGTCATTATAAAATCTCTTTAAAATTCAGGAGTGCTGATAAAGTGGGGGTAAACCCAAAATTTAAAGGTATTTGTAACCAGAACTACTCTCAAAGTCAAAAATCTCAGGAAATATGCTCTAACAAGATATATTTAGAGAGTTCAGCAAAGAAAACCCAGATAACCAAATAAAGAAGCATTCAAGAAGTTGTAAATGGGTTAAGTAAAATATAGCTACACATATTGATTTCATACCTTTTTCAATTTTGGCTGCAGAGGCTGTAGAGAAAAGTGCAGTAGCAGAATTTTGCAACTGAACCAATAATAGTTCAGAATTTGAATTGGGAAAGACAAAAGTCTGAATAAAATAACAATAATTGGAATAAGATGTGTTTATTTTAAGAATAGTACAGTTGATATAATATATTTGAAAGCCAAGAGGTTTCAGGGGTAAAATAGTGGTGTGTTCCATGTAAAGTTTTGGCTGATAACAACTTGAGGGAGGGATCAACATGTCAAATTGACAACACTTCTAATTAGGAGATAGTGCCCACAATTTGAAATTGCACTAAGATTAGTCTATACTGTTATTCACGTCACGTGGCAACTCTTTGATCACCCCTATATATTGTGAGATACATTGGTGTCAAGGGGTAATATCTGTTGCAACAAGATGACACCAAAAGATTGATGCCCCAAATTTCAAGGGATCTTACTGGTGTCAAGAGTCTGGATGTATAAGCATTCTGGCTACCACCAACCTACCTAACATCCTGCCATTGCCCAATTTGATGCCCTTCTAATATACTATTTGACATACCAAGAATGGTAACCAAGCAATATCAAATGACAATCCAAGTATCCAGTGGCCCAAACCCATCCCGCACATGACCAAACCCTAGGTTCAATCCAACTAAATCTCCACCACAGCCCAATCTATATAAGTCTAAAATATTATCCAATAAAAGATACTTCTCTTCTCTCCTAATTCCATATTTTAAGCTTGCCCAAAAGGTGCTCCTTATCACTGGTAGCAGCTACAGTTTTTTGACCACGCCCATGAAAGAGAAAATGACTGACCAAAACCTGCCCACCTTTGCTCACGTACTCAACCAGGCCCCATTCCAGAAGACCTGGAAAACGTACTTCCACGCCCACAACATCAACAAAGATATACCTAGTGGATGCACTGTATTCAAAGGTCTGGTCATGCCCAAAGCATGTGCCAAGATAATTCAATACAGTTGCTCTCTCCAACCACAAACAAACGCACAACCACCTATCACAGGTGAAGTGACCAACACCAAATATATTGGTATCAGCAAGTTCTTTTGTAAAAACAAATAAAACATCATCAACAGGCTAGACCATTCAGCCATTGAAGCTCTGCACCAGCCACATCCCCCACAAAAAATTGGTCCAGGAAGCCAGCAAGCAAGTGTACAAAGCTGCAGCTAACTGGTTTGCCACCTGGATCTGCTCATAAACTGACAACCAGCTTGAAAACTGGAAAAAGTTCAAAGCAGACATCACACACAATTTCTGCGTCACCAAATCCCTCAAAGACATTGCAATACAGCACAGAAATCTTCCTCAGAAGACCACTATCACAGCTTACGCCAAGGAATTCAAAGAGATACACTGCAAAATCTAAAACCCAGCACAAGCTGACAATGTACATACCAGAGCCTCATTCATCAACAGAATGAAACCCTCTGTTGCTGCTCTCATCAGTCCAGAGGTCAACACCTCCATGACCGCGCTCATTGCAGAAGCCAAATGCACAAAGAAATGCGCAAACATGGAATATGCTGCATGTAATGACAATTGCTCCTCCAACAGCAATGACAGAGAAAACTCCAGTGGCAACAAACGCCAAAAATCCAATCATAGCAATGGCAACTCCAATTGCAACAATGGCAATCACAGCCAAAGCGCAAACAGCTCCTGTCCCAAAAAAGAGGACACTGCCAAAGTAAACAATGCCAAAATAGCAACCTGCTATGAATCTGACCCCACATTCTCTGACCTCAAAGGACTCAAAACAGAGGAACAGGGAAAAGAGGAGGGGGAACAGGCTTAATTGCCCTGTCTCCCCCAACATGACAAGAAAAAGTACTAAGGCACAAACTTTACTGCTTGCATCCCATGTGTCCCGCAATCCTCCATTTTTATGAACTTAAAAATTAAAGATCACTCACAACTTCTTGTCTATCCATGTACTTAAAAATCACATACACATAAAATTTTATTTGACTCTGGTGCACAACACACTATGGTTAGAAAACCATTTGTAACCAAGTACAAAATACCAGTTGTCAAATCCAACTTCAAATACGCCAGAATGGCAGACAAGTCAAAAGTCCTACTCAAAGGCAAAACAACTCCCTTCATAATTGACCTCCAAGGCATACAAAAGTCCAACAAAAGGCTTTTCATGAGCAACATAAACTACAATATTATAGCAGGCATGGACTGGTTCACCCAAGTGAACCCCAGTGTATGTTTGAAAACAAAAACCATGACCATCAAACGCAACAGAGTCAATTTTAACATCCTCAAGGAACCCAACAACCTCATTCTAAGAGACTCAGTATTTGTCCAGGTCATAAACCAAGACAACTCAGAATGTCTAACTAAACATAGCATTCTAAATATAATGAGCTACACCAAATTCAATAATATACAAACAACAAAAATCCAATGCCCAGAACTTGTGGCACTCCTAAACAAATAACCACATAGTTCAAAGAAGAACTCACAGAGGTACCCCCAAACAAGAGGTTAAACATATCATTGACCTATGTAAAGCCATGCCCAAACAGGCACCCCTCTACAGACTCTCTCCCATGGAGACCCAAACCCTTAAAGCACACATCAAGGAAAATCTAGCAAAAGGATTCATTTGCCCATCTGAATCCCAGTGGGGGCAGCAGTGTTCTTTGTAAAGAAAAAGGAAGGCACTCTGTGTCTAGTAACTGACTACAGAGCACTAAATTCAAGCACAGTAAAAAATAAATACCCTCTGTTATAACTGTGCTATTTTAGCAGAGCTACAAGGGGAAAAATATTAAGAAGCTAGATAATAATCTTTATTGAGAAATAGTGGTTATATAGTCAATGTGAATCAAGGATAACAGGAACATGATTGTGTTGATCACACAGCTGGATGATGAAGGGGGTGGATTGATCCTGGTAATGATTCAAGCGCCAAAACAAGGTATCTGCCATAGGGGATTATCATCTGTTTATGTTGTTGGATTTGATAATTTGAGTTGACTTCATAGTCTGGCTTTGAGTGGCCAGGTAATTGGATTGCGGGTCACAAACCTGATTGTTTGGAACCTTGCTGGCAGGTTGAGCCTGCTTTTTGACACCCCCCAACTGAAGGTTGGCCTCCTCTGGGGGTAGGTTGTCAGGAGCCTGGGCGCTGTACTGGTCTAATTGTTGTTCTGTGGCGGGCACAGCAGTTTCTTGTTTTTTTTTTCATGCTTTGCAGGGTCTCAGGCAATCATAGTGTAGGGTCTAGTCTTGCTTGCGTTTCCCAAGTCCTTGCACAAGGTAAGTGTTATTGTTTTTTTCCTTTAGAATGATCATTGGCTCTACTTTCTTGGGTTGTAGTTTGCTTTTATCAATGTTCATGACCCAAACCTTGTCCCCAACTCCATATCTATCTCAGATGGGAACAAAGATTTTTTGCAGACGTTCATTTTCTTTTTCTGTTTGCTTGCTGTTGGCCTCTATAACTTGAGGGTCTGAGCGTGGGGGACTTCACTTGGGATTTCCAGTATGGGAACTGTTAATGCTTGAATGATATTTGGCTGTGTGCTGTATACCAACTCAAATGGGCTTTTCCCAGTAGATCTGTTCACTTGGGTTTGGCACACAAGTAGTGCAGTTGGTAGCTGCTTATACCAGTCTTCAGGTCTCCCAGCAGTGAGCTTGGCTAAGGCTTGCATGAGGCTGTCATTTAGCTGCTCTACACGTCCATTGTCCTGTGGGTGGTATGGCGTTGTTACAGTGTGTTTGACCTCATTTTTAGCAAGGTATACATGGGTGGTTTTGGGGGTCAATTCTTTCCCTCCATTGATTATCAGGAGTTCTGGTTTTCTGTACTTGCTGATTATCTCTTTACCAATAAAGCATTGTACGTCATTGCCAGTGTGCACCCTTATTGCTTGGACTACTGGCCATTGTGTAGCAAAGTCTATGGCGGTGATGATATATTTCTTATCATTGTGTTTCCCTGGCATGGGGCCAACAACATCAAGGGCCCATACTTTGAAGGGTAGTTGTGTGCGGATGGGAAGTACTGACTTTGGAGGGGTTTTACTTTTGGCAAACTTTTTGCATACCTTGCATTGGTCTAGGACTTCTTGAACTCTGCAATATAAGGTTAGTCACCAGGCCTTGTGCTTAAGGAACTCATATAGGTTTTGGCTCTTGGTAAGTCTGAGATCTCTGTGATAGCGTAGGATGGTGTCTACCCACTGGTACATGGGGATATAGGGAATGGTAGTGCTGTCAGACATTTTTTGTGTAGGGTCCCGTATACATCAGCAAATAGGTGTTTGTTTTTGATAACTGTTTCCTTTGTTATGTCAGTTGTACCAGGGGAAAACCCTCATCTTTTGTTTTTAGTACTAAGAGAGGCCAGTCTGGGTCAAGGCCATTTTCCCCTCTTGTGTCATGGACATATAGACATGAGAGGGTGTCTGCCATGGCAAGATCAGGACCAGGTTTGTACTGTATGAGCATATTGAACCTCTCCAAGAGCTCCATCAAGCAGGCTTGGCAGTGAGATAGATTTGCTTGGGTTTTGAAATATATGAGAAGCTTGTGATCAATTAATGCTGTGAATTCTTACTGCTGTTCCAGATAACAGCACCATTTGACTAGACAGTGCACAGTAGCCAACAGTTCCTTGTCGTGGATGAAGTATCAACACTTGCCATCTGTCAATTTTTGTGATTCATAAGCTACAGGCAGGAAGTCACCATAATTATTTTTGATTTGTAGTACTCCCCAATGGATGCATCTGAGGCAAAGGTTCCCATTTGGTATTCCCCATTGTGTTTGGGGTATTGCAGGATGAGAGCTGTTGTGAGCTTCTCCTTGAGGTGTCTAAAACAGAGGTCATGTTAGGGGTTCCACATAAACTTGGATTTGGCGCCTGTTATGGTGGCTAAGGGGACAGTCAAAATGCCACAGTCAGGTATGAATTGATGTACATAGGCCACCATCCCCAAGAAGGTGCAGAGTTACAACTTATCCTTGGATGGCAGTATCTTGCATATGGCCTGTATCTTTTGACTGTCGGGTTTGATGCTGTCCTTTGAGACTATGTATCCCAGGAAGGGTAATTGCTTGCAGAAGAACTGGCATTTGGAGGGTTTGGGCAACAGTTTGTGTTGTGCCAGGGTAGCAAAGACTGCTTCTAGGTCTTTGTGGTGCTGTTCCACCAAGGGGCTGTAGACAATGATGTTGTCCAGGTAGACTAGGGCATGCTTGCCTATTTGTGGTGCAAATACTTTGTTCATGAAGGTTACAAAGGTGGACAGGGCGTTTGTCATGCCAAAGTTGAGCACCACACATTTGTACGAGCTATATTTAGTGTGAAAGGCTGTTTTGGGAATGCCTTCCTCCTTAATACAAATCTGGTTGTAACCTGCAGTCAGATAATCTTGGAGAAGACTGTGGCTCCTCCAAAAGCGTTGAAGAGATTGTCAATCAGTGGTAGTGGATAACAATTCTTGATGGTAACTTTGTTTAGGGCTTGGTAGTCTGTGACCAGACGTAAGGTACCGTCCTTTTTGGCCATGAAGAATATGGCGGCCCCAAAAGAAGACTATGAGGGGCGGATAATTCCTTTCTCCAACGCTTTCTTGAGGTAGGCGCGTAGGGTGTTGTCTTTGTCCGGGGTCAGCCTGTAAATAAGGAGCACTTTGGGTACAGCTCCTTTGAGTTGGATGGAGTGTTGAATATGTTTCTCTGGGGGCAGCCTGGGTAGCGTTTCTTTGAAGATTTCTGGATAGCAGGACACAATCTTGCAATCCTGAGGTGTGGAGGTATCCCAATGGTCCTTGAAGTGTATGATCTTGTACTGGCAGGAGTCCCAGTTGATTGCCTTCAGGATTTCCTTTTTTGTCCAGGGTCTCTGTGATGCGCTCAAAGACGTGGTTGCATAAGAGTTGGTACACTGAGTCAGGGTAGATCAGGTGATTGACACCTTCCCACTTAATGGTTAGCACTGAGGTCACCCAGTCTATGTGAGGATTGTTCTTTTGTAACCAATCCAACCCCAGTACAATGTCAAACTTTGGGAAGTTGATGATGGGGCCTTGGATGGTGGAGTGTAGGTTCTTGAGAATGACAGAGAAGGGGGTGGTTTCCCTTGTTGCAGTAATGTGATGTTCATCTGCCAGGACCATGTTTTTAATCCGTGAAGGATTAGTGGCCAGCTTGAATTTATCCACAAAGCTGCTGTTGACTAGGGTTCAATCCGCGCCCAAGTCCAGGAGTGCCAAGCCTGTGTAACCGCAAAACGGAAAGAATAGGGCATCAGTTTATTGGGATGTCTAGCAATGGTGTACAGTACCAGGTCCTCAGAGGGTACTTGGATCATTGGGCATTGGTCCACATCCTAAGGGTTAGTACTCATCATTGGGCAAGTCAGGAGTTGTGTGGGGAGAGCTTGGCTTGCTTAATGCTCTCCCCAGGCTTTTCCCTCATCTTGATTGCCTTGCATAGCAGTGATACAGAAATGAGTACAATTTGACTGGCCATTGTTTTCATTCCCATGTTTATTTGAGCTTGTGGGTTTATGGTTGGTGTCATTCCTGTTGTTTCCAAAGGGTGGTCAAGTGGAGTGCCCACCTGTGTGGGAATCCTTGGGTCTATCTTGTTTTTCTTTTTGTGCCTTATGAAGGGCATTAGAGGTTTTTTCTGCTTTCTCCGCTTTGCGGTACAGGCTTTGTAGGTTGGTCACCTGGTCCAGGTTCACATGTCTCATCACATGCAACTTGAGGGTGCTGTAGTACATAAGATGTGTGACTGGGATGTCAAAGGCCATGTCAGATGGTGCACAAAGTTGGAGTTCCTTGTAGGCGCAGGTGAGTTCCTTCATGGTGTCTGTCTGGGTGAGGTTCTTCACTTGGCGTATGATCACAAGCGCTGTATCTTTAAGCATAAATTTTGCCAAGAAGTCTTGCTCAAAGGTATCCCAGTTCTTGTTGGCGTGTTCCTCATGCTACTTGTCACATCAGGTGCCAGTGTCATGGATCAGGCGGATGGAGATTTCACCAATCCAAAACTTCTGCAGGAATTTCATCTGGGCCAGCTTGCTCTGGGCGGGCTGGATCCATGCTGCAGTGTTGTTGTTGTTGGCCCTGGCAAAGGGTTCCAAGGCAGCGCTTTGCAGACTTTGAGCTACGTAGGTGGGCATGGCGTTTTTGTTGGTTGGTTGCAGAATGAAAGAGGGAGCCTGAAAGAGTTATTGTTCAGACATGGTTTGAAGGCGGGTAGTGGAATCACTGTGTTCTGGTACAGGACAAAGCCATCAGGAGTCTTGGTACCAGGGGTGTATGGAGTCCAGTCAGGCAGGAGTCCAGACATAATTCTGCCAAGGATTTGTTGGCCGCGGCGCGTGCGGGCAACAGGCGGAATTTTTCAAGATAAGGTAGGATGGAGAACCTACCTGTACTACCAATGTTGTAACTGTGCTGTTTTAACAGAGTTACACAGGGAAAAATATTTAGAAGATGGTTGATAATCTTTATTGTCAGATAGTGATTATATATTTCATGTGAATCAAGGATAACAGGAACATGATTGGTGATCATACGGCTGGATGATGAAGGGGGTGGATTAATACTGGTAATGATTCAAGCGCCAAAACAAGGTATCCACCGTGAAGGATCATCATCTGTTCATGTTGTTGGATTTGTTAATTTGAGTTGACTTCCTAGCCTGGCTTCAAGTGGCCGGGTAATTGGATTGCAGGTCATAAACCTGCTTGTTTGGAACCTTGCTACCAAGTCAAGCCTGCTGTTTTAAAACCTCTTCCACTTATAGAGGATCTGTTTGCAAGACTCTCAGGAGCCAAATTTTTTCTCCAAAATTGACCTCACCTCAGGTTTCAATCAAGTTAAAGTAAAAGAAAAGGACATACCAAAGACTGTGTTCTGTACGCAATTTGGATCCTTTGAATGCAGGGTAATGAACTTTGGGATGAACAATGCTCCCACAACGTTTGTCACCATGATGAACCAAGTGCTAAATGGCCTCTCAAAAACATTATGCTACCTTTACAATATCATCATATTCTCAAAAACAAAAGAGGAACACCTCACGCATGTCTGCAAGACACTCAATCAACTTGCAAAGTACAAACTTTATGCAAAACCAAATAAGTGTCAATTTATGGAAAAGGAACTCCTGTTCTTGGGCCACATTGTCTCTGATGGTGGCATCAAAGCAGATACAGATAAAACAAAAGCCATAAACAACATGCAACACCCCACCTCTGTTAAACAAGTTAGATGCTTTCTTGAAATGGTAGCTTACCTAAGGAAATACATCAAAGACTGTAGGATACTAACTGCACCAATCAATGATCTAATCAAGGGTAATGTCAAAAAGAAATTCATCTGGACACCAGAATTCAACAATAATTTCCAACTATTAAAACAAGCTTTGATTGAAGCACCAATCTTGCAATACCCTAGTAACAACGGGTGCTACAAGCTTGAGTAAGATGCCAGTGACACCGCCATTGGCGCAGTCCTGTGCATCTGCCAGCCAGGGCAGCAATACTTCCTGCCAGTATGTTACAAAAGTAGAAAACTAACCAACACTGAGCAAAGATACCCAATACACAACAAGGAATTGCTAGCAATATATCACACATGCAAGAAATGGAGATGTTATCTAGAAGGACATTTAAACGTCCAAGTACTAACTGACCATAAATCCTTAATATATTTCAAAGCTCAGAACACACTTGCACAGCAACAAGCCAAATGGATGTCCCTGCTGGAGCAGCTGAACCTGGACATCCAATACAAAAAGGGGGAAGAGCTGGTCACAGCCAATGCTCTCTCTAGACTATGTCAGCCTAGAGAGGATCATCCTGACCATCTGGACCCTGAATGGCAAAACCTATACAACACTGAGTATAAAACCAAAGGGAAAGACCCCTCAATATACCAAATGACCCACAATACATAAATAAGGATCAAAAAGTATTTCCATGTATCAAATGGCTCTGTATACCAAATCATTAACAACAAACATGTCCCTTAAATCCCACTCACACAAAGAGTTGACACCATATTAAGACATCACCACCTACTAGGACATACAAAGGATAACAATCTATACCTCACATTAAAAGAGATAGTATGGTGGCCCAATCTTAAACAATACATAATTGATGTTCTGAAGAAGTGCACAGTGTGCAAGAAATACAACAGCACAAAGGCTCCCCAGTCAATGGTCAACCCAGTACCAGACCCTGAACCATTCAAGGTTTGGGGGCTAGACGTAGTGGGCCCCTTACCAGAAACAAAGACAAACCAGCATTTCTTAATTGTAGCTATCAACTTTGCCACACGCTGGCCTATCTGCTGGGCAACAAAGGACCATAAAGAAGAAACCATAAACCAATTCATTAACAAAGCAATCATAGCCAACTACGGCACTACAGACTACATAATAACTGATGGAGCAACTGAGTTATCAGGTCACATAGTAAACAACAACTTAAAATCCAAAAAAATTAAACATTTCACAACCTCTCCATACAGGCCAACAGCAGAGTGAAACACCTAAACGGCAGCCTTATCAGGACCCTAGAGAAAATTATGGATGGCAAAGCCAAAGACACATGGCCACTATATGTGAAACATGCATTACTAGTATCCCAGGTACACACCAATCAAGGGACAGGCTATTCACCATTTGAGCTAAACTACAGATACAAACCAGAAATAATTACCTGCAACAAGAAGCCATACATAAAGATTCCCCAGGGAAACCCCCCACAGTAGAACAAGTACCAAATCTATAACACATACACATCAAAGCTAAAATAGCAGAAATAAAAAGGCTCAAAACACAAAAGATAACCTTTACAGAGGAGCCACTTCCCATCAACTCCCCCCATCTGGGTGCTGGCTGAAAACAGAAAGAAACTAGACTCAGTACACAGGGTACCAGGAAGAATAATCAAGTACAGACCAGATCACAACACCTATCTAGTAAAATTCCAAGGTGCCAAAACCCCAATTGATCAAGAAATATCACAGAACCTGTCTCTGCTTTAGTAAAGGAGAACACTCAACCAGACTGGTTCCAACTAGTAAACAGCTCCAGGAGCATCAGGCGGCAGCTGTTAAAACAAAGCCCCCTCCTGATGCACCAGAGTAACCCCTTAAGGGGGGTGTCAAGGATCTGGATGTACAAGCATTCTGGCTACCGCCAACCTACCTAACATCCAGCCATTGCCCAATTTGATGCCCTTCTAATATACTATTTGACATACCAAGAATGGTAACCAAGCAATATCACATGACAATCCAAGTATCCAGTGGCCTGAACCCATCCCGCACATGACCAATCCCTAGGTCTGATCCAATTAAATCTCTGCCACAGCCCAACCTATATAAGTCTAAAATATTATCCAATAAAAGATACTTCTCTTCTCTCCTAATTCCATATTTGAAGCTTTCCCAAAAGGCGCTCCTTATCACAGGCATGTAGGCTAGCAGGAGCTCCATTTTTTTGTAAAATAAAGATATGTGAACCCTCAAAACTTACTTTAAATAAGTTGTATTATTTACTGAAATACTATTATGTCTTCATATATGTTTTTGGCTATTAAATTGTGTAGAATCAATGATGGTGTGACAGGAGCTAATTTTTTCACCAAGCCTCCAAAAGTGAGTGAAAAAGGCATAATTTTGTAAATAAAATTTGGGGCTAAAACACCAAATTAAATAATCCTTTGAGATTTTGGACTCTGATAGAAGACTCTGATGAATATTTTCATTTTTTACAATACACTTTATATCAGTAGCCTGGTATAATTATAATACAGCTTCTGTACAAGATTTTTTGAACTGAACGCCTAGGAAACAAGCTTTTATGAGGACAAGCAAACATAATTTAGATATCATTATCTGTGAAATCAAAGACACATTTGCCAAATCCACAATGATTAAAAAATACACAAACACTAAACCTCAAACTTTGCTTTACCCCATAGAAGATTCATAACCATTTAAATTTTTGGGATTGGATCCAGGAGGCACTGTTCCAGTAGAAAAGCAGGTCTAAAATTTAAAGTAGTGGCTTTGCAACCAGATGATCCACCTTTTAACTAAACAAATATCATCTATATTGTTATAATATCTTTGATTACTCCCTCTTGGGGAATTAATGCCCCAAGTAGTTCACCAAATGAATCACTTAATGGCTCACCAACCATTAAGTCAGTGGCACTACTATCATTTGGCCATCTATTATGGGGATCAAACAATCCAGAACCTAAGCGGAACACAGCTTGAATAAGCCTTGTGACTTAAGAGGAACATTACTTAGTTAGGCCCCATGACTCCCATGATGTACATGTTCAGTATGTGGCTTTCCATGATACTATATAATACTCCAAACTCATATATAATAAAGTATCATGCTCTTCTTAAATTTCCCCTCTATCTTGTTTATTATACTTCCATGAAGTATATACTTGACAAGATAAAGAAGCTAAAATGTTTTTTAATCTTGCAATGTCACACAATATAGGATACCCAATAATTGTATATGATGTTGCACCTGAACTGATGGGTGAAGAAATAATCAACCAATAAAAAGAAAAGAAATCATACATATAATTTTTTATCATTAGCCTCCAGAAAATGGTTGTGTAGATATTATTGATGAATTATGATAAGATTGTTGGAAAAAATGATGGACAGGAAAATAAGACAACCTGATCCCTATGCATCAAACATACACTGTTAGCCTTAAGATTTTAAACAAAACAAAGGACAGTGTATTTAAAATTTGAGGTAGACTATAGGTCTGAGCTAAAGATACAGTAAATTAACAGCACCATCTCAAGTTGACATCATAAGGGACAAGGCACCCTCAGACAATCAAAACCCAATGTTGAAAGCATCAAGACTTGAGGCTAACATAGCCTCAGAAAACAGGTCAACCCCAATAGATATCATCAAACAAAAGCCCTACCCAAAAGAGATGTTTGCTGTGTAATTTATTCAATAGGAATAAACTAGACCCATTTCACAGTTTCTCAGGCAAAATCATTTAGTTTCTGGCTCAATGTAACACTTATATATAACTGTTAAAGAAAAATAAAAATCATAAATAAATACCAACCCACTACCTTGGATTCAGCAAGCTGAATAAACCCATCAAACCCACATAAAGGCAGCAAAGAACCAACATGTGGTGATTGAAACATTCACCACCCAACAATTCCCTGGAGGAGTAGATCTTTTCAATGGGGACACTTGCAAAGTGCATCAAATGTCACAGATAATGACATCTTGATCATATTGCTTGTCCACAGAAAAACAAGAACCAGAAGCAAAAAGTTCAGAAGCAGCCCCTCCAGAACCTGTCATGTTAAAACCAGGCCATAGACAGCAAATAGGCTGCAGCAAGCATTACAGAAGTCCTTTAAGAAGCTTTTCATAGGGTGGGGAAAGCTTAGACCCCAAAATATTCAAGTAACTGGGTGTTTTTTGGTGCTGAGACTAATTTATGACATCAAAAAGGTTTCACTTGCTTCTGGAGGCATAGCAAAAAATACCCCCTGTTACACCAGTGCCATTTCAAACACAATAATGGATGAAAGAATTCAGTACTACTACAGTAGTTCAATGTCTTGTTAAACTTACAAATAAACTTCCTGGGCTTTATTTTTCAAAAAAAATTATTCTGGAATGTATATCCTATTGACATATATGCCTGTGGGGTATCTGGCGCGCTGCAGCTTAAAATTTGTGGTATCTGTGGCCTCTGTGCTGCTTTCCAAACTCCAAATTCTCAAATTGGGGAAGCTGTAGGGCCAGCTTACAAGGTATTTTACTTGCAAATTCCAGTGATGATTCCTTAATCACTTCTATTCCCCTTGAATTTGCTTTTTCTGCTTGGGTACATCTTTAATTTACCTCTTCTTGAAGATTTTTTTCTGTGAATTTTAACTTCACAACTTTTGCCATTTACCAATGTTTTTTTGCAATTAGAGGTTTATCCCTTACTTTGTAATTACTTTCAAATTTTTTGGGGTGACTCCATCATTTCACCAAGAGTGGATTTTAGCCTGAATTGAGCACAAAGTTTTACTCTCAGCTGCCCAGAGAGACTCCACCTCAATTGCAGCCATAATCACCTATGGGAGGCAACCTTAAAACATCTCAGAATCAACAACAATATTTTTAAATCTCACACATATATAATCCAAATGTTACTCTAATAGAGATCTAGCTTTATTCTTCAATCATCCTTTCCTAAAGCCTCCTCTTGAATTGCAAAGTTTATATGTCACTTGATTTTCAATTATTTGTGATTAAAAGGAACCTAATAGTTTGATGTCTCTGAACCTCATCAATATGGTAAGCTGGTACTCCAATATTGGAATATAAGGACTACCTGATGCCATCAACCTGAACTGGTGGTAGTATCTTTGCCTTGACAGATGTAGGTGAGCCCCATTTTTGACCAAAATTATCTTTATCCAGTTAAGATATACTTTGCTGTTGCTGAGCTATTTATAGCCCTGCTTTCAGGTTGGAAAAGGCAACAGCCCCCAAGAGCCAAACAAGGGTCTGGGGTCAGGTAATCATTATTAAACCATATGTGAGCTACTTTACCAGCAATCATCAGAATTTAAACTGTTTGCATGCAGCATCCTCCAGGTTGACAATCCCAGATTTTATTTTGGCTTTTTTTCACAACTTTACTTAAAAATTAAAAAATAAAATAAAATTTAACTCTTAACACTAGGAACAATTATTTAAGGTAAAAAATCAATAGAAACACATAAATATTTTTGTTAGGACACATCATTTCAAAAACAGCACTTCAATTAACGCCATCTCAAATTTAATTTGAGATGGCGTTTTTGTGTTAGTGATTTTGAATCACAAAAAATAAAATAATTAATAAACTAGTTAAATTTTACATATACTTTATTAATGTAGTATCTCAAATTTATGCCATCTCAATTCTGTCACTTCAAGTCAGATTAATTAAATCTTATTTTGCTAACTTTATTTACATATGAAATCACTTAGTGTGGGGCGTGTTTACGCCATCTTGACTTTACGTCATTTCAAATTACGCCATCTATCTTAAACTAAAATAAGCTTATACCCAAACTAAAATAAAGCCTGTGGTATAGTGACAGAAGATGTTCCTATAGTATTAATCCAAGACACTTATAAAAGGAACAACCTAAAAAGACGCCACTATGATAGTCCTTCTAGTGATTGTCATTGCTAGGTAAAAAAACCAGTTTTGTTATATGTAATTTATAACTTTATTATACATAGATACATTGATAAGGGTTTCATCAATAAAATATTTTAATAGTGATTTTAAAATGGAAGAGGGTGATTACGCCATTTCAATTTACGTCACTTCAAATTCCACCAAGTTTCACATCACCCCATTGATTTGATGCACACAATGGATAGGGGAAAATAAGGGGAAATTACATATGACGCCAAGCTATGCTATATCAATTCCCCCACCACAATTCTTGCTTTCCACTTTTCAAAATTATAGTTTCATATCAATTATCATAGTATTAAAAAATGTAAGAAAACATATGAAACTTTGAAGATATATATTTTTGGCCTACTCTAAACAACTGGGTACTTTTTAACCCCAGTTGTATAAGCTAGTTTTTGAGAAATTAAAGTTTTACTCTTTGGCCCAGTTGAGGTAGCTCCACCATAAATTTCTTAATTTAATATAAAAAATGGTCAAAACACTATGTTTTTGAGCTACAGCGCCTTGATTACGTCACTTCAAAAACGCCATATCAAGAGCAAGTTTTCAGTCAAAACTCAAAGTTTTGCCTACTTGCGTTACTGATTAAAAAATATTTTTTATAAAATAAAAAACACTGAAATTTTGACATTATATATTTTATAATCTTTCTCTACAATTCTTTGTAAAAAATTCTACTTTTATATTAAAAACATTCTCATTTTTCTCTTTAAAAACAATCCCCAAATTTCCCATATTTTGATACTAATTCACTTTTAGATGCCTCCCAAGCCTACTGCTAAAGCTGCGTCCAAGGCCATCAAGGCCTCCAAGTCCAAGATCACTCCTCCCAAGGCCAGAAAAGTCAAAACTACCCCTAAAAAGCATCCTGCTAAGGGTAAAGCTCCCCCCAAGACACCCATGCCTTCCCCTGAACCTGAGGAAACAAGCCCAACCCCTCCCCACTCTCCTCTTGTTTACTCCCCTTCAGACCCCCAAGAGATGTTGTTCAACTTCAACTGCCACTCTGATCCCACCTCAGAGCCTGAAGAGAAAGGTGAACAGGAGCATGAGCCTGGTGCTCTTGAAGATGAGCAAATTGAGCTCTGGAATCTATACACCATCCACAATATCTGCAACCAAAATGGTACCGTTGCTATGCCCACCACGTACCCAGCCAGCCACCCCATAATGACTAAGAAAAATGGAGCCAGTTTTTATACAAGGGATAAAGCTTCAGCTGTAATGATGAGAAGAAACCCATCTGCCAACATCACTACAAATGTGATAACATTGGGTGGCCTCCTCAATTTAAATGACACCCAACTTGCCACTGTTAGTGGCGCCTCCAAATTACAAAGATATCTCACTGATCAGAGATATGCTCTGAGCACTGAAGGCAACAGTGTTTCATTAATTGAGCAATTGATCCTTACTGAGGAATAAAAACTATCCCGTCATAAGGGGAGTTTCCTTCTCTACTACAACAGCCAATATGCCCCTGAGTGTATCATTTGCTTTGCCACAAGCCAGGATCTTCACAATCTGTTAAAATGCAAGACCTTGCTCACAGATGGAACTTTCTCCACCTGCCCAAAGCTATTTAACCAGCTTTGGAACATCCATAGGCAGGTTAGAAATCTGGTTCTTCTCCTGGTCTTCTACTTCCTTCCCAACAAGAAGCAGGAAACTTATATCTGTGCCCTTACAATTTTAAAGGCCAAGTTGAATGAGATCCTATCAACCATTAAAGAGGAGCCAAAGGAAACCAGAGGGCGCAAGAAGAAGGCCCAGTCCCATGAAGAGGAAGCCACCCCAACCAGGAAGCAGGCAGAAAGCCTTCCCTACCACAAATATCTGGTAGTGGATTTCAAACAGTCTCAGGCAAATGCCTTAATTAGAGTCTTCAACAGCTCCCCTCAGGGATGCTACTTTCACTTCTGGCAGGCACTCTGCTGCCGCCTCCAAAAGTGCTCTAATCTTCATGAGCTGGTCAACTCTAAAGGCACTAAAGAAGCCCAGGTTTTTTTCAATTGCTTTGATGCCCTTGCCCTTGTGAGAAAGGAGGAGTCAAATGTCTTTTACAACACTCTCCTCTGTCATCATTATACCATAGCCAACCAGGCAGCCTTTGCACCTTTTATTGAGTATTTTGAAACTCAATGGGTTGGTATTTTTCAAGGAGCACACCATATCAGAAAAGGTAATGACTCAATCCAGTGGAACTGATATAAGTAGGTAAAAGATGGTTTGATCAAGACCACCTCTTCCCTTGAAGGGTGGCATAGCCAGTTTGCTACAAGAGTCAGGGTTTATAAGCCCAAATTCAACAAGATAATGGTGCATTTAAAAACCTAGCAAGCCATCTCTGCTTGGCTCTTCAAAACTGGCATGAAGTCCAAGGGCAACCCCCCAATTAGACTAAGGCTGTAAAGAAATATGCAGAAATCAGCAAGGTGGTTCTTGCATACTATCTTAAGGATAGAAAGATTGAGCATCTTCAGGCTATCTCTGTTGCTCTTTTAACTAATGTTTGAGACTATTTGCAATAAATACCTCCAAATTTTCTCTATTATTATCCTTCAGTTTTATAGTTTTTTTTACTTTTTTAGTATTTGGTACAATTCTAAGCTTATTTTAAAGTATAGTTTATAGTTATAATAGATTAAATAGTTACTTTTGGTTATATTTTATCTTTTGAGCTTTGAGCAACCATGTTGATACTTATTTGAACCCATTTTTATTGCAGATTTAGAATCCTGAGGCTTTTTTAAGCCTAGAAATGTTTTTTAATTTTTATTTTTTGAGAATATTTTGGGTTTTCTTGGAGTTAAAAATCTAAAAATTTAAAAACCGTTTTTTCTTAGTCAAAATGCTGTAAATTGAAATGGCGTTTTTACTATGAATTCAAGATAGCAAAAATTGAGATGGTGTATTTCAAAATAGCATTTTTTGAGGTGTTGCTTTTGAAATGGTGTATTGTACCATATTTTTGGGAATTGTTGACATGGATGATGATACATGTAGACAGTTTAAATGCTGATGGTTACCACTTTACCTAGTGGAAAGGCTGTTGGCCCATCAAGGAGACGGAAACAAGGACTAAATTGAAGTAAAAATTGCTAATATTATATATGCTTTAAGGACCTTCAACATAAGCTGACCTCACTCCTTATAAAGGGGTACTGTAAATTCAGAACCTGAACGTAAAAATGCGGGATTGTCAAATCCTTGGTCCAAATTTCAAATCACTTTTGCAGGATAGCCTTTTTTAATTAAATTGATTTTTTTGAGTATTTATTTGAATATTTGAAAATGCGGGAACTCATAGACACTTTGCAAAGTTCAAGTTGAGCTGCATATTTCCTATGGACAAAATGAATTAACTGGAATCAGATTTGAAGCGTTCAAATTCATCAGCCATTTTCATTAAGTTTACTATGTTTTTTGAAATTGCAGGATTGTCAAATCCAAGAACCAAATTTCAAATCACTTTTGAATGCCACTAGTAAACTCAGATATTAATTGCAGGAACTGGAATCCAAATTGAATGTACAGTAAGCACACTAGGAAACACCAACCCAAATCAAGAAGCTCCACCACAACTAAAATCAAATGAAAAATTCAATCTTGATAACCATAATTAGACATAAAAAGTTATTAAACTTTAAAATCATCCAAACCCAGAAAGTATACAATATTATTCACTTCAAATCACAGATATAGAAACTCTGCTACTATTCAAGGCTATATCAAGAGAAAACAACTTCCCACAACTAAACCAATAACTCCAAATAAATACATATTTAATCTAATATATATTTTTATTTTATTTTTATGGACCGTCAATCACATTCCCAACCCGCTCCTGCACCAGCCTGCGGGGCAGCCTGTCCACAAGGGCGTCCCAGAGGGTCCAAGAACAGACCCAGAACCCAACTTGAAGGGAGTCATGCCAATACACAGGCCTCCCAAGGTGTCATTGCCAGCCAACCACCTCCTGCGTCCCAGGCCCAATCAACCAGCTTGAATCCCAGGCAGAAGCCACTCTCAAGGCCTGCTACCAAAGTCTCCTACACCAGGGTCACCAGGAACACTGAGGTTACTTACACCTCCACTGTGTACCCAGTTGTCACCCGGCCCCGCACTCTTGACCCAAGAGTTGCCACTTCCTGCCCCAGCGTCTTTGACACCACCTACAAGCCATTGGCAGCCACTGTTGAGCCATCTGCGCCTGTGATCTATTCCACCATTGATGGCGCCAGCACAACCAAGCGTGATCCCACCTTCTACACAAAGGTCCCTGTCCCCTGTGTCAAGCCTGGTAGCCAGGATGCCGTGGTACCTGCCAAGGGCCGGCGTCAGTTGACAGATAGTGAGCGTGAAGCTCTCCTCAACTGCTTGAATGGGGGAATGGCGGTTTGGGATATTGCGTCCCAATTTGGTGTCACAGCCAGGTACATTGCCAACATCAACACCAAGTATGGCAATACCGGGAAAATTGCCAAATCCACCAAGGCTAAGCGGCAGCCAAAACTCTTGCAGCCTGTGCACATCAACACAATCAAGCAGTGGGTAGCCAGGGATTGCCACCTGGACACACTTGCTGTCCAATCAATGCTTGCCACAGAGTTTGGGCTTTCTGTTTCTAAAACCCTTGTTTACAAAACAATGGTTGATTTGGGCTTCTCTTGGAAGGTGCTCAGAGTTTCTCTGTACAACAGAAACAGTGAAAAGACCATCAAGGATTGACACATTTATGCCAAGACATATCTGGCACTAAAGGAGACTGGGAATGTCCAGTTCTTCTATATTGACAAATTGTTGTTTTCCTCCTCACTCAGGTCCAGGCATGGGTGGGTCAAGAAGGGGTCCAAGGACGGCATAGCCCATTGTGCAGCTGTCCGTTCCCAGACCTATTCAATGGTTGCGCTTCTTGGTCCTCGCGGGTTGGATCAATACCAGATGATTAAAGGCTCCCATAACAGCAGGACCTTTCTTGATTTTCTCCGAGTTGTCAAGGAGTACCTTTGGATAAATTATAGCGGCACAACCAATGTTGTTGTGCTTGATAATGTTGGGCTCCACAAAGTGGATCTGGTTGTGTCTGAGTTCCCCCCTCATTGACAAGAATAGCCACTCCTCCAGCCACCGCCTTGCAGACTGCCCAATGAGACTCCTCTTTCTCCCCCCATATTCCCCATTCCTGAATCCAATAAAGGAGGTGTTTGGTTGGATAAAGAATAAGGTGAAACAAGGCCTTCCTCAGGACACCAAGGACCTATTCAATATTCTTGAGGTCAGCCAATTTGCAATGCCACCCAATGTGGTGGCAGCTTTTTACAAGCACTCAGAATCCTTCCTCCCTAAAGCCCTGGCCTCTGAGCCAATCAGATAAATGGGCTCTCTGGTTTACTTTATTTTTATTTTTATTTATTTTGTTTTTATTAGGTCTCAAAAATTATTATTTATATATAATAATTTGACGTGTGATTGTATTATAGACATATAAGAATACATAGAAAAGGTAAGTAAAATTAACTATACTAGGTATGAAGAATATATTTTTATTATAATGCACTGAATACTTTATTGACTGTTGCACTACCAAATAAATAAATTAAAAAAGATAGAAATAGAATTTTTTATTTAAATAATTGTTAATTGTTGATGGTACTTTGGCTTTTTTACGCCACAAATTGGACCTTGCGTGTCATCATATGATCCTTGTTATTTCAGTGCCACTATAGCCACACAACACAACAACCAATGATTTTTATATAATCCTTATTAATTTGTACTTAGGACGCAGTTCAAGTATATCAAATATATTTATCAAATCATATTACAAGGGAAAGGTAATTCAAGTTGTAAACAATCATTTGTTTAGAACAATAGTGGAGCGGGCCGCATGATGCGGATAAATTCAATTCTCCATGTTTATCTTTGTGATAAATGGACCTGTACTTGACAAGTAGTAAATAAAAACATTTTTAATTCTTTTTTTATTTGACGTATTGGCAACTATAACTAAAGTCTTTTAATATACTTAGATATATTAATATTATAATTTACACACTAAAATTTAAAATTAAAAATTAAAATATTAATTATAAATCTTAAAAGTTAAATATTTAAGTTTAAATAATCAAAATATAACAATTTTATTAAATTGTGATTTATTCAATATCAAAATATTTGATATTAAATATGTCAATATTAAAGATTTTAACAGTGAATATTTTAATATTTAAAATAAAAGAAAATAAAAAAATAAAATAAAAATTTTAAGTTGCAAGGGAAAATGATTTATTGGGGGAATGCAAATTGCAAGGGGAATGTGTTTATTCTGGGGAATTATACCCCAAAATTAAATTTTCAGCTAATGCATCTAATTGGGACCACATACTCTTCTGTATGTGGTGGATGACTCTGGCGCCAATTGCTAGAGGGGTGGCGCTCAACACCCTGGTGGTGGCCAACCATTGTATAAAAGGCAAACAGGTGAGGGAATCCACTAGCAGGTTTTTTTGGGGGGCATGTAGTACCCTGTATAGAGTTGCCAATGCAAATGAATCATAGAGGATGTGCTCAACTGTCCTGTATCCCCAAGGTGTTTTCTGGCAGTCTAGGGCTACACGGCATATGTCAATCTGTATAGGTACATCTTCTATTTTTTTCACGTTGGCTTTCAGTATGCAATGGAGCAGGATTCCCAGGTACACCGCGACGTGGATCCTTTGCGAGGTATATTTTTCCGAGAACATGCACAGTTTTTTGAACGTTTGTACTAACCTATTGATATAGGACGTTTGGTTGAACTTGAAGAGGGTTCCGGGGGCGCCCAACTTGTATCAGTCCCCCAGGCCTTGGCAAACAATATCAATAAAGGCTTAAGATTATTCACGAGGACTGCATCCCCAACTTTGTTTGATAGAGCTTTAAAAATTTCATTAAATATTGCAGATTTTAAATATTCATTTCCAATTTGAAAGTCAGTTTTTATTAAATATTTTTGTATTCATTGATATTTGTGAAGGGGAACCTTTGAACCCTTTCATAAATGTATTCATCAGAAGTTCAGTTTTATATCCCCGCAAATTTCATTCATTTCTTTGATTTTAATTGTTGATCCTAGTTCATAGGCCTCCCTTATCCATGGCGAGCACCCTGCGGGTGGTTGATATTCCCTATCTTGAGCTTCACTATTAAAAAAAGTATTCATATTCTGTTGAACTATTTTATTTATTTGTTTTTTATTTATTTGTTTTATAGGGGCCACCAGTGACTGGTAGCCCCCATAAAACCAACTCGGCGTAAAAGCTGCCACTTCTGCAACCTCATCCCCATCCCTGGTGATGACTAAAATAAATATAAGTTAAACATAAAAAACTTACTGATTGTTTCCCCTGTGGCCCCCTCAGCCACAGGCGCCATATCAGCAAACTTCATGAGCGTTGGATGCTCTTCATTAATTTTCTTAGGCTTAATTTTTCTTATTCTTCTTGCAACTTTTGCTTCCTCTTGATTTTCATTTGATAAAGCTTCTGTATTTCTTGATGCGCTTCTGCTTCTTGCTTGTGTTTCATTTTCATCTGTTTCCATTTGGTCAGTTTCCTCTTTTTTGGTGTTAATTTCTTTCTGAATTTCTGTTCCTTCAATTAGTTTTATCTTCTTATTGTTTTCTTTGCCCCCTGCCAGAACTCCCACAAATTGTAGGCCGCTTTGTTGAATTCAAGACTTTATAAAATAGTTCCCTGTAGATTAAGTAATTTTTCTTTATTCTTTTCATCTATAATATTTCCCAACTTATCCAGGGCATCTTCTTTTGACTGTATCAGTGGCTGGCCCTCATTACCCAGCTTCCCTGTCACTATTTCTCTGATATTTCTTTCTATCTCAACAACCTTTTGAAGGTGTGCTTCTAATTTGTTGATTAAGTTATAGATTGCTGACATATTGTTTGAATTCCATCAAAAAACTGGTTTTTATAGTACTATATTCAGTGCATAAATATTTTTCATCATCATTAATAAATTAAAGACAATAAACGTAAATATATCATTAAAATATTGCAATTAGACGTCAACTCTTGATATTTTGATATTATGTGCATAACTCAATGCATTTTGTTTAATAAAATCCATTGTAGACTTGGCCTTTTCCATTATACTTTAATGAAATGGATTGTGTTTATATTAGGGCCATTAACGCTTAGTACAAATATTGATACATAGTTCATTTTACAGCCTGTATATTTACCTATTGGTAATAATTCTATAAACTTTTCAGTCGGATTTTGTGAGGTAATAATAATGTAATGTGTTAATAGATTACTGTTTATTGTCATTAATTGGCTGATTTCCTTTGCTGTGGCAATTGTGCATTTTCTGATATTTCTGCACTAGTATCCATTTGGTTGGCTTCACATCCAATCACACAGGCAATAGGAAAACAAGCCGCCACCCATGACCACATCCAGTCTTGGGGTGGCGGCTTGTTTTCCTATTGCCTGTGTGATTGGATGTGAAGCCAACCAATTGGATACTAGTGCAGAAATATAAGAAAATGCACAGTCACCACAGCAAAGAAAATCAGCCAATTAATGACAATAAGTTGTAATTTATTAACACATTACATTAATATTACCTCATAAAATCCGGCTGAAAAGTTTATAGAATTATTACCAATAGGTAAATATACAGGCTGTAAAATGAACTATGTATCAATATTTGTACTAAGCGTTAATGACTCTCTAATATAAACACAATTCATTCTAATAAATTATAATGGAAAAGGCCAAGTCTATAATGGATTTTATTAAACAAAATGCATTGAGTTATGGACATAATATCAAAATATCAAGAGTTGACGTCTAATTGCAATATTTTAATGATATATTTACGTTTATTGTCTTTAATTTATTAATGATGATGAAAAATATGTATGCTCATAATTTTAAGCTATTTGTAAAATGTACAACATTGTATTAGTTATGGGAAATGTTAATAATGTGACAAGAAAATATTATTGATTATTAATTGAAAGAGAGATATCAATTTTAATAAGTTATCACAAAGAAAAGATTTATTTACTAATCAAAGAACAGGAAGGGAAGGGAATGGGCGGAATGGACATTGCCTTCATCTGCGCCTGTGAAAGGGGCGGCATCAGAGATGGTGGGGAGGGAATGGGTGGTGGCTTGGGAGTCAGGGTTGGAAGGCAGGTGGCTTGATGGGGGGTTGGGGAGGCAGGGTTTGTTGACTGGGAAGGGGCAGCAAGAGCAGTTTGCTTTAATTGCTGAATTCTTCTTCTGTCACATATACTGGCTTGACAACACAGATGGAGTGGCGTGGGGGGAGGCGGGGGTCCTTTATGGACTTATCACTATCACTTGCATAGAAGATGATGAGATCAAATAAGTCCTGGACAAACACAGAAGGGAAAAGCTCATACCCCAAATCAATCTGGGTGCATAGTTTGTTGTAGGTGGCAGGCTTCAAGCGCCTGAGGGCAGAACCAAAATTGTAAAGACAAACATCTGCAAGATGCATGTTGGCATAGTTGATGGGGTAGGACCAGCAGGTATGCCCCGCAGCCTTGATTTCTTGGGTTGCCCATTCCTGCTGCTCCATCTCTGCACTCAATACAACTGTGTGCACGGTGTTTTGTGTGGCCCACTCCTCCAGCATGGCCTTGAGCTCCATCTGGTAGGCATACCCATCTGCGGTGTTCAATATTGCTAAGTAATAATTGACGCCCAATGGGGAAACTGCCAATAAAACCCTGACAAAATGATACAAGATTGGGCCGCGCTTGTACATGTCAGATTGGATGCGCTTCTCTCCAAAGTCTTGGATACTGGCCAAAATCTTAGCATACGACAGGAATATTACGTCATTACGGGCCTTATTGCCCTTCCTTTGATAAAATTAATAATTATTGAATTGTAGGGATTGGTATCCACCAAAATGGGGCCATTGAGAACTTGATTGGACAAGATTCTAGCAGCAACCACGACTCTGTGCATCCATGAATTCACCGTTCTTTTGTTGGTGAAGATGCTGTGGAGTCCCAACTGGAGACGTACCTGGATCAGGGGCATCCACGGGTCATGTTCCATAATGGACATCATAAGGGGATGGGTTTTATCACCTTCTGTTAAAGTATGGGTACCAGTTGGGGTCTTCTTGGTGGGGGGCCACAGTTGGCGTGGGCTCGCAGGGTTGCAGCCACAGTTGACTTTGTAAAACCCATTGCGGCTGCAATTTCCCCGAGGGACATAAGCTTCCCTCGCTTTTTGACCATTTTGAGAACAATGTCTGGAGTGATCAATTTTCTTCTGTGTCTTGCAGGCTGATTGGCTGGGGGAGGGATGTGTTAATCTTGGGAACTGGTTGATGCCATCTGACTGGCTGTTTTGGGGTCTGGGCTCTCTGGGTGACCCCATGGCTAAAATGGCTGGTTCCAGATGTCATTGCTGATAAGGGACTTGGGTTGGCAGCTGCCTGTGCATGATGGGCAAACAGGGCCATGCTTGAGGACACAGGAGAAAGAACACACTCCTGTGTGGCGCTTGCGGAGGGGCCTGCGGGTTGGGAGTGGCCATAGACAGAGGCTTCACTGTTAAGAGACCCAGTGTAGCCCTGCATAATTTTGTCAAGGCCAGGGAACAGCTCATTGACTTGGTTGTTGTTGAAAGAAGACATAATAAAAATTTTATTATAATTTTAAAACTAGAGAAGAGGAATGTATATTTTAGTCAATTTTATTGTTATATATGTCAATTTTGTGAATATTGCAATCTAAATTTTAGCCAACCTAAAATGGAATAGGGTGATTTTTGAGAATGCCTATGATTCCTAAAAGAATTTGCACAAATCCACTCTAGATCCTTTAACATCCTTTTTGAGACACCCATAAATTATATTTATTTCAAATTCACCTCATTTTTTATTTCAAATTTGGTTCTTGGATTTGAAAATCCCGCAAATTCAGATTTGTTAATTTTCACATGATGTCTATGATTTGTTTGATATACAGGAAATCTCAAATTGTACATAAGAATCCTGCATTTCTGATTCATGTAGCCCGCGTTTGTTTGCTGAGTTTTGTCTTTTGTTAGTTGAGTTATCTGATCAAGAGATTCAAAATTTGCCAATTTAAATAAACCAAAAAAATTCAAATTAAATGGTTACTTTTATTAAATATTTTAATTATCACTCAGCTGAGTTGCCCTCAAAAGTGATTCAAAATTTGGACCAAGGATTTGACAATCCCACATTTTTACGTTCAGGTTCTGAATTTACAGTATATGATCATGTATGGTTGCAGGTTGGGTGGGGCTTTAATGTTATAATTTTAATGGGGTGACTCAGGGAGGTCCCCTGTAGGTTGTGATATATGCTGGTAACTGAATTGAGTAGTTCAGCTTCAAAAATTTATTAGATTTTAAACATCATAACTTCATCCTTTATGATGAGTGATACCATTAATTAGGAAAACTGTTAATGAAGAGGTAGCTGCTAAACCTGAAAAGCCCCAAATTAATGATAATTTATTAGCTGCTTGGGTGATAGAACATCAAATTAAGCTGTTCACTGATATACTACCTAATCTTAAAGGGTAATGCCCCTGTTGTGATCCTTTGAATTATTTATGTATCTTGGTTGGCTGCAATGATATAATTATCATGATAGATGTTCTAAACATAATAATAATTTAAAATACTGCTGTAATTTTTTAGAGACTGTACCTATTGTTGTAACTGAACTAATTTAGTTCACTTATTTGGAAAAGAAAAATACAATAGTCCAAAAGGAGAGGATAGAGATATAAGATAATACAATAGCTTTATTACAAAATGGAAGTTTTATACTGTAAAAGATGGATATAGGGCCACAAGGGGATGGCATGGCAACACAATTCAAATAGAGTTTAGGTTTTGAATAGCTTTTGAGGGTATTTGGCTGGAATTGGGTTTGCTACTTATTTGAAAGTATTATCACATATTTTAAAATTTGAGGTGGGAGACAATATCTTGTTTAATACGGCATGGGGTATCTCATTGAGAGCTCCTGTGTGTTGTAAGAACGTTTTCAGGAAAAGTGTTGACCTTGGTTGTAACACTATCTAAAGAAATTTCAAATTTTTTTTAAGAAAATGAAGATTATTTTACTTTTTGTGCTATATTTTTCTGGGTAGTTATATTTTCAATAAAAATCAGCATTTACCAAGGATAGTATATTTTCAGAGTAGTTATGAGCTTTATTAAGGTTTTGTAGTTGATAGTCAATTTATTGTTGCACCTTTTAATTTAAAAGAGAATGTGGTAGACTTGATGGGTCTAAACCATAAGAAAGCCAGACTAAAAGTATTTTCTACTCACAGGTGCTACTCACTGGAGATCTCAAGAGTGACAGATCCAGGTCCAACCAGTCAAACATAATATTATCTTGCCCTTGACTCTTATTGCCGTTACCTTCATGTGACAAAGCTTTGAGGAGCTTTGCCTCCAGGGAGACAATTTTATGAGACAACACTTTATTGACATCCCGCCAACAAGCCATGATCTCAACACTCTTCTCCTCCCTTGCTCTTAAAGCCTCAATTTCATGATTGGCCATTGCTTTCACTTGTTGTAAAATCTTGTCAAATCCAACCAACAGGTTCCAAGAATCCCACACATAGATTTGGTTTCCTTGTGCAGTGGCTCTCTCTTTGGTAAATTAATTTGAATACAATTCTTCAAACACAGCTTTTAATTCCACCAAAGCCTCCTCAAGCACAGTCTTGGTGACCTCTAGACTTGCCCAAGCTTCCTCCAGCAAACTTTTAGGAACTTCTTTCCTGGCAGCAGCAGTTTCAACGTGAAGTACTCCAAATTTTGCTCTTTCAAATGATAACAAAGAGGACATAACAATTGAAAAGTAATTGAGGGGAAAGCTTCAAAATCAACAATATATCTTTATTAAAATTTAGCTGGTTTTTCTTATATAACATTTGGGGCATATTCAGCTGAAAACCCCTCCAATTCTTGAATCAAACTATGATTCATCACGTTGTCTATGACATTTGAGTCATCCAAACCTAGATCTTTCCCTAAAAGGTCCCCTGTAATTCTCAGCCTATGAGAATTATCCTACAATGAGAAAGAGTCACCTAATACCATTCATCTCAATGTAACAATTTGGCATAGAGCTTCCTCAGCTCCCAGCGCCAAAACTCTGTGGAATACACATATTCCAAAACTCAGCTATCAAAATTCTAACTGGTAACCAGTTGATCAAACCTAAACCCCTATAAATCATTGCCTTTATTTAGTTATCTTTGCATTTTATGGTTTTTTGCGTTAAAACCCCCATTAAAACGCTTCAAACCTCAAACCACGGCGCCCAATAACTTTCCCAGGCGGCGCCACAATGCCTCAGCGCCTGAAACATTCACTGGGCAGTTCTCAAATCAATTAGGCAGCGCAGCAGCGCTTCTAACCTAATGGATTTGTCAAAACGGCGCTTTTAACCAAAAATTTGGGGGTTTACTTTTGATTAACCTTAACCAAACTTCTTGACACAGCCAAGGCAATTAAACAATATAATTAAATCCTCATTAATTATATTCCTATGAATTTATTAATTAACCTTCCCGGTTAATTTAATTGTTTTTGAGACGCCTAGTCCCCAAGATTGCTTCAGCCAATCTTGCCTCAATTTTACTAGCTAACCTCACCTGGCTAACCACCCATAATCTATTCTTTTATTAAATATAAATACCAAGTTTCCAGGAATCTTCATCTGAAGAATTCCTATCAAACCTATCTACATGAAATAAACAGCAAAAACAGAACACCTTTATATTTTAGAGTATTTATTTGGCTAAATACTTGACAGTGACTGTCGTACAGTCACACCAAGTTACCAAAATCAATCAATAATCCTTGCTATTTTATCATCTAAGCACGCTATATACTTACATTTAATTCAGATTGATGTATTTAGGCCTGGTTTTCTTTGTTGCTCAAGTTAACCAAGCCCTTTAACATAAATTTTTATTAACTGAAACCATATTTAGGGATTGCTCTTTATTTTTGAAGCTGTTGAGTTTAAAAATGATCCACATTGTAGGTTTACTAATATAGAGGTCAACTTGAACTGAATAGAATGAGATAGTTCATTAAAGTTTAAATTTGACATTAAATAAGTATTTTTAATAAAATGTTTTTGTCAGCATAATGAGACCATTGTAGCATTTCTGGACTGCTATATAAGGATAAAGCACGAGTAGGGATGCTTCGGCTCAGTCCCGGCTAGCTTCCGGCTCATGGCCCTACAGCTAGAACGGAATAACTTAATATTTAAACATTTTGAAATAAATATTTGAAGATGGTGGCCAGGTGCCAGAAACTAGCCGCAGCTGCCCAGGGCTTGGCCGAAGCAGCCCTAATCACAAGTCCGTGAACTGTTGAGCCCTTTGACGGTCCAGATACTCCTGCACACTTGACATGGTGCTCCCAGTAGGAAAACATGATTTTAATTGCATTGGTCTAAGGAGGGGATAATTTTGTATATATAACAGATGTGGCTATTGTTGGAGCCCTAATAGGATCATTTTAAAGATCACCTCAAAGATTTAAAGTTTAAGTTTTATACTGGATCTTGTAGCGATAAGTTTACAAATATCATATATTCAGCCTATATGACATCAGGCAAGACATCAGTAACATTAACGCAAGTCAGGCTGGACCCAAGGTAACATCAGCTAAAGAAACTAAAGCTGGAATTAAAAACAAGAATAAAGAGTTGTATTTACCATTTAAAGCAAATTGATAATCGTTACCAGTTATCGGCTATTGGAGCTGATAACGAGATCGTCACAACAATGTAGTGAAGGTTGATGAGCTCTCGGTTCCCCAAGTAGCTGTGATTACTGCTCTTGATTCTCATCAGAAATGATATATATTTGATTAGCAAGTGTTGAAATTTGAATCAAGAGCTTGTTTGTGATGTCATTTTTCTGGATCCAGGCCACGATCTCTCATAAATTACTTTTAAAAAAGGTGTGGCCTTTCCAACGTAATTGGGTAACACCAAAGAAGGCTTTGAAGATCAGAGACACCGATTAAACTTTAAATCGAAAGCTTTACTTAGAAATACTTGGTGTTCATCCCAAACTATTACTTGCACCATTGCACTCTATTAAGAATATAGCTCAAGATATTTGTAAATTGATGTTAAAGGCACGAATCAAGACGAATGAAACTGCGCAAAATGTATATATCATTGTTAAACCACTTCAGTTGAAATATCCCCTATTTTAATATTTACCCGAAAGGCTTAACAGCGTGTGTAAATAGAACGTCGGAGTTCCTCAAAGAATCCACAAACCCGATCACTTGTCATATGTCCCAACTCTAGGCAAGCTGGTTGGCAGAAGATAACGGAAAATAAGATCGCTAGGAGAGTAAACATGCCTTCTCTGCTTAAATAGCTTAAACGCTAAGGCTGTAGTTTTGGATCAGCCAAACCGAAAACCGTTTACAATGATTAACAACTTATAAACCCATGAAATTTACTTCCAAATAATGATGAATTGGCATTGTACATAGTAGTGATATTTAAAGGCACTGAATACGTTAGTTTGATTCGATGGGAATGAATTTAGATGTAAGTAAGAAGCAACGGTTTATCAATTCAACTCTGGCTGCGTGCGACTTCTGCAAGGGCCGTAAGATCCGATGCTGCTTGCTGAATGGGACGTGCAAGGAGTGCATGCTACGGGGCTTGAAATGCATCATAAAGAGCCCATCCCTTCAACGGAGATTCTGCAAGCGGAAAGAAAAGGATTGGAACAAACATATTTTCGTTTGGAACAAAGCAGATCCCAACAAACCAACCACAACGCTTGAGTCAAGCATCCTTCCCCGCCAAGTACGACAAACATGGACACTGGCACCAGCAGAAGAGAGCACAATCTTGACCTCCCTCCGCCATGCAGAATCCCCCGCAATGCTTCATGTGCGAGATAACTGGGACTCGGTCTGTTTGTTCTTGGATGCAACAATGTTTAGACTGCTTTCGAGCACTCTCCTGGCAAGGGGACTTTTTCACGATGCCCCTTGATTTGAAGGCACCTTCGATTGTTTCTCCAAAAGTCACCAAAGGGATCCGTTATTACGAAGATGCAACCAAGACTTTATCTCTGATATAATCCACCAAAATTGTATGTATCCCATTTATATTTTATTTGCTAAATGATGTTTTTGTAATGTCTAACATGCTTATTACACATTCACCATAACCTTATAAAATAGATCTAATAATCAAATAAACCCATCATGATATTTTACCGAATTGTATAAAAATACGAGAGGCCTTCGCAACTGTTAAATCCGCCACCAAAACCCTGATCAAGATCTGAAACCGCTCAGGCTATAGGATTTATAAATTACTTTGTGCATCTAGATGTAATCCCTCCAAAAAAGTGTATTTTTTAAACAAAGTACAGCATCCTTAATTACTCCCTCTTGGGAAACTAGTTCCACAGGTACCAGAACGATATTCTACTAGGTCAAAAGTTTGATTGACAAAGAACGCTTCCCAAAATGCTACATAGATATATCGTGGTATTATGTTTAGCTATAAAAGGCAATCTCTCTGTAGAAATAAAAATATCATTCTCTTACGAACTTCTCCAGTTCTCTTGTTCTATATATTCCACAAAAAAATATGTGGTAGATTGCACAAGTAGGTTATTTATATATACAAAATACCTGTCAAGTTGAGCTTTATTATTTTACATGATAAACAACTCAGGCAAAAGTCTCAAATACGTAAGACTTGGGGTTTTGGCTTTAAGCCTGTTTGATCTGAGTATGAGTAATGGTCCATGCCCAACTATCTTCCCTTTAGTGACTTGCATAAGGTTTGCTATAAGGTTGGCAAGCAACAATTGTACAGGATCATTATGAGTTACATCAAGAATACCTGGGCAGAGTTGTGGTTCACTTTGCCCTAGGGACTCACAAACATATAGTTACATGAACATTTTAGCCGGTAGTTCATAGTAAGTATGAGAATACACTAGTAGTTGAGATCCTGGGGGAATGGATAAAAAGCTTATTGCACAATTAATCGTACCTCTTCTGATGCAGGGCTAGACAGGGGAGCAGATTTGAAAATAGTAGTGTTTATTTGAAATTTGATAGAGAAGATTCCTGTGGGGTATTCAAGCGCACACATCTTTAAGCGCTTCCCAGGGAGAAGAACTGGTTCTCAAATATGAGAGGCATGGTGCCACATTCCAGAATAAATCAGTCAATTTATAGTTTTTTATGTTGAGGGTAATAAAAAATTTCCTAATTGCCCACTTGCTTTGTTGTGTTTACTATTTTATGCCTGTAAACCCGTTTAATTGTACCTAAAAGGTAGTTTTTGAAATGCAGATTAATTGTACATAGTGTCAGGCTTTTACTTCTGTGGCTAATAATAGATTTGTAACATTTAAAAGCCACTTTCCTCCATTTGGCAAGGCACGTGAAACCAGTTGTTTTCTTGCCCAGGCACTTTCCAATGCCGTTTCTCTACTTCCTCCACATGTCAAGTCCTTCTTTTGATGCCTCTTTCCTTTGGTAATAATTCACCTGCCCCACTATATAACCTTCTAACATATCAAATAAAAAACCAGTTTTGTCTTATTATCTTCTTATATTCTTCTGTTCTTACCCAGTCTGTCACTATACCACAACAGGTATAGTATTAAGGTGAAGAAGTAGTAGATTAACTATTTGTAGAATTCAGCACCCAGGCTGCACATTTTACAATACAGGGCCATGATTTGATAATTAAAATTACCTCTGCTGGAGGAGGGTTGATTCTCTCTAAAGGCATGACTTGTGTGACTCAAATGCATATCTTTCAGGATGGTATTAATCCCCTTCATGGAGGCCAACATAGGTCTGTGTGCCTTTAAGTAGAGGCACAGTATCTGGTTGACCTTGAGTTCATTGGCGCATGTAGTGTAAGCTTCTTTGATAGATAGCTGCTGACTAGTGATAAGCTGTTGTCCCTCAATGTAGAAGCAACTGGAAATTTTGGTGAGGGTTTCTTTAGGTTAAAAGCAATGTGAATTAAATCATACTTTTTAACTTTCAGGCTCAGACAACCACCAAATTTTCAATTAACATCTCCTTCATTTGAGCCCAAGATGCTATATTAGCAAGTTCAGGGACCACCAATTCTTGGCAGACTGGAGGAAGACAGGTGAGAATGTGTTCCTGCTTCAGCTCATCAGGAGCATGTCTTGTTGCAGTCTCATAGATGGTTAAGAACGCAGCGATAGTGAAGGTCTTAGGATTGAACACTTGGTTAAAGGTGGGCTTGTAGTTGGAACTGATACCAGACAAAGTTGTGCCACCAGAGCCATCTTGAGAATTACTGCAGATGTAAATGTATCCCACCAGTAAACTCAGCCTCACTCTCAACAGGAGGTTTCTTTGCCCACAGATGGTGCAGCATTTTCTCTAAAGTAATGAGAGAAGCAGCCTCACAAGTGCTATTTTCTACAGCAGCAGTAGCCATTTGAGCAACATTGTCCAAGTTGCTTTTTTGGACCACAGCAGTGGAGCAGGCCCTGTCCAACTGAGGGGATATATGTAAAGACCCAACAATTGGGTAGACCATAAAAACAGATCAAAGCACTTTTGTGTAGACATTAAATTGACCAAAATTACTGGCAAAATATGCAAGTCTATAGTAAACCATGGTGTAGATTGTTGTGACTTAGTTGATTGGGGCAAAATCAGGGCAGGCCAGGAGTACTGATCAGAGGAGTTTAGCTGAGCTGGCTCCTTGTAAAATTATTCATTGAAAAGATTTTTGAATGACCTATGTGGTTGATATTGTTGTTAGTGGCCCACAATCCTGAGGCAGGTTGTGAGTACAGTCAAGAATATAAGTAGGTTCATCTCCTTAGCCCTGGGGAAAGGAAGACAAAGATTAGTTTCTTGGACTTTCTGTTGTTTAAATTATGGATGATTTATGTGATATTATTGAGGGGTAAGCCGCTCAATGATAGCACAAACTATCATCAAGTGATTGAGCTTTATTATATACCATCAGCATTGGTGAAGCATGAATAGTAAAAAACATTAAACAGGAAACCCCAAACACTTAGTGTTCCCTGAAATTCCCTTTTTGGAGTGGTATTGGAGGGGGGTTTACAAGCAATGAATTGCTAATCTCTGACTTGCATTGGTTGGGTGTCTCTTCAAGCACTGTCATGCACCTAAATTCCACTTCTGCAATTACTGCATTGGTGACTTTGCAGGGCAGCACTTTCCCCTAAATTTGGGTTTGGGGAAATTGCCTTTTTAGTTTCCCAATTTGTCAGTTTCTCCATCCAAAGGGGGTGGATGATCCTGCCATGAGGGGTGCACTGCCTCCTGCCGGCTGGCTGGCTGGCTGGGTGGGTGGGTGGTTGATGGTTGGCTGTGCAGTCTGCGGTTGGGCTATAAAAGCAGCAATTAAAAGAATTATAATTTTGATCTCTTTTTCTTTAACTCCTTGTTCTGTGGCAGTTTCTCAATCAGGGGGAACTGTTGAAAATATTAATCATGATTTCTAGTTGCAACTATGATTGAAATGCTGTTGTTTGACAAGTTTTTGTCAGGAATATTCCTGACAATATCTCTTGAATCTGAGATATTAGAGGAGCTAAACAAGTGTCCATTTCTCTGGCAATCTCACTCATTTTCTGAAGGTCATTGTCTAAACTGTCCTGATTTCAGCCAACTCCCAGATCTCTTGAGCAAGATTACTCAAGGCAATTGAAAAGTATATCCTAGGTTGTCTTTCTTTACCAGGTCAGTATCCACCTTCTTCATTAGGAGGAGAAGGGTCAGTAGCCACTTAAGCATCCCATAGTTTATCTAAATCATCCCACAACTCTTCCACCAGTTCAGTAAGTATGGAATCTGCAGGTCTGGTTTAGGCTGAGGTAGAGCTTGTGCTTCTTGAGCGGCCTGTTGTTTTTTAGTGGCCTTGAGTTCCTGGATGGCAGCCCATATATACTTAAAAATAGAGTATATCTCTTCAGTGGAATAAGTGGGAGGTACTTTGGGCCAAGGTTTACACTGAGTGTCCACATAAGACTGTAGTTCTTGCAGGAAAGCAAACCAATCATCTTTCATGATAGTGTATGAGACTTGGGCAACAGATGAAGACAAGGAGATGAACTGCTCCAAGAGAATGATCTGTTGATTGACATTCTCTCTGAAATGGTTGATTTATTCAATTAACTTCTCCATCCCAGTATCTTGTGCGGCCAAACTAGCCTCCACTGAGGAGCAACAAGGGACAAATCCTTTGTAATAGGATTGGAAGAGCTCCTTCACGTAAGTAGGGAGCAATGTGTGCAGGGAATCAAAGGATTTTTTGCAAGTGTTGTTGTACTACCAATTAATCCTGCTAGTCAACATAAATTAGCAACTGTTTAATTCTTGCACATTGTAGCAAGAAAAGAGATGTCTTTAACAAAAATTGAGCCAGCTCTTCAAAAGTACTGTAATGTCAGAAAAGCTGGAGAGGTAGACTGCTATTGTTTTCTAGTGTTAAAACAATGGTTGCAATCTAAACTCAATATTCTTCTAGAATGGGATTTGATGTTGGTGAATATCTTTTAAATTGAAGTTAAATCACTTAAAATTCAAAAGGATCACACTCAAAAGTATTTACTTAGAGCAAGATAATGATAATTTATTAAAAATAAAATTGGCGGGTATTATTACCCTAAAGCAACTTGTGTGATCTCAATAAATATATTGACATATCCATATTATTCTCTGCAGTTTGGATGAAAGGGTTTGACACCTTTGAGGAATTGAGAAACTTTGTGTTGATTGAAAGTGGAGCTGATTTCACTGAACTAGTTTCAGAAGAAACTATTTTATCTGTAACCCTAGATTGTGAGAGACTCAGTCCATCTTGCTTAGTCATAAAAGATGAGTTATATTTATTTTCAGAGTCAAGATATTTACCCAAAGATTTAGAGTGTATCAACTCTCTGACAGCAAAAACAAGTCATGTGCTCATTGTTGGAAGGCCATAGACTGATTGTAGTTATTTTTAGAGGCATTGGTCAAATCATTGAGCTGATATGAGTGAGAAACCAATGCTAGCTAATGATGAACTAGAGTGTGGTGTACAAGTTATTACATCTAATCTCCCATAGCACACAGGTTACCAATTTTGACAAGCATATCAATCATCCACCAACATGAGAAGTAAGTCAGGTGTTGCATCAGTAAGTGTTACACCAGGAGGACTTACAGCAATAGGAGAGTTTCCTCTGGCTAGATCAAGGGTGGCATGTTAGATCTGTTTGTTTGAGGGGTTATCAAGAGAGAGAGGAGCCATACAAGGTCTTGATATTATCTTGATGGCTTTAGGTATAGCAGGCACATCAGTGATGTCTTCTTTGAGAGGTGAACTGGTTATAGTAGGTGAGGTAAATTCTGAGGACAGAAGATAAGTGAGGCCAATAAAGGTATTGGTGTATGGTGTATGGGAGGGGCTTAGCACCCCTGTAGTGAGCACCATTTTTGCTGAGTTGCACTATACTATACTGAAGTAAGAGAACTTGGCAGGAATTCTTTATGACAAAAGACTTGCAGTTCAAGCTAAGTGAGAGTTAATAACCTGGGCGTTGCAACAAGGTAAATTTTATTAACTTTCTGCCCTGCATTGGGATAATGTAAATTATGAGTCTTTCTAAACAGTAGAAAGAGGGCGCTTGAAGCTTAAAGGGAAATGAAAAGGAATAATATAGATAAACTTATTCTAATTTAGAAAGAGAAGCTCCCTTAAGCGCCACTAGATTTAATCAATGTATCATTAGTGGAGTTGCCAATGTGGTTTGTAGCTGGTAGATGCCTGGCTGACTCACTAATTGGTCTCAATCCATACTTGGGTAAACTAAACATCTCAATGTGAAAGCAAAAACCTCATTTTTGCATCTGCCATCAAAAGCCAAACCATCATAATTTCCAGTTGATAGCACTTTAGAGGTCAGGTTTATGACAACTTTTGAGGCCTTAGAGTCCTGGGAAGATTGGGCTTGCCCTTGAAGGCTTTGGGCGCATATTTGGGATTAGACTTGGAAGGCATATAAAATTATATTAGGATCATAAATAAAAGCAATTTGGGGCAGTTTTCAAAGTAAAGTGATAATATTCTTAATATAAAATATAAATTTTTTACATATAATTGTAGAGAACCCTAAAAATATATGATATCAAAATTCTAAAGTTTTTTTTACTATTCAAAAGCAAATTTTTATTAGTAGCGCAAGTATGCAAAACTTTGCGTTTTGAATGAAAACTTTCAGGTGAAATATGTATTTGAGATGCTTTAAGAAAGTTGCTTTAGTTTATACAGATTGGGTTAAAAGGATCCTAGCTGTTTAGAGGAGGTCAAAAAATACATTTATGCAAATTTTCATAGGTTTTCTTACACTTTTTTGCCAAAGTGGTTTTTAACTTTAAACAAACTTTTGAAAAGTGAAAAGCAAGGATCAATATTGGGGAATTAATATAGTGTATTGTGGCATTGTATGTAATTTCCTCTTATTTTCTTCTATCCATTGTGCACATCAAATCAACTGGGTGATATGAAACCCAGTGGAATTTGAACCAATGTAAATTCAAATGGCGTAACTAACAGTGTATATACTAAAACCACTAATAAAAATTATATTGAGAAGAATCTCTTTGCTGTATCCCTGTATAGATAATTTATAACCTATATATAGCAAAGGTGGTTTTTTTCAAAACAGCAATGATAATCAATAGTAGGACTACCTTAGTGACATTGTTTTAGGTTGTTATTGTTATAAGTGTCTTATATTAATACTATAGGAACAATTTTTTGGCAGTGTACAAAAGGCTTTGATTTAGTTTGGTTATAAGCTTATTTTAGTACATGATAAATGTCATAAATCAAGATGAGGTAAACATGCCCCACACTATGGGGTTTGTATTTAAATAAAGTTAGTAAAAAAGGTTTAATTAATTTATCTTGAAATGACAAAATTGAGATGGTACATTTTTGAGATGCTGTACTTTAAATTAAGAACCTGAAAGTAAAAATGTGGGATTGTCAAATCCTTGGTTCAAATTTTGAACCACTTTTGCGGGCAACTCAGCTGAGTGAAAATTAAAATATTTAATAAAATCAACCATTTAATTTGACTTTTTTGATTTATTTAAATTGGCAAATTTCAAATCCCTTGAGCAGATAACTCAACTAACAAAAGACAAATTGTGAGATTAGGCTGATTGACCACAAATGATCAGGCTAATCATTGCACGCAGATCTTAATCAGTTACATGTCATATTATCACTTGGTTATCACTTCATCAAGTGTAGTTATTATACACCATATAATTAGTAGTTTATTATAATTGATACTGTAGTTATACGCTGTGTAATTGTTAGTTTATCATGATAGATGTAACAATTATATGCCATATTATCACTGATCATCATCCCAATGTGTAGTGATTATATGCTGTATATTGCTTGCTTTATTATAATTGATGTAACTATTATACACCGTATAAATGTTAGCCAATATAGTGAATATCACTGATTACACGGCGTGTAATCACTAAATCATCAGTTGTATATCACCTATTCTACCCTACTGGATGTTGTATCAACTCAGCCCCACACAGCCTGATGGGTGTATATGTTCATATCAAACAAGTGATATACAAATGGCTAAGAAATACCAAGTTTGGATCAGTATTACACAGAGTATAATCAGGTTCCTTATTGGTTTGGGTCAGTATTACACGGCGGATAATCCTCTGAGTCACTAATGGATTGAGTCTGCTATTATACACATATAATCCCTAATTTGACTTGTTTCATTAATAAGCAGAAGGTTTGCCAAACAGAAAAGGATCACTGATTAAGCCCTGCAAATGGAATACTGAAATTCTACCTTCTGATGTAGGAGGGCTGAACAGGGACAATTTCTAAGCATCAACTAAATACGGTGTAGTTTCCCAGCGCAATAATAGGCATGTAAGATACAGCCAATTGATAAATGACAGTAGGCTAGCTCAAGAAGAGCTTAGGCTGTAGCTTAAGTGCCATGGACACCTGCTAAGACCAGTAGCATATCACGTGCCAAGGACAGCCAATCAGGATGGGCGTAGCCAGCAAAGATAGACCTATTGCAAAGGTAGCCACTGAGAACTGTCTGAGAGGACAAGAACAAGGGTTGTTGCAGTATATATTGATACAGACACCTAAAAGGATGACAACAAGTTCATAGTTACACCTGTATAGATTGCAGCCGCTGGCTAGATTGTACTCCAGTATCAATAAATGTAATTATCTTCAAAGTTTCATTCTATTATAGTCTGTAGTGCTCTTGCATAGGATTAGGTAGAGTACATCAGCATGGCTAATATCTATCTGTAGCTTTGAACATACCAGCAATAACCCAAGTTGCTCAACACAAACCTCAGCAAACAAATGAAGGATACATGAATCAGAAATGCAGGATTCTAATGTACAATTTGAGATTTCCTGTATTTCAAACAAATCATAGACATCATGTAAAACTTAATGAATCTGAATTTGCGGGATTTTCAAATCCAAGAACCAAATTTGAAATAAAAAATGAGGTGAATTTGAAACAAATATAATTTATGGGCATCTCAAAAAGGATTTCAAAGGATCTAGAGTGGATTTGTGCTAATTCTTTTAGGAATAATAGGCATTCTCAAAAACCACCCTATTCCATTTTAGGGCGGCTAAAATTTAGATGCTTGATTAAGGTAGATTTTAAAAAACGCTAATAATAAAAAAGAATTATATATTATAATCTATCTTATCATATTATCTTTTCCTTGATGTGTTGATAGTTCATTTGCTGCTGATAATGTACTTGCATTTAATTGGATAGTTTTACCTCCTATTGCCAAGGCAACTGGAGGTAAAACTATCCAATTAAATGCAAGCACCTTATCAAAAGCAAATGAACTATCAACACACCATAGAAAAGATAACTTGATAAAAATAGATTGTAATATATTATTCTATTTTATTATTAGCATTTTTTAAAATCTACTGTAATCAAGTATCCTTAATAGCAATACATTAACACTTTTGTTGTGAAAGATAGTTTATCTTTCTCCCTCCTTCCTTCATTGAAAAGAAGTTTTTTGGCCCCTTGCTACACCGGGGCCCAAAAACTTTTAAAAAATTTCTGTGTCATCAGGAGGGTAGCTCATACATCATTATATGGTTTTATGGTTGCTATATTAGTGATTTAGAGTTCATAATATTGCATCATTTCCAGTTTAGACAATTTAAATTTCACTTAATGTTATGTCTAAACATGGTTGTTGAGATTGATTTTTCATTTGATTTTTATCCAGAGTGGAGCTTCTTGATTTGGGTTGATTTTTCCTAGTTTCTTACTGTACATTTAATTTAGATTCCAGTTCCCGCAGTTATTATTTGAGTTTACTAGTGGCATTCAAAAGTGATTTGAAATTTGGTTCTTGGATTTGACAATCCTGCAATTTCAAAAAACATATTAAACTTAATGAAAATGATTAATGGATTTGAACGCTTCAAATCTGATTCCAATTAATTCATTTTTTCCATTGGAAATATGCAGTTTGACTTGAACTTTGCAAAGTGTCTGTGAGCTTCTGCATTTTTTAAAATCCAAATAAAAATACAAAGAATTCAATTTAATTAAAAAAGGCTATCCCGCAAAAGTGATTCAAAATTTGGACCAAGGATTTGACAATCCCGCATTTTTACGTTCAGATTCTGAATTTACAGTAATATAAATCTATAGTTGGATTTTAACTATTTTATAATTTGTTTTGTTTTTGTGACTCAAAGTACTAACTTAAAAAACATCATCTCAAAATAAGGTTGAGATGGAGTTTTTGAGATGGTGTACCCTATCACTGTATGATAGATAATTTTAGGGTTGTTTTTTTCATTGATGTTTACGCTTAAATTGAGATAAAAGTAGGTTTAAATTGAGAGTCATGAACCCTTTTGCGATATAGCTGTAACATACCTACATATTGAATGATATTAACTAAATTACATTTTATTTTTATCTCTCTGAGCTTATATAATAATTTCATACTAGAACTAAACAATATAGTAAGTATGGTTAGCTAAAAAGAGTTATTTGAAAGGATCAACTTTAAAAAATCTAAATCCACATTTTATTCAATATGTTACTTTCTGGGAGTCAAATTGGAGAGTTGGCTTCATCACAGTTAAAAAGGCAACCAAGCCCTCTCTAATGAATGGCGTAAAGTGGATCCTTATTCGATAAGGGATCGGCTGCGCGTAACAAACGATCCGTGAAAAGGGTTATTCTTTATTTTAATCCGGGGTAAAAACAATTTCGGGTAGATATTCATAGCTCGACGCTAAGGAGATGTAACTGAATCAGATATTTAACCATCTGATGGCAACCTTATTCAAAATGTCACGCGATTTTTGGAGCTTAACCCGACCGCCTTAAATTAATTTTCCAATCGGTTGTAACAATGGTTTTATTCTGATCGTTTGTCAAGTGTCAGAGGCCGCTAGGCGACATTCGTTTATTCTTATCTAACCGGCAAGATAGAGGAGATATAAATTACGATTAGTTAATGGAATCGATAACGCTGATCGCTTGCCTCAGGTTCCAACTCCGGGCAAGCTGGTTGGCAATAAATCTAGCGGGAAACAAATCAATCGTTGAGATTTAGTAAATATACTTTCACTGCTTAATTAGTAAAAAGGCGCAGGCTGTTCAGGTATTTTGATGTTCCAAACTGAAAGCGGTTAAAAGTTTTGGCCAACTACGATGCCAAGTGATTTACTTCTAAAAAACATAGGTTTAACATTGCCTCTAGCAATAGTATATAGGGGCACAAAAGATCTATTTGAAGGGAATGAATTTAGTTGTTAAAAGGAAGCAACGCATTAGCAATTCAACTCTGGTTGCGTGCGACTTCTGTAGGGGGCGCAAGATCCGATGCTGCTTGCTGAATGGGACGTGCAAGGAGTGCATGCTGCGGGGCTTGAAATGTATCATTCTGAGTCCATCTCTTCAGCAGAGATTCTGTAAAAGAAAGAACCGGGAATGGGACAAACATATTTTCATTTGGAACAAAGCAGATCCAAACCAACCAACCAACCAACCAACCAACCACAACGTTTGACCCGAGCATCCTTCCCCAGCAAGTACGACAAACATGGATGCTAACCCCAACAGAAGAAAGCTCGATTTTAAACTCGCTCCGCCATGCACAATCTCCCACGATGCTTCATGTTAGAGATAACTGGGACAAGCTCTGTTTGTCCTTGGATGCAACAATGTTTAGGCTTCTTGCCAGTACTCTTCTTGCAAGGGAATTGTTTCATGATGGTATTGGTTTGAAAGTGCCATCAATTGTTTCTCCAAAAGTCACCAAAGGGATATGTTATTATAAAGACGCCGTTGAGACTTTAGCTTTGATAGACTCTGCAGAATTTGAGAGCATCCCATTTATAATTTCCTTGTTACACGATATCTTCATCATGTCCAACATGTTTATTACACAATAAAAACACTAGAAACACTTTAAGGTTTACCTATAGAACAAAAAACTACAGCATATTTTTTAAAGTGAGCAAATAATATTGTTGTCAGATCATGGCATCGCATCTCTAGTAGACTTTGTCTATAAAAGCCCCACTACTCATTAAGAACCCCAGTTTTTTGGAGCCAGGAGCGGTTCTAATGTGAACTACTTATCAACGGAAGGCAAACACTTGAATATCAATTAAATTGTCAAGGATACTAAATAAGAACCTTCAGCAAGCTACAAAATAATACTTTTATCCCACGAAATGGTATATATTGTACATCTCTTACTTAATAACAACTTGCTTTAATATTTATTTAGACTAATCTGTAAAGTTACGCCATTTTGATTCCCATCTCTGTAAAGCAATTCCATGAGGATTGGCCTACCAAAGATGGAGCTCAGAAGCACGGTTCAAGTCTATAACTTTTCTGGGAAACCCCTCGGTTCCAAAAAGCAACCTGCCAGATATTATCACTTACTCTCACGTGGATAAACACCTCAATCCATGTCGCTACAAAAGCCATTTCTCTTAATAATAAACCTCTCGCATTCTTATAATCCCCATACCATTATTTAAACTGGCCCAGCTAAAATTTCATCAAGACAACTATAGTGACGAGGTGACGCTGTGGGGAAGCACGAAATAGAGAGGAAATGATAATTTTATTGAATATTGGATGGTAGCCTTATAAAGCAATTGTAAATCATAAAATGGATCAATGTATTTCCAGATGCACACAAGGGTTTCTGGAAGAAATTTCTGAACCAGGTTGATCATCCACCAGGTTTGCAATATTCCGGCTCCCCATCCTGTACATCCCCCAAATGTTCAAACACCCTAGAGCCTAATTGCTATCCGTATTTTAAGTTTTGGTGACAGTGGTGCACCTGCTCCTGGGAGGGGGCATTGGCTGTCCTGGATCAAAGCTAGGGACCAACTGGGTAGGGTACCATTCTTCAAGTGGCAGAACTCTACTTTCTGTTCCTTGTACCTGTATTGCAGTCCCACAAGCTCCTCCAAGACCTTTCCAACTAGTATCTTAGTATCTGCTCCATGGATCATGACATCTGCAAGGGCTAGTCCTTCTGGGGGTGTATATCTCCTGAAAGAGGGTTCCAAGCTTCTTTTCTAAGAAGTACTCTCATCTAGTAGTAAGAGTGAGCCCTTTTGATAGCCTAGTCCTCTCATCAACAGGGGCTTATGAGAATATCTTAATGAGAATCTATTTTTACAGTTAAGGCTTTATATTAGTCAAATAAAGATTTGATTCCTAAGATGTCACAGCAGTTCCTATAATTCATACATAAACCATCCCAGTTGGAAAACAGGAAATTCACAGAAGCTCTTATAAATTATTTGGAATTGAAGGATCTCAATCAACCTGTTGATTAAAAATGGGTTAAAGCTGCTCCAGTTAAACTACAAGATCTTATTCTTTTTACCAAGTTGACACTGATAAATTGATTTAATCTAAGGGTCACTCAATATACCCTAATTTATTAGAAGGGCCATCAGAAAGTAGTCACTCAAAGGTCCTTACTTTCTGGACTAGTTATACACAGCAATGATGAGACAGGTTAGGAGTTATGGATTCAGGGTGGGATTGCTGAGCCAATAATTTTGGTACATATTGAAAATTTCTATTTTTCAACTCCTAAGAGTTGAGCCCTCTGGCTTTCTCAAATAAAACCAAAAACTTACCTGCTCAATTTTAACTTATTCCAACACATCCAGTAGTTGGCCTGCTCTGCTATATCCCTTACAATATGATACTCAATTTTATTGTAACTAGAGCTTGGGTATTTGTCCCAAATACTACTCCTTCTGGTCCACTCAATGCTACTCCCATGCCTTCCAATGATGTGGCCTCCACTGTTGAAGTCAAACCTGAGACTATAGCTAGCTCTCATTTTCAAAAGTTTTATTCTGAAGACTTGCTAATATTGTTACAAGGAATCTATCTGGGATACTCTGGCTAGCTTTAATGTTCTTATTGAACCCCAGCGTCTTCTTTAGAAATTTTACCAAACAGTATTTTAATCCAGGTTGGCTGTCAATCATCAACTCTATGCAGATTTGGGTGTTTATTTTGCACACCTAGACATGGCTTCAGACTATTGTTGTGAATAACGGCTTTCACCATGTTTTGATTTCGCCTTTGTTGGGCCATTTTGAGGATGAATCTCTTGCTTTTGTGTTTGATTCTCAAAATGAACTGGCTTCCACTTCAGGAAGTATGATTGTTTGGTTTCCTGACTCTGCGCAACTCACTTGCCCCACTCATACCTGTGGCAAGTGATCCTACCGTCCTGGCAGTGCTTTGTGGTATTCTCAACCACTATATATTCCATTTCCATATTCACCAATAAAATTAAGTTATATTCATACTTTTGTCTTTGTCTCTTATGTACTTCTGCGCCTCTCTCTAGTCACTCCTAGTAGAGATTATTCTTCCAGGGCCGCAAGGTAATCACATAGCCTTCCCTGTTATCTAACCAAGACTTAGTACAAATCCAATCCTAAGGTTAGGATTTCCTGTTGTGTGTCTGTGCCGCGCCTCAGAACACAACAAAAATGGTGCTCACTACAGGGGCTGTAAGCCCCTTGGTTATCCCTTTCACATCTACATTTTCAGGTCCTTTGCCTCCGCCTATTCAAGAGTTGACTTCACCTGGAATTACCAGCCCTCCTATTGAGGAAGACATTGCTGACCCGCCTATTGTCCCTACTGTACTGAACCTTGGGAATGGTCCCTGCCTAGTTGCTTACCCCTTGGGTACCCCTGACTTGGAACAAGTCATGGCAGTAGCCCTTGGGATAGCTCGGGACAGAGCCATCCCTTTCCTTCAGCTACAGTTTAGTTGTGTCAAATACTATGAGTTAATTGTGGCCCCTCAGTTTCCACAACATCTCCTCTCAGCGGCTGGCTCCGCTGAACATCTGCTGACATCCTTTGTACAGCCTGCTTTGGCCCACCATCAGATGGTGTTGGGACTCCACGTTCAAGAAATCTTGTCTCTTCAAGTAGCTGTTACTCATCACTAGGATCAGTTTGCCGCCTATCAACAATGGATCTATTCCCTGTTCTCCCTGGTATCTGACAACCAGCGTGATTCTGTCACCTCCCAAACACGCTTGGTCAACTCTATCAAACAAATGCGCCAGTCCATCCCTGAGTACGTTAGGGAGCAACTACATGAGTTTCACCAGCTAGACCAACCCTGGCAAACTCAAGTAGACTCCACCCTAAATGCTTATCTCACCAACTTCAAATGCCTAGTATAACAGCTCAATGCATTTAGCGCTTATTCCTTTGAGCAATTGCAACAGGTAGCAGACCTTGCCTCCAAAGGCCTAAATGAGCTCAGTGCAGAATTCAATCAAGAGAGAGCTGCCACTGCTGCTGCTATAGCCAAACTTCAGAGTCAGGTGAATGAGCTGTCTGCTCCCAAGCCAGAGGTCCCACCTTCTCCTCCTTCTGACAACCTGATGGACAGGGAACAGAGAATTTGGGATGCCAATCTAGAACTATGTGCTTCTACTTGTAGCCAAGGACGTCCTACTGAAGCCCTTCAACCTGATCCCCAGGTGCTTGAGTTGACTGCGCAAGTTGCTGAGTTACAGCAGGAAATTGCTGCCTTATGCAAGGTAGTAACAACTGTTGCTAGTCCAGTTGGGGTATGCAATGAAGATGGCTGCTGTCCTGGTCTGGCAGGAGCTCCTTGAATCCAATGTGCTAGAGAGTTGATTGCCCTAGCTAATGAGGTGGATCATTTGAAACAAGACCAGACTGAGTTAGACAGAGATTTACAAGAGATGAGCAAGCTGATTAATTTGGTAAATGACAGGTTCACCCCTTGCCTATCAGTGGGGCCTTCCCTTACCTCTCAACTGGCTGAGCTCTCCACTGTTGTCACTACCCATGAACAGCGCTTAGATGTTACTGAGCAGCAGACTGCTCTAGCTCACACTACAGGCGCCCAAACTACCAAGACCCTGATGACCTTTGAAGAAAGTGTTAGGCAGCTCTGGTCCAGACAACCTCCCTCCAAATCTGAAGCTGAGTTCTCCCTGCGCATAAATGTACTTGACAGCAACAATGGTGGCCCAACTCCTGAGGCACACTTCAAGCAAGTCTTTGATCCCAAAACCCCAACCATTGCAGCTTTCCTAACTATCTATGAGACTGCCATGAGATAAGCATCTGATGAGGTTAAGAAAGAGCATATTCTGACCTGTTTACACCTGACTTGCCAGGAGGTGGTGGTGCCTGAGCTACCCACTATCAAGACGTGGGAAGATATGAAGCAGCTTCTGATTGATGAGTTTGGTGGTGATCTTAGCCTGGAAGTGAAAAAGGACGCCTTCATGCACATCTCTTTCAAGCCCAAAGAGACACTAGCCAAATTCATAGACAGATTCTACATGGAGGGACAACAATTAATAACAAACAGATAATTGACGGCACATGAAGCGTATATGGCCTGCACCCAGGCCCTCAAGGTGAATCATCTTCTGTGCCTCCATTTCAAAGCACATACAGCTATGCCTTCCTCCATGAAAAGTATAAAGACACTGCTACAGGATATGCATCTCACCCATTCTGAGGCAGTCATTTGAGAGAGTTGTGCCGCTTCCAACTCAGGATCATCTTCCTTGTGGCCCTTGTATCCTCACTATGAACTCACAAAATCCTCCTTGACATCAGAGTTGCCACAATTGTGGCCAAATAGGTCACCATTCTTGCGTCTGCACCAATCCACAGGTTAAAGGAGCTGATCCCAATGATCAGTCAGGAAAAGAACAGTCAACCTAGATGCAGAGACGCTCTTGGTTGACAATTCTTCCCAGTCTCTTTCAATCCCTCCCCCTGCTACTGACTCCAAACCTGCTGATAATGAGGCTCCTCCTATCCTCCTTCTGTTCCATGACATTTCTGATGATTCTGATGTGGATAAATCTGATATTGAAGACCCTGATGTGTATGGGTATTCTGTTCTTGCTGTCCCCAAAACTATTGCAGTCCCCTACAAGCTATGATCTGGGAAGACTACAACTACTGTAAAGCCCTTGCCTGAGGCCAAAACAGTTGTTTCCCGCCCCTATCTCACTCAGGCTAAGAGGTCCCCTGTATTAGTGGAATCATCAGAGGAAGCTGCTGAAGTTGCGGACTCTGTTTTCAGAAAAGTATCTGTCTCTCTCCCTCTCCAAACTGTGTATAAGGAGCTCCCAGGTCTAAGATGTATGATTGAGAAGTGGGATAAGGAACTAGCTGAGGCGCAGGATATTCTGGCCGTCCTTCCATCCTTTGGACACACCACCACCTGGGTAGAAATATCCATCTAGAAAGTAAAAATCAAGGCCGTCCTAGACACCAGGTCCCCTGTCAATGTTGTCTCTTTCAAACTGGCAAAGAAACTTAAGCTGGCCCCCAACCTCAACTACCATCAATCCTATGGCACCACTGGTTTATCTATGACTTGCGCCATAGGTGCATACTCTGCCTTGCAAATGCAATTTTGTAAGCTTCTGTTGGCTGCACCAGCTGTTGTACTAGAAAATGAGAGTTACAACCTTTTGGTTGGTACCCAGTTCATTTGGAAATATAATGGGATCATCAACCTAAAGGATGGTTATCTCTCTATCCTGGGATATGAAGTCCCTCTGATCTTTAAGGAGCCAATCAAAGTTCCTGGTAAACGTTTAAAGACATGTACACTGGAATACCCCACTGGGGTTTTCACCCTAAAATACTGAACCCATTCCGCCAACATGAAGTGTCCTCCCATGGCTTGCCCTGCAACTGAAGGGATCCCTCTCATGGCCACATCTGCTGTCACTATCTCTCCAGGCTCTCAAGCCATCCTAGACTCCCAGATATTGTATGAACTACCTGAGCAAACTTTTTTAGAGTTGTACTCCCCTCCTTTGCTGGGGCGTAACAAGCCTTACCTCTGTCCTGGAATCCTGGACGTCTCCCACAAGGATCTTGTTCAATTATTTGTTGCCAACTTAACTGCGCTTCCTATAAATGCATTCAGAGATAAGTTTGTTGGTTACAGAAAGTTGTTAAATGCCCCTTACGTCTTGTCCCTTCACCTCTTTGGTACGTTTCAAGACTTCAACCTACCCAAAGACAAGCCCCAAGTCATATCTCTGTTCTCTGCTCAAGACTTCCCTCAGATGCTCCCAGTGCAACAGAAAGAGGTGCTTGATTTACTAGACCAATTCTCAGAAATCTTTGCTAAAGATAGCACTGATTATGGGCTGGCTAAAGCCGTTATCCATCAGATTGACACAGGAGATGCTCCCCCCTTTTGTGCCAAGCCATATTGTTGTAGTTGAGTGAAGGATGTGCAGGTTTCTAAGGAGCTCAAGCAACTGCTGGACGCTGGACTACTAGCTCTGTCTCAAAGTCCCTGGGTTTCTCCTCTGCTCATCTTAAAGAAGAAGGATGTAGGCCATCAAATTGTGATGGACTATTGGAGGTTGAACTTTTTAGCCAATAAAGATTCCTATCCCTTGCCGTGTATTGATGATGCTCTCTGACGTCTTGGGGGCTCTAAGTTTTTCTCTGCAATAGATCTGGCATCTGGGTACTGGTAGGTTGACCTTTCTCCCAAGGACTGTCAAAAGGCTGCGCTCATTATGTCAGAAGGGTTGTTTGAACCTACCTTCATGCTGCAAGGGCTCTGCAATGCCCCGGCAACTTTCTGGAGAGCTATGGATTCCATCCTGCGCAACTTAAAGCTGTCATGTGTCCTAGTCTACTTAGATTATATAATGGTCTTCAGTGCTACTTTCACCAATCACCTAGCCCATCTTAAAGAGGTGTTTGTGAAGATCCAAGAAGCCGGCCTCAAGCTAAAGCCCTATAAGTGTGCCTTCTTCAAAGAGCAACTCAAATTCTTAGGTCATGAAGTAACCCAGACAGGGATTCGTCCAATGACCAAGAAGGTCAAAGCTATAGACAAAATTCTTCCACTCACCAACTTACAAGAAGTGCAGGTCTTTCTGGGCATGATATGCTACTATAGGCAATTCATCCCCAACTTTGCTGATACAAGCAAACCTTTGGTCTATCTGATGTGTAACGTCCCATTTTAATGGACCGCCAGCCAACAACAAGCCTTTGAAACCCTCAAACAAAAACTCAAAGAGGTGCCCATCCTAGTGTACTCTGACTATGATAAAGAATTCATCTTATACACTGATGCTAGTAATCTTGATATTGGGGCTATTTTGGCCCAAATAGACAACAAGGGTTTAGACCATCCTGTGGCTTATACTTCCTGTGTTCTAAACAAGCAGGAGAAGAACTACAGCGTCACAGAGAAGGAATGTCTTGTTGTGTGCATACAGTAAAACAGTTCTGCCACCACGTGTATGATACACATTTCACTGTTGTCACTGACCACGCTTTGCTTAAATGGTTACAACAACTTAAGGAGCCTGAGGGACGCTTAGCTAGATGGGCTCTACATCTGCAAGGTTATGACTTCACTGTGCTCCATCACCCCAGAATCCAACATCAGAACACTGATGGTTTGTCCAAAATGCCCATCCTTGCCCTACATCCTGCTGAGGCCAACCGGCTGTATGAATTAATTGGCTACTCTTCCTCCTGGGAAAGTGAAATAGAAGAGGTCCGCCTAGCATTGTCCAAACTATCTGAAGACACCCTCATACGTGACAATCAGCTCTTCAAGAAGGTGCAAGATCAATACCTGCCTTATGTACAACCCAGTCTTTGCCTCTCCTTGGTATCCCAAGCTCATAAAGAGACTGGCCACGGAGGCATTGCTAAGACCTTTGACTAGCTCCAGAAGAATTATTACTGGGAGAACCTCTGCCTGCTGATCCCAGATGTCATAGCTAATTGCCATGACTGCCAACTCCAGAGACCCTGAGCTGCTTCCCACAAGTTCAAATTGGTTCCCCCTCAACACGCCTTTCATATGGTTAGCATTGATGCTGTAGGCCCTCTCCCCCGCTCACGTTCTGGGTGCCGCTTTATCCTGATTGCCGTCAATCACTTCAGCAAGTGGGTAGAAGCTTGCCCTACTAAAGACATCACTGCTAAGACTAATGCTGCCTTCCTGCTGCAGGATGTTTTCTACCGCCATGGCTGCCCTCAAGTGTTGTTGTCAGACAACAGAACCAACTTCAACGCCAAGCTGATAACCTCTGTTTTTGAAGCTCTGGGGACACACCAGTCCTTCTCTCCCCCTATAATCCTTCCATTAATGAGGCAGTTGAGCGTGCAAATTTGACACTGGTTTCCATCATGAGGAAGCTCTCTTACTTTGACGCTGCCAATTGAGATCTATAATTACCTGCTGCGCTCTTTGCCTATTGTCTGAGCAGACATTGGGTTACAGGGTATTCCCCCTTTGCCATGTTGTATGGGCGTGAGGCCACCACTCTGTCACTCTTGGGAGTCCCCCTACTCTTCTCTGATAAGGCCATGAACCCTGACAACCACATCAAAGACTTAGTCAATTGCATCATTGATATACAGGCCACTGCCTACACTTCTGCATACAAGACTAAGATGCTTGAGCTCTCCCCTGATAATGCTGGGTGTTCCACCTTACCTCAATTTGATGTTAGTGACCAGGTCCTGTACTACCAACACCGTGTGGGTGGATGCGCACATAAGCTGGACTCTCTGTGGATTGGTCCTTTGGAAGTGACCTTTAAACAAGGGTCCAGATACACTGTAAAGCTCCTCTCCAGTGGCTGTCCTTTTGCTTGAGTGCACACAAAGTTCCTTTGTAAATACCACCCCATAAGGCCAATCTAAGGGAGGACAATGTTGTGAATACCGCTTTCACCATGTTTTGATTTTGCCTTTGTTGGGCCATTTCAAAGACAAATCTCTTGCTTTTGCTTATGCTTTCGCCTCTCAAAATGAGTTGATGACTGAATCAGGAAATAAAATTGTTCAGTTTCTTGATCCTGCACAACTCACTTGCCCCACTCATGCTGGTGGCAAGTGATCCTACCGTCCTGGTAGTGTTTTGTGGTATTCTCAACCAATATATATTACATTTCCATATTCACCAATAAAATTAAGTTATATTCACATTTTTGTCTTTGTGTCTTATGTACTTCTGCGCCTCTCTCTATCCATGCCTAGTAGAGATTATTCTTCCAGGGCCGCAAGGTAATCACATAGCCTTCCCTGTCATCTAACCAAGACTTAGTACAAATCTAATCATAAGGTTAGGATTTCCTGTTGTGTGTCTGTGCCGCACCTCAGAACATGATAACTATCCTGCTATTTCCATCAAATAAGTCAGGCAAATGCTGGTTTTTTATTGTTATTCTAGATTTGGTGTGTAGAGAGAAGTAATCTATGCCTGGGCAATAGTAAGGTGGCCCCTTATCAGCGGTGTTGAAGGATAGAGAAGTTGTGTCTTCCCCAAGATGGATGTGCTGAGGTAGCACTGAAAACCTGATACCAACTGAGGTGATAATGCAGTTGGATTTATTTACCTATAACAGGGTAAAATGTCTCTTTCTATGACTTTAAAGCAGCTTTAAAGAGCTGTTAAGTGTGCTGGGTAAGCATATGTAGCTCAGAATCATTATTGAGGGTGGCTGTCCAGAGAAGCAGCTGCAGAACTTAATGTTTTAGATATTTCTTTGAAGTGAAGTTGGTTACTTTGCGCATGAAAGATGAAGCTAACCACTTGAGGGAGTAAAAACAGTGGTGGAGCATGAGGAATACCCGCTTCTGATGACCTAGGTGTAGGTCACTGATGGGGGTCAAGTTTAGGTTGCTTCACTTGTGGAGACTTAATGCATGAGTCTTTGGTGTTTACATATGGATACTATCATAATAAAAAAGCTCAGATGGAGGACATCTGTTGAGGACAGAGTGAGAGAGTAGAAGAAAAAGGCAGAGATAATCTATAGTGGCTGTAAAGAGAGTAGTAGAAAGATTAAGAGGAAAATATTTAACAATATAAAAGAAACAAGAGACAAATATTTAAGTAAAAACAGCATAATATACTATAAAAGGATATAAAGAAAAACAGAGCATAACAAAATAAATAAAGAAAAAGAAAGGAATTACAATAATAAAGGAATTAAAAATGAAAAATACTAAAATAACATTACAGATTCATTAAGAATAATGAATAGAGAAGGAGAGCAAGAATAGACAGGACCAGAACTGCAAAACTTTAAAAGCAGGGTGAAAATTTTCACTGTTACTATAGTACAGAGCAAGAGCAATACAGTGGGGTCTTCAATTTTTTCTAAGGTGGGAATTGTAGGGAAAATTGAAAAAAAAACTCACAGGGAAATTTCCTTGTGTTTCATGTAAGGAAAACAAGCAAAATGATGTGGGGAAACAAACAAGAAAACAGGGAAATTGTTTGAAGCATGGGCCAAGGGTTTCACTGAGAAGCAACAACAGCCTGTTGGAGAAAGATAAAATGCCAGATAGCTTGATAAACCACTTCAGAATAATTGATCTATCTGTTTGTTTGTTTTGTTTAGCTTCAGGTTAAGGAATATTTTATAAATTTTTCTTATTGGTAAAACTAGAAAAAAAGCCTAATAAATCAGATGAACTAAAAGATAAAAGCCTGCCCTGATTGATTAGAGCAAGTGATATGGTTTAACTTATTATAGATGAAGAGAAAAGCAATGATTTGAGCTTGAAAAAAAGCAGCTCATAAGATAATCAGACTGAAACAACAGGCAATATAAGGGTTAAAATATTATAACAAAGGGATCATCAACTTCAGGGAGCTACAAAAAGAGTCCAAGAATAAATAGCCAAAGATAAGAAGCAAGGATCTAAGACTAAGAGTAAGAAAGTTAAGAGCAAGGAGTTCAATACCAAAGAACACAGGAATAAGGGCCCAAGACCATTAAAACCAAGACCACACTCCACAACAGGCTATAATACAGAAGGTTTCTAAGGGGATTTCTCTTCTGTTTCAAATAAAACACATTCACAGTCCTTAAATCTTCCCTTGATTTCTCATAGTTCACCATGGATAATGCTCACCACAATTAATATAATAACTCAGGGGAGAAGGACCTGTACCAACATAGCTGTAGGAAGTTTGTCACTAGAAAATCTTCTTAGAAGGAATGTAATTGACTGACTGAACAGCTCAAATCACCATCAGAGGCAAAGAATTCTTAGTAGGTGAGCTCAAGAGACTGTTTCAGGAATATTATCAACCCAAGGTGAAAAGCACACCAGCTGAGGCAATATTCTATGGAGGATGCTAGAATGGTCATAGGAAATGTTTTAGAGGAATTTGATATCCTCTAAACAAATTACAACACTCTAGTCAGAGAATCTGATCACTGGAAGAATGACAACTCCTCCTAGCTGGCACCTGGCTTGACACAGGACACAATCTGGTGTTTTAAGAGCTAGAGCTCCACATTTTAACTCCTGGAGAATATTTTGCAATGCTGCCTATAAAGTTTATCCTGTCAGAAATTTGGATAGATTATGTGAGAGAAAGAATTCATGCTCCTATCACTTGGAAATATATGGGTGTGACTGTACTATAGTCATTTTGAGCTGTGGTTTCACAAAGTGATTGAATTGTGAATAAATTTCATAGGTTGAAATTCAAATAATAGGATTGGCCTTTGAGAGATTTTCCAGAGTAGTAAAGGATTACCCAGGAATCAATTAGGCTGTACTAATTGAGGGACAAAATAAATGATCTGACTGATTCAGATTATGAGACTAGTTGTCTCAAATCAATTGATTAACCAAGAAGGTTAATTAATACCCAGGAAACAATTAGGCCTTACTAATGAGTGACTAAATTAATCATCTGACCAGTTCAGATTATGAGACTAGGTGTCTCAAAAAAATTAATTAACTGTGAAGGTTAATTGATACCCTTGAATATGATTAAGGAGGGTTTAATCATGGGCCAAAATGGGCTTGACTGTGTCAAGTAAAGATGTGTTTTTTTGAAATGGGTAAATAATTGAGAAGATTAATTAATATTTACCTGACAATATAATTAATGAAGATATAATCATAATGTTTTTAATGTCTTTGACTGTGTCAAGAATATTGTTTAATATTAACCAAATGTAAACCCCTAAATTGTGGTTTAAATGTGCTGTTTTGGAAATTTTATTAGGTTAGAAGCACCACAACACCGCCTAATTGATTTTTAAAACACCAAGGCGCCGCCCAATGAATGTTTCAGTCTCTGGGTGTATCTGGAAAAGTTCCTGGGCGTCACAGTGGTGCCTGGTTTGAGTTTCAAAGCATTTTGGAGGGTTTTAATAAAAAAAACAATAAATCAAAAACAGCTAAATTGACAGTAGTTTCTAGGCATTTAGGATTAATCAGCTGGTTCCCAGTTGGAACAATGGCAGCTTGGATCAGGAACACATATATTCCACAGGGGTTTGACGCCAGAATTATGTAATGCTTCAAGCAAAAGTAATACATTTCCATGGAAGAGATCAGGCTATTCTGGAATGTACTAGGTCATATTCTTATAGGCTAGGAGTGTGAAGATCTTTTTGGTAAAGGTCTTGATTGAATGACGCCGCTGTTTCATAGATCACATGATAGAAATCTAGGTGTAATTTTGGAACCAGAGGGGTTTTCAGCCAATTATACCCTGATTGGTATATAATGGAAAATGATAATAATAAATAAAAATGCTTATATTTGTGAAAATAGTTAATTTCACTTCAAAAAATTTATTTTTTATGTTTTTGGCTTTTAACTGAAATAAGACTACCATGTGAAAAGCGTGGAAGTGATTACCAGATGGCAACAAGTTTAATGCCAAGATTTCTTGCCTGGAATACAAGCTCATTGAAGCTCAAATAAAGGATTCCCTTTTAACCTGTAAAAGAGTTAGACTGGGATAATTAAAAATAAAGCATGAAATTCATGGATACTCTTAATTGGGGGCTGTTAAATTCTTCATTTACAGAATAAGATCCTGTAGAGCCTTTAGAAATGTAACAGTTTGTAGGCTTTTGAGGCCAAATACTACTCTGGTGATGTCTTGTGGATGTAATACCTCTTACTTAAATGCTTTGATATTAAGTTCCAATAAGTATGAATGTAATACCCAAATATTGAGGGTAAAACTCTAGTAACATAAGAAGACAGATTCAGCGTCTCACTCTGTTCAATGCATAGATAATTGGATAGAAGTTTATTGCCTGACAGAAGGCTTTGGCAAGGATGTTGCATTGTCTAAGGATGACAGCAAGGTACAGTAGCGTAGCTGCAGGAATCACATAAATAGCCAAGTTGGGAGCTGGGCAAGATGACGCCAAAGGTGTCCATGGGTTCAAATCCATTGAGTTGAGGTGAGTTGACTCATTGTACAATATTCCTTTTGGTCCCTGCGGGACAGGAACAAACTGAGCATTGGTTGGCTGGTTGCCCCCTATCCCAAGGTAAGCTGTCAAGACAGCTGTGAAGATGATGTAGTTCATCTTCTGACTTGGGGAGGGGTAATGGGTTTAGTAAGGTTACTTGCTTAGCCTAGGTAAAGGATTTATTAATGTGATAATATTGAGGAGGATATTCACTAATGATAGCACAAACTATCATTGAGGGTTTTGTCTTTATTTATACTAGTGGACCTGCAAGGAATTATTATTGGAAGGCATAGCATTGGGGAACCAAGAGTCTGAGTTGCATCTGTTATTCCCTTTTCTAGGTTGGCTTGGGGGGCTGTCAATTGAGAAGGTTTGGCTGGATCCCAGTTTGCATTGGCATAGTGCAAGTTGGGCCTTTTTCATGCATCAAAAATAGTAAATGAATTTGGCGCATGATTTTCATTGTTGTAGATCTTGTCAGTCCATTCCCCATTTGGTAAGCTCCCAAATTGGGCCGCAGTTCCTTCCAAGTTTGGCTTTGGGGAAATTGTCTTTCCTGGTTTCCTGATTTAGATATTTCCCAATGAAGTGATTGGTACTGGCCTGCTGGCATTGGAGAGCAAAGGCTGGCAGCAACAGCGCCCATGTTGACATTAAAAAATGTCAACAGTGGCCATGTTGTCACTTTTAATGTCGACACTATAGTAAAGTGACAACCCGGTTTTACTTAATGTTGTTTCCTGGATGTCGACACTTTTTTAATTAACAAAAAACTTTACCCTGGACATTTTCAATATAAAAAAATAACTTAAACTACTTTATTATACTATAAATGACCCCAGATAGTTCAAAAATGCAATAAAAAATTACCATAAGTAATAAGAAATAGGAGATATAAGCAAGTATTTTTCAATTTACTATGTAAATTACACTCTTTATTATAAAGTTATTTTTTATTCCCATAAAAACTATAATCCCAATGAACAAAAAAAGATATTTTATATATAATAATAAATACAAAATATAAAAAATTCTATGTTTTATTTATTATACTTTTTATAAGCACAACTGAAAATATCTCATAGCTTAAATATAAATTAACAAAATATAAGATATTTCTTACTAAACCACATTAAAACTGTATCTTAAACTTACTGTTTATACTTAAAAAGATTAGTACTATCCAAAAAGATTTAAAAAAATAAAAGTTTAAAAGTAAAAAATATATAGGCAAAGCAAAGTTTATTTGTCTAATTAAAGCCACCAGCAAGAGCATTTGCAACATCTTCTAGGTACTTCTTGATCTCTGCCACCTTGTACTTCTTCTTCACTACCTTCTGCACGTCCTCCTGGTAGTCCTGGTCCTTAGACTTCCTCTTCTTGGGGGCCACCCAGTTGGCCAGGTTGTGGAACTTGGAGATAGTCCGGGCCTGTTCCTCTTGTAGCTTGGAGAAGAACTTGTTGAACTTGGGGTTAGTCCCAAACTTGGTCTTCAAGTGCTTATGCCAAACCTCAAGGCTAGAGGTGGTTTTCATCTCCCCCTTGAGGCAGGCGCCTTGACAGTTCCAAGAGGCAGTGGCCCCGCTCTTACCTCTCCAGGCAGTCACCTTCTTGCCCACCTATTACTGCTCAAAGTACTTCAGGTAGCCTTCAAAGATGATGGAGTGCTTCTTGATATAAGCATCCTCCAGGAGGGCCTCAAAGCCAAGCCCAGTATGCTCCAGGCGCACAAAAGCCAAGGCAGCAAACTGGGTCAGGGCAAAGTGGCACTTCCCCTTACCATTGTTAAGATACTTGTCAAAAAGATCCTTCTCACTCTTGAGATTCTTGACAAGGGCCTGCCTAAAATGGAAGAAGCAGCCCTGTACTTCTCCATTGAAGGTGGCCTGGAAGGCTCTGAACTGAGCCTGCTCAAAGTCCTTTATGATAACCTTTGGCCCAAGTGAGTGCGCATGAGCTAGCTGCTTAGCAGCTATGGCTGCCTCATCCTTCTCAGCGGAGGAGGGATTTGCCCTTGTGGTGTGAGTGGGAGGGGGGAGCTGGTTGGCAGGAAGGGAGCTCAAAGCATCCCAGACAATCTTGAAAGCTCTGGTGTAGACCTCTGTCTTGGCACCAGGAAGGAGAAAGAACACAAGAGGGATAACCTGGTCATTGAACTGCCCATGCAGGACCCAAAGCTGCTTGAAGAGAGAGGGGCAAGTAGCAAATGTGCTGTTGCACAGCCAGGTGGTAGCAGTGTTCAGCTGCTCCAGGTTTTGGGTTGTGGTGTAGGCTATAATCCTATCCTCCACTTCCTGCTCATTGTCATGGAGCAGGAAAATATCACCATCCTCTGTCTTCTTGAGGGCATCTGTGAGGATAAGGTCCTTGATGTTGGTGGCACTCTTGGCCAGGGGGTTTGAGGCTTGACACCTATCACTTACAAACTTGACCAACTGATTGTGGGCTGGCACCCTTTTCAAATTGGTTGGGGAGAGGTACTTGCAAGCAAGCACAGCCAGCTGGGTGGCAGAAAGATCTTTGGAGGTGAGTATCACCTGGACAAGATACCACTTGAGGAGGTAGGCAATGGTGGTATTTGGCATGATTCAAGTATGCTCACCATTGATGGTTTGGACCAAGTCCCAGTGCTCAGTGTTGATCCGCACTGGGCAGGAGCAGTCCTCACAGGTGTAATGTTGGCTCTTGAAGCCCCAGTTGGCATTGTTGCAAGAAAAAATATACCCATTGGCCGCAATGGCTGGCCCACACTTTACACCCATGATAGGAAATTATTTGGGCAAGGAAGAGGGAACCTTAAACTTCCTGTCAACATTGCAGATATTGTGGGCCAACAGAGGGTCCCAGTAGCCAGAAGGAGCATGGCAGAAGCCAGGGAAGTAATTGGGGCAGGGCTTGGTATCATCCCCAGATGAGCTTGAAGGGGGGAGTTTGGTGGCGGGAGGAAGCAGAAGGGGGCTTATTGTGGTGCTCCTCATGTGCAGGAGACTTATCTTTGGGTGGAGACTTTTGGGTGGAGACTTTTGGGCTGAGCGCTTCTTCTTGGTTGGCTCCTTGTCAGAAGCAGAGTTGTAGAAACTGTGGTCAGTAACTGAACCATCAGTTTCCTCTCCCCCAGTGGAGCTAGCAGGGCTCTTCTTAGGAGAGGGCTCAGGGGAGGGCTTTAGAGAGGGCTTTGGAGACGGTTTTGGAGTGGCCTTCTTTGATGAGACAGGCTTCTTATTGGTGGCTTTGGTGGGCTTAGAGGGACTCTTGGTTTCTTTGGGCTTTTTGGAAGTGTTTTTGTCCTAAAATAATAAGTAAAAGGGTTTAAAATAAAGCAATGTATGTAAAAAAAAACAAAACAACTTAAAAATCAAAAATATAAAAAGTAAATCTTAGATGGTTTTTATTGGTATTTCAAAGTTAAAAAATACTTGCATAGTTTTTATTTTATTAAAGTTATAAATAAAAAATTAAGAGAAATATGCAAAAGTATTATATTTAGATATAGATTTTATTTTAAAAATTAGAAAATATGAAAGAGAAAAGTTAAAAGTACAACATATCAAAAAATGAGAAGTTTTTATTATGTAAAGCATAAAGTTTTATGTGAGAACTGAAAAGCGTCAACATTATGAGTGACAATTAGTAAAAAAAAGCTGAATTATCACTGTCAATTACAAAAAATGTAGACATTATTTTTGATGACATTCTCACTGTCAACATTTTTTTGAAAACTTACTATGATTTTTCATAGTCGCTCAATTAAATTTAAGCAGGCTAGCAAAAATTAACTGTTTTCTGTTATTTTTGTTCACATAAAAATTAAAAAACATATGAAAATAAGTCAAAAAGTATCAAGGTTCTTTATTCTTTTATTAAAAATAATATTTGGGTAGTGGGAATATGATATTTTACCATTGTGTATATTGAAAGCTGTTAATAAGCTCTCTTCAAGTATGAAAAAAGTAAAGTGTTGACAATGTCACTTACAACATTCTTTATAAGAGGTGACATATTAATTTAAGCTTAATTGTGCCACTCTAATTTTCTTAACTCCACCCCGTGGGATGATCACAAGTGAATAAACAACATTTACGAGATTCAACATTATTTTTGATAATAAATTCTATAGTAACTTACATAGTAACTTACATAGTAACTCATGCTTGAATTACTGGATTGCCGTTAGTCACCAATCCACTTAATATATTAAAGCCGTAATAAGTGCCACATATATATTTATAACATGAACATTCCAACAACCAAATGTATGCACAATGTCTTTTTCAATATAATAATTCAATAAAAATAGATTTTTAAATGTGCACTTAATTTTTTTATTGTAGATGTTTCAGTTTTGCTATTAAAAATAAGTTTGGCTTAAAAAGTGTTGATGTTGACACTTTTACATTGTGAAAAAAATAAAAAATAAACTAATTTTTATCAGTAAATGTAAAGGAAAAATCTGGTTGAATCAAGTTATATGAAGCTTAATATTAAATCATGTCAAGATGGCCATAATTTTGCCGTTTTTTCTGGGTTCACACCCCTCAACGCTTTTAAAAAAAATAAGCTAGTGCAACTAGCAAAAAACATAGGAGATTTAGATATTTGAGCCAGCAGTGGCCATATCAACAAAGTGTCAACATGGCCACTGTTGACGTTATTATTGTCAACATGGGCGCTGTTGCCAGGCTGGCTCATGGGTGCCTGGTTTGAAGATGGCTTGCAGGTGGGGCTGGCAAGAGTGGCAGGCTCTTGTGCAGTGGCTGTGTGTGTCAGGAATGCTTTTGCCTTCTTTCCTGACAGCATCAACAGAATCTTGGTGGACCCAGGGTCTTAAAACCTTTCTCCTAATTTGGGCTTTTCCTCAGGTCCTAAAAAGGAATTATTAGTATGTAATAACTGCTCTAAATTACCTCTGACTTCTCTGGTATTAAGTCCGGAGGCCACTCCCTGGGCCAACACGGGGATCAAACCCACATCCTCTCGGTTGTCTATTTATCACCTAGATAATATTGGTAATTTGAATTTGAACTTAACTTTGCCAATTTGCAAAATGACTGCCTATAGCCAATCAGATGTTGCAACGGCGCCTGAAGCTTTTGAATTTGATTACACTTTGAACAATAATAACATTAAGGGAATTTTAAGCTCTGTACTTGAGTTAAATCAAGCAAGCAAGTTGCTATCCTCTTCTGGTGTGCAGATGCACACCAGAAGCCTTCCCCAAACTTTTGGTTCTCCAACAGCTGGGGTAAATGACACCCAGCTGTTTGGAAAAGCCTCCGCAGGGGCTAGATAATTTTAAAAATAATCTTTTTGAAATTTGAATCAAAGATCCCCCTGCCAAGTTTCCCCCCAACTGTATCCCCAAACCCCCTTGTTCAACTGCAAATTAGTCATCAATAACAGCCTATATAAGGTCCCAGCTTTTCAGCATTATTACCTGTTCAGTTAATAAAGTCAATTTACCAACCTAGTTGATTTTTCTTTTGCCTGCTCTCAAATCCTGAAATCAAACACCATGATGCTACCCAAGTCATCCCAATGGGGACCATTTGGGTATAAATGGTTGGTTTGGTTGCTCCTTGTACAGTCTCTTACTGCAAGCCTTTCTTTTGGAACCAGAGCAGATTCTGGTTTGCCTCCTCCTGAGTACTTGGACAAGTTGTGGCACTAAGTGGTACTAGGCGTATGGTACACTGCCAGCCCACTGTCACCAAATCCCCCAGTCACAGAGAAACCACAGGTCATGGGGACCAGTCCGCCCAGTCCTTCTTTATTTCATCCCATGGCTTCTGTTTTCCTCCTAAGTTATCTTGGAGCTTACTTCCTGTTGGGAAGATTTAATCCCCTTTTGGGTCAATATTGTTTTATTGGAGAATTGTTCCATATGGGGATGGTCTCCCCTTCCAATTGGTTCTCTAATCACCGGGTTGAACCCATCTGCGGCCATACACCTTTTGGGTGGTATGTTTCCAAGCAGATGGGTTCCTGACAGTTTGCATTTTCTCAATGGCGGCGGATGTCTGCATGTTGGTGGTGAATGTCTGCTTGGTGACGGAGGGTGTCTGCACGTTGACAGCGGGTGACAACTTGGTTGTGGCGGACTAAACTGCTTGGTGGTGGCATGTATCTGCTTGATGGCAGTGGGGACCCTCGTGGTGGCAGCAGACGTCTGCTTGCTGGCAGCGGGTGCCTCTACGTTGACGGCGGGTGACAACTTGGTTGTGGCAGGATTCTGCATGGTGGCAGTGTGTATCTGCTTGGTGGCAGTGGATGTCTGCACATTGGTGGCGGACGTCTGCTTGATGACAGCAGACGTCTGCTTGGTGGCAGTGGGCGCCTTCACGTTGATGGCGGGTGACAGTTTGTTGATTACACAACTGTAAGTGTCAGGAATATTCCTGACAATGAAAGCTGGGATGGGTTCAAAATTAATAACCTTTAATGATATCCTGCTTCATTACACCTTTTCATTCAAATGTTCTTATAAGCTTCCCCTTGTCTTAGGCTAAATCCTCTTTAAGCTGGTTTCTTCAAAGGCCCAAACTATCTTCCCTCTCACTTTACTCTATAAAGTAAGTTTATAAACTTACTTTAAAAAATCCCATTGATTTTTCTTCACTTTCTGAGTAAACTAATTAAGTTTTAAGTTATTCTATGTGTTCTAAATTATGCTATTAATTATATTTCAATATGACCCTCAAATTGCAAAACTTGCAAAGACTTAGATGTATTTTCTTTTGACTTCAACAGTTGCCCCCTTTCCTTAAATGGGTTGACTGCAATGTACATGCATTCAAGGATGTATTAACTTATTTAATCTGATCCTGGTACAATTTTTAACCAAATTTACCCCTTGTCTATCTAGTGAACAATCCATGTTCCCATTTTACTATGTAGATAGAATCTCACTCTAAGCAAAGACAAGTTTATCCAAATTTTTGTTGGCTTTTATAATCTTCAAAACAACCTCCAGAATTAACTCTTATAGTATGGAACATCCTCCATGTTGACAATTTCAAAAAAATTATCTTTTATAATTTTAATTAAAAGCTCAAAATAAAAACCTTCCATTGCTTTTATTATCAGTGTATTTTATTATTTAATACAGAAAAAACATTCTTTAATATTGAAAATAAGAAGAATATTTTTGAGGATTTTTGACATGGAGGATGTTCCATGCTGTATGAGTTAATTCAAGAGGTTGCCATCTTCAAGCATTCCTTTTCTTTTCACTAGAAGAAAACTCTCTTTAATATTTTCAGGAAGTTAAGAAATGTACTGCTAATTCTGCCCTGAAAGCTAACCTAAAGCTAGCTTTGAACCTCAAACCTTTTGTACTAAAGGTTTTATGTCATTTCCTCTTTAATGTCATCTCCAAGAGCCAAACACAACAACCTCTATTTAAAGGGCAAATAGTTTTGGTTTAACAGCCATTAAAATGTAGATGAAGTTTTTTATCATCAATTTTGGCACTTAAACTTGGTTTTTTATTTTAGATAACAAAAAACTTTAAAAAGTCAAATTTTAGATAAATATTAAAAGTTTGAAAAAATTGAAAAATGTGCAGCAATGAGAATTCATCAAAATGATGATTTCAATACATGCACTTTAATTTTAGGAACTTGCCTGCCAGAGCAGGAAACTTTGAATTATAGAAATAGTTCAAACACAACAAAAGAAATTAATTATTCTTAACCATCTAATAATCAAACACAAAATAATTTTAAATGTGATCAAAATTCTTGAGGAAAATATTCTTACTTTATGGAGTCTTTATTGGTGCAAGGATTTAGCTGATGATAGATAAACAGGTTGATACCAGTGTATAAGCTAAAGATCAACCATAAGAGCCAAGTTGGGTCTGAAACCAAAGTCTATATACAAATTCATATTTAAAATTCTAAAATAGATTAGTTTATATATCTTCAAGTATAAAACCCCTCATCTAAAAAATCTAACAGAGCTTAAAGCATAAAAATGCATTATTTTATCTATTAATAAATTTGAGTTGTCTAATATTTTTCTCTGAGCTCAGTTGATTTCATTTTTTTAACAGATGCCAAAAATAATGTAAATGTAGAATTGCCAAATAAGTCAAAATAAAAGTAAAATTGTTTTATAAAACAAGGAGGCCCAAGTCCATGAAGAACAGCTAACAGAAAACAGCAAGTATATAAAAGGGATTATATACAGCTAGAATATATATGTTAAAACATTTGATATAGAAAGATAGGGATATTCCAAATAATAAATAATCAGGGAGAATTTTTAGCCTCATAATATCAAGATAGAAAATCTACATGTGAATCAAGCAGATTTTTGCATGGAAGTTCACCACTACATAACTTCTATAAAACAGAAAGCCTATATCATTAATTATAATCTACCTTTATTATGTAAAAACACTCTAAAGATAAAACAGTAGAAAAATATTTATCAAATTTTGTTTTATAATTAGAAAAAATACAGCCATAAGATCCAGTCTTCACAAGAAAAGATAAATCAATTTTATTGTTAGGCTTAAAGGTATTTTTATATACCTTAAACTATAATACCTTGTCCCTGGCTCTCCAGACATCCTCTGTATGTTGGATCCAGGCCCATTTAACCCCTCTTACCCTGTCTGTTTTCACTAATACTCTTGTTTTTTTAGAAAATTATAGCTGTGAAACTTTGGCAAGTTTACTTCCAGAGCTACCACCTTATTGCTGAGTTCTTTATTGTTGTTTCTCTACTTTGCAATTATTTCTAATATTTTTCACTGTAACTTAGCCTTTCAATTTCTAAAAATTTATGCTGATTTTATTTTTGGAAGATTTTTTCAAAGCCTAACTGTAGATTCAATAAGTTCAAGTTTATATGACATTCCCCTGGGCTGATTTACCTTCCTTGGAAAATTAGTTGGTGTATATTTCCTCAAAAACAGCTTTCACTTCTTCCAATAACGTCATTGGAAACTTTCTTAGCATCTTCAAGATCCCCCCAAGATTCTTTCATAGGTGTCAAGATTTTGCATTCTTGAAGAAGAAGAGTTATTATTTTTATTGAAGGTATTATGCATGTTGGGATTGGGATATCTTTATGGAGACAGATGTACTTCCAATTGGTGTGGGAGAGTGTAGAAACTGGTGGAGTTCCGTTGTTACTGGAGCCAAGTAAAGGGGAGTCATGTGGTCTTTGGGACGCAACACCATCTGTGGTGGTTTGGCAGGATTCTGGAATTATTGATAATACACTCCTATTGTACTTGACACTACTACTATTTGACTTAGTAGTAGTGTGTTGATTATTAATTGTCTGCCTTCCAAGTGATCTTGGAAGGGCTTTTTATAGTGTAAAGGTGGCAGCCAGACTGGCATCTAGCTGTGGATAACTTTTACTAGCTAGCCTATCATCCCCAAGCTACTAGTTTCACCCCCAGAGTTGGATTCCAAACCCAAATAAGGTTTTGGAATGAGGTAACATCTTAGGTTACTAATTTCTTCTCTTCAGCCTGGATATTCCTTGACTTAGTTGAGGCCAACTAAGTTGACATCCATAGGACAGGGTCCCATCTTGTGCTCAGTATAATGCACAAAGCACACGGGCGGTTTTCTGTCCCATTTCTTGGTGAAACAGGATGATGTAATTTCCTGTCTTTATTCTGTTTGGCAGAAATTTGTCTATTTTTGGAATCCTGAATGTCCAGCACCTAATTGTAGGAACTTATGAATTGATCAATAACCTGCAACCTGGAATGTCTTAGGTGTCTTCTGGATTGCTAACTATAATAATATTGATATAGTTTCTCTGTATTCCAGAATAGATGTCTTGCATCTGGCTTTGGTCTGTCTATTGTTGACCCATAGCTTCAGTGATAAGAATATGGATCAGTCAACCCTGATAGATCAGGATTTTCTGACAATAGGCTTTTCAGGGATCTCCTTTAGAGCCCTGTATTTTCTACTATTGAAATGCCAAATCTTGCTTTGCTGAAGACAAATTGAGAAGACATAACAAATCTTAAAAATATAATGAGAGGAAAGTTATAGTTGTTAAAAGAATCTTTATTTGATATAATTGTTTCCATTTATATACCATTCAGGTAAATTTTTCTTAACCCCCCTCTGGTTTGTTATCTCACCTGGATTCCTAATATGTAGCCTATGACATAATGGTGTCATATATTCAAGAACTTTACCAAAAAAGAACTTCACATTCTTAACCTATAAGAACGTGGCTCATTCTAGAATCACCTGCTTCCTTTTGTAGACATTTGCCTTTTCATCTTGAAGCATTCCAGACTTCTGGTGCTAAACCCCTGTGGAATATTCCAGTACTTGATACAAGCTTTTATTTTTCCAGCTTAGAACAGCTGGTCACTCCTGAATACCTAGAAAAATTTGCTTTAATTTAGCTGTTTTTACATTATTTATGTTTTTGCTATTAATAGCCACCAAAATTGTTTGAAACTTAAATCAGGTGGTGCCCAAGGACCTGAAACATGCACTGGGCAGCACCTTGGAGCTTTTAAATCTAATATATTGCTGCCACAGTGTTTTTAAACCATACTTTTGGGGTTTACTCTTGATTAGCCTTAACCTTTCTTCTTGACACTCAAGACTTTTTTAGCCCTATGATTAATTTCTCATTAATCAAATTATCAGGTAACCAATTAATTAACCTTCTTGGCTAATTAATCAATTTTCAAGACATCTAGTCTCCAAAATTAAATCAGTTAATATTGCCTTAATCTTGTCAATTTTTACAGCCTAATTATCTGGAAGATATTTTATCATTTATCTTTTACTGATACCAAGTTTAATCAAAATTCTTGATTGGAGATTTCTATAAACCTATCCATATAAAATCTATAACTCAATTTAAAAGTGTAATATTTATTGGCAAGTTTATTTGGCTAAAAATATAAAGTGTCTGTTGTATAGTCACACTTTTTTGTTGGGCTTCAAGGTATATTTTTTGTTTTTAAACTATGATAAATTGTCACTAACTATCCTGAAATTATCTGATGACTAAATACATAAGTGATCCATTTCTTGCTAATTCTGTCCATTCTAATAAGCTGCACTTGATTTATTTACCACAACCAAACTACATGCATGCTTTGTGACCCAGATTTATCTTAATCTCTTCTTTGAGATTATATAATGGTCTATCTGGTACCTGCTGGTTGGCTATTATTTTACACTACCTAAAGTGTGCTTAATTATTTTTCAGTTTTTTGGTAGGTCATCTGCAACCAAACATAATTTTTAATAGGAAGTTGGAAAATAGGATTGTGTGTTCTCAGTAGTCTACTCATTCTCTTTTTGACTTGATCCATATACAAATTAATGTTATGATCTTGCTCTTCAGACACCAAAACATGTCCTGGGTCAATTTCATGTGCCAGCTAGGAGGATTTGTCATTCTTCCAGTAATCAGATTCTCTGACTAGAGTTTGTTGTAATTTGTTTAGAGAATATTAAAATTCTATAATATCTTTCCTATGACCACTCTAGCGTCCTCCTAGACTATCACCTCAGCTGGTGTGCTTCTCTCCTTGAGTTGATAATATTCATTAAACAGTCTCTTGAACTCACCTCCTAAGAATTATTTATCTCTGATGGTGATTTGAGATGTTCAGTCAGTTAATCTCAAACCTCTTCAGAAGAATGGCTAGTGGCAAACTTCCTAAAGAAATACCTGTAAAGATTCTCCTAGCCTATGCTAAGATAGTAAATGTGGTAAGTATTATCCATGGGGAACTTATGAAAAGTCAATGATGAGTTTAGGGGTTATTGCACTTATTTAAAGCAGAAGTAGATATCTTTAGAAACCTTCTGTATTATAGCCTGGTCTGGGTATGGTCATGTAATTTTTGGCCTTGGTCCCCTTGCACTCAGTTTTGGGCTCCTTGTTCTTGGCCTTGGACTCCTTCCTTAACTTCTTTTAGCAGATCCTCCCCTTATTTTAATCTATCACACCCTATATAGCCCCTTGTTTTATTCTGAATCTATTCTGAGCCTTTTCTTTCCTCAGAGCTTAAACCATTGTTTTCTTCTTTATTTTATATAATTTTAAATCTTTATACTTACTCTAGTATATTAGGACAGACTTTTCCCTTTCAGCTACCTGATTTATTAGGCTTTCCCCATGTTTTATCAATGTTTTTTATTGATAAAACATGTCTTAACCTGCAGTCAATCAAAAAATAGATCCACAAATTACTCTGAACTGTTTCATCAAGCTATATAGTGCTTCCTTTTACTCTAACAGGCTGTTTTTGCTTCCCAGTGAAACTCTTGGACTGTGTTTCAAACAATTTCCCTGTTTTCACATTATATTTCCCCCAAACTAGTTTGTTTATTTTCTTTACTTAAAAAATGAGGGATTTCCCCATGTTTTTTTCAGTGTTTCCTTGCAATTTTCCCCTTCAGTAAAAATGAAGGCCCTTTTGTATTGCTCTTTCTCTATACTATACTATAGTCAATGGTGAAATGTTTCACCCTGCTTTCAAAATTTCCCTGTTCTGTTCCTGTCAACTCCTGCTCTCCTTCTCTGCTTCTCTATTCATTATTCTTATTGAATATGTATCTTTTATTTTAGTATCTCTTTTTATCTTATTTCTCTTACTTCTATTAATATATTTTTAATTTTTTTATCTCTTTATGCCTTATTATTTTTTATATCTTTTTATAATATATTAATCCTGTTGAACCATATTTGATTACTTTCTCTCAGGAAAGTAATTTCCCAAGTGATTCCCCAACTAATCATTAAGTTGGTGGCACCCTTATTGATTTTCCATCTAATATGGGGATTGTACCTTTTGAGTCCTAAGCAGAACACCACTTGGAAAAGCCTCATAATTTTCATGAAATTCATGGAAATTATGAGGCTTTTTATGATACTATATAATCCTCTAAAACTATGTCAATAAATTATCATTATCTTCTTAAGTTCTCCCTTTCATTTTGTTATTATACTTCCTGGAAGTATATATGTGACAGTGGTAGCACAGGTAAGTTATCCATGCCTACACAACTTAAAGTAAAAATTCTTCCAAAGAAAAGACCCAGCAGATGGCACTCTTCATTGTCTGGAGAAGATATGAAGAAGGTCAGGACGTCCCCACAGGATATACTGTCTTTGAGAACATCCTCTTACCTACAGAATAATACAACTTCCTCAGTATACAAGGAGTCCTGAACCTGCCTCCAATCCCTGACGTACCTAAAAGACCCAAAATTTCTATTTTAACGCCTGTGCTCAGCAGAAATTGGAATATTCTCAGTACTATGCCAAGAAAATGGCAACCTCTTGATTCAAAGCACACAAAATAAGTTTAACCAAGTAGGCTACCCCCACAAACTCTGGGCCAGTGAAATTGCTCTAATAGTTACCAGGGCTGCCTCACACTTTGTAAGAAAATGATTTTACCAAAACCCTGATCACAACAAAGACTGGGACATGATCAAAGACGCCTTCCTAAAAAGATTTGCAAAAAAAGACACCAATGTGGTGATGATGACAGAATTCAGACCCTTCAAAATGACATGAACCATTCAGGTACATTGCAGCCTATGAAGACATACATGTTTGAGCTCCCAACACCATTAACTTTAATGAGGCTAGACCACAAATAGACTTCTACAATGGCCTCCTCACACACATTAGACATCAGTTTGACATGAGCCGCTGCAAGAATCTCCCAGACATATTTTGGAAGGAAAATAATCTGATCAGAAATCTAAAAACCCTCATGTAACCATCAAAAAAAGGAGAGCCCCACAGCAAAAAAGGACCCTTAACCTAATAAGCAGAATAACTGAGACAATAACCCTCATCCTCCAAGCAGGAACTGCACTACTTAAGTAAATCAGATGTGTATTGATAACGCCACCAAGGAGGGAAAAGCTCAGGGGAGTGCTTAGGTAATCTGCCCTCCCCACTTTGCAAGACTTGTACAGGGACTAAGATGTGGACTCAATTACCATGATCCAAGTATCCTCTAGTAATCCTATACTGTTTGCTGCCCAAAATAGAGCTAATATCCTCACTTATTCTTTCTGCTTTTGCAGATATCAGGGCAAAGCACTATTTGACACCAGAGCCAATCAATCTCTTGTACAACAAAAGATTTTCCAACCTCATGAAACTGCTCACAGTCCAAAGTAATGTCAGGAAAGTTATAATGAAAGATAACAGGAGCACACCAGATACCATAGAGGTGAACCCCTTATGTGCCCAAATAGGAGACATAAAGGCTACCCTTAGTGGTCCAATCATACAAATCCCAAGTACAATGTTTTACTTGGTCTGGACTGGATGAAGAAGACCAAATCTCATATTGACTGGGATAGTGCTACCCTCACCATTCAACAAAGCAAAGTACACCACCATGTTTACCCAACTCATCTTGACATGCTTATGTGAGTTCACATATTTGTAAAAAAAACATGGAAAAAAAGACAAAAAGGACTCTATCAAGATCAATTGGACCACTTGCACGTACAGTAATTTTAAAAGCTATGGCGACAAGCAAAAATAATTCAGATTAAAAAAATGAACTTAGATTTAAACGGAATTAGAAAATAAACAAATTTATATTAATTTACAATAGATTTTGGTTCATTTCAATTTTGTTTAAATCTGAGTTCATTTTTTTAAATCTGAATTATTTTTACTTGTTGCCATAGCTTTTAAAACTACTGTATGAGATTATCCACTTTAAAAAAAGTAAAGACCTCATACAAACAAGGCTCAATTTGACAACAGCTAATCCAAGGATTCCCTTCTGTTTTTCAAGAAAATTTACCAGGGCTACTGCCCAACCAAGGTATACAGAATGAGATTAACCTCAAAGGTAGTGTGCCAAAAGCACAACCTATCTACTGCTTAACGCCACAAGAAGACAATGCACTAAAAGTTTACCTGGATAAACCCCTTGAAAACGGACTCAGAAGACCCTCTAAATCCCCTTTTGGTGTGGCTATCTTTTTTGTAGCAAAGAAAGATGAAGGACTCTGTCTGGGCACAGACTACAGGGCGCTCAACAAGGTCATAATTAAGAACAGGTATCCCCTGCCCCTGATTGTTGACTTTTTTTGACGCCCTGGGGGTCGTAATTCTTCACAAAAATTGACTTGACAGTGGGTTATCACAAATCTGCGTTAATTCAGAGGACATACCCAAAACAGCATTCAGAACTAAATATGGCTTGTTTGAATGTTTTGTCCTTAAATTTTTCATGACAAATGCCCTAAGCTCCTTTTTAATCTTTATTAATGAAGTCTTTAAGGAACACATTGGAAAAGGGATATCATCCACCTGGATAAAATAATCATCTATATACCCAACAAAGAGCAACACTGGAAAGATGCTTACATGGTAATTAACACACTCTAAGACAATTAACTAGTAGCTAAACCTTCTGAGTGTGAATTCTTCTCAATCAATCTCCTGTTCCTAGGACACATCATTAGTAAAGATGGGATTAAACCTGACCCAGAAAAAGTAAGAGCCATCACATACATGCCAGCACCACATAACAAGAGTGAAATTCAGATGTTCTTAGGAATGGTTGTGTATTTCAGAAGGCTCATCCCGGATTGGGGATCCCTAACTCCCCCTGTCTGCAATCACTGGCAAAACAACAAAATTTATGTGGACACCACTAAGAGAGCACCATTCTCAATAACTAAAGGACCAAATGGTTACCACCTTGACCCTACAGTACCCAAATGTGAAGGGGTCTATGAAATGGAGATAAATGCCTCAGATTATGCAATAGGAGGAGTATTTAGGATTCATATTACAGAAAAGGACTTCCTCCCTGTGGCGTATAAATAAAGAAAGCTGTCCAAAGGTGGACAAAGATATCCAATATATAACAATCTAACTGATAGCCATTGTACACTGTCTAATATAGTTGTTTTGCTATCTTAAAGGTGCACATATATTCAAAGTGATAATTGATCACAAGTCACTAGTATTCTTTAAAGCGTAACAACACCTATCCTGACAACAAGCCAAATGAATGAGCCTCATACAAAGGTATCCCATGATAATTAAGTATAAACCAGGCAAGGAAATACTTACTGCAGATGCCCTATCAAGGCTACACAGTAAACATGTTCTATGCGCTGATGGGGACCCTGATTGACCCATGTTGATCATGTGGAATCTCCAAGAAGGGTTCCCACCTGGCACACCAGTGGACATCCAAGAGAAAGTCCTCAAGAACAAGCACCTGTTCAAAAACGTATATGGCACATTACACTGAATACTTACAAGTGGTGACACTGTACCCTACGTCCTGTCAACACAAAATATTGTCACAATCCTCTGATATCACAGAGATCTGGGACACACCTGTAGCCAGAACTTACGCAAATACCTCAAGACAAGCTACTGATGGCCCAACATGCTGGACAATATCAAGGAAGTACTGGAGCAATGCAAAGTCTGTGAAAAGCACGCCAGCTCTAAGGCACCCCCAAGTCAGTAATATCAGTATCAATCACACAACTCTTTAAGGTGTGGTCTCTGGATATTGTGGGACCAATTCCCGACAAAAACAAATGCAAAAAGTACATCATAACAGCTATTAGCTATGCAACCAGATGGCACGTGGCACAAGCTACAAAAGAACACAAAGGTAATGATGTGAGACAGTTTATTGGCAAAGAAATCAGAGCTAAATTCTGGAAACCCACCTCCTGATCACAGATGGAGGGACCAAACTGAAAGCCATTGACACCAATATCTACCTCACCAAGAATGGAATAAAACACACAGTTGCTAGTCTCTTTAACACACATGCAAATGGAAGCGTAAAACAGTTGAACAGCTCTATTATAAAACCACTCAGTAAATTTTCTGCCAATGATACATGGCTTTGGGACAACATGCTCTCAACGGCACTAATGATATGCCAAACACAATTCAATTTTAATACAGGCAAGAGCCCCTATGAACTTTTTTTACGGACATAAACCTGTCATTATCAGCACTAAGTAAAACCCTCAATTACCTCTACCTAAGAAAGACCAGCAGACAACAACCTGACGTACAACATACCAGAAAATACCAAGAGACTAAAGAAAAGGAAAGAGTCAAAAAGAGAAGCAATCCCCATCTAACAGAAACCGTTTCAAGTTAGAGACAATATTTGGGCTGTCCATCACAGCTTACACAAGTTAAAGCCAGGGCTAAGAGGGCCAGGAGTTGTCATGGAAGTTAACCCAACCTCAACTACCTCATCAAAGGCATTGGTGCATGTACTGAACTAAAAAGCATGCACCATGATTGACTCTGCCTATGCAAGGCAAGAACAGCACAACCCAACTCACAACTACCCGTCCCCAATGCAAAAAAGGATCAATACCAAGTCCCGGTCACTCTCAAGAAAATTAATAAGGTTCAATTTCCAATACCCCAGGGGAGATGTAGCAACATCTTTGATTACTCTCTATTGGGAAAGTAACTTCCCAAGTGATTCCCTGACTAATCATTAATCCAGTGGCACTTTTATCAAGTTCCCATCTAATACGGGGATCAAACCTTTTGAGTCCTAAGCAGAACACTACTTGGACAATTCTCATGACTACCATGATGTACATGGACAGTATGAGGCTTCTCACAATACTATATAATTCTCTAAATTCATATCAATAAAGTATCATTATCTTCTTAATTCTCCCCTTTATTTCAATTGTTATGCTTCCCGGAAGTATATACACAACACTCTGTTTACTTTTAATATGTATCTCTTGTTTCCTTTATACTTTTAAATCTTTTCCTCTTAATCTTTCTACTTCTCTCTTTCCATCCACTATAGATTACGTTTACCTATTCCTCCTACTCCTTCTTACTCTGTCCTCAACAGATGTCCTCTATCTGGGCTGCTTCATTCTGTTAATCTCCATCTGTAAACAAACAGACTCATGTATTAAGTCTCCACAAGTGAGTCAACCTATACTTGACCCCCATCAGTGACCTACACCTAGGTCATCAGAAGCGGGTATTCCTCATGCTCCACCACTGTTTTTACTCTCTCAGATGGTTAGATTCAGCTTTCAGGGTCAAAGTAACCAACTTCACTTCCCAGAAACCTCCAAATCATTCAGTTCTGCAGCTGCTTCTCTGAACAGCCACCCTCAATATTGATTCTGAGCTACATATGCTTACTCAGCACACTTAACGCCTCTTTAAAGCTGCCTTAAAGTCATGGAAAGAGAAACTTTACCCTGTTCTAGGGAAATAAATCCAACTGGATTATCACCTCAGTTGGTATCAGGTTTTCAGTGCTACCTCAGCACATCCATCCCAGGGCAGCCACAACTTCTCTATCCTTCAGCACTGCTGATAAAAGGCCACCTTACTATCCCCCAGGCATAGATTACTTCTCTCTACTCACCAAAATTATAAATACCAATAAATCAACCAATATTTACCTGTCTTGGGCATCCAATCTTTGTTTACTGATAATAAGCCCTTTCCTGCAAAACAGTTCCTCATGTAGATCATCACAAGTACTCTAAGAGGCTGTATGTCCTTAAAAATTCAAGTTGGGGATCATAACCTGTGAACCCCCTGACTTGGTCTGGGATGAGTTGAGGATTGTAAACCGTACACTCCTGATATTCCCCTTTGATCATCTTATCAAGTTATAGTAGGCATTGCGTGGATCTCGATGGGGAATGGTAGGGTGGCAACCATATGCTGGGTAACCTTGATTTGGATCATCGATCTAGGGACTATACGGTATATAGCCCTCTGATGCGATAATCGGTGGCATGGAGTTTATACAGAGAATCAATCCTACCCGCTTATGCTTGCTATGATCAAGGTTATTCTTTTACTAACCAGCCCACCCTAACATCGACATAATATTCATGGCACCATATAAACCCTCCCCAGTGGGTGCTGATGGCTCGGTTTTAAAAAGCAAGGGAAGCTGGTAAACGATTTTTGTCTACCGCTTCAACTTGGCCGGGAAACGGTTCACTATTTTTTATACTGAGCTATAGGTCTTATGATTTGGATATGTATTCCCATGGCCTTTAAATTTTCTAATCTAGTTTAGGAGTGATGTTGCTTTACAAAGATATATTTTTAACTGGTAAGTGATAAGTAGGCCAATTCATTGATAAATGGATTGGATCGAAACACAGGTTTCTTCCTTGCAGCTATGTTTATATGGGAAACCCATCCAGCCAAAGAGATATTAAGCATTTTAATACAAGAATAAGTCCTTAAGTAGAGGATTTTGTTTGGGCTGAAGTTTGCAAGTGGGGTGAAATGGTGATGATGTATAGTCTTTGATGAGACTAAAACCATGGCTGTCAGGGATGACTAGTTTGGTAGTCAGATGAGATCGCATTTGGCGTGGCTTGCAGGAGGGTTCAAGGGGAGATTGACCCATAAAAATATCATAAAAGCCTGGATCGGCTATTTAAATATGCTTCCGTCTACCGAAATGGAAGGCTGCCCGAGCTACTTAAAAGGCAGCCGATGCTTGATTTGGCTCAGGTGCTGGGTGCCTCTGATTACAAATTGGAACTTTAGTTTAGCAGAATAAACGCAGGTGTAGTGTCGTACTTGATTGTTAATCATTCTTCGGAAGGTTTAAGCTATTGAAATGGCCTATAATATGGGGCATCCCAATGATATCTAAAATAATCATCTCTCAAAATGGAACCTTCTCCGAAATGTTCTAGTCAAGCTAATTGTGCCACCCTATCTCGATCGGGATAGGGTGTATGAACTGCTGGCCACCGAACAAATACGGAAGGGGGCTATTTGGAAAATCCTAAAAGTTAAACTGCACACCTAATTGCGCATCTAAGTCATTTTTAACAGAATGATGTCATAAAATATCCTTGTTCTTGTTTAATCCTTTAAATCAGTTGCCACTGATATTGACTAAAATAGAGGCTTGTATTTTTCAACTTTACCTGGAACAAAAGGTTATAGAGAAAATAATCACACAAGTTTACCGGTAGAAAAATTTCAATTCGAATTATTAAGTTTATCTTTTACCGATTCTACTAGATGTTTTATAGTTTGGCCTTAATTAGTATTTCTTAATATGTACAAACGATAACAATAAAGAGGAAAGCTGTTCAAACCTACTATCAGGTAACTACCGAGGAGAATATTTCAGTGCTTTCAGCTCAACTCAAGGCGATTTGTTTCATTATGAATAAGTTCCCTCAAGAACCTAGATCTTTATTAGTAGCTCATAATTTTATTCTTTTATATTGAAATGGTTTAAATGATGTACACGGAAACCAAGGGAAAATTAAGCTCTATCACCTATTCAGTAATGAGTTTACTCTTGATTTTTAAAGATGAGCTGATTAAGCAAACCTCGAATCTACATTTAAATTTTAAACGATAACCCAACTGATCTTAAGATAAGGCCTTACAGTGTAAAACTTGATCTTTTTTCCAGATTTTATCCAAAGTTATAAAAATAAAATAATTTATACTATAGTCTAATCCTAAAGCAGGATACTGATATCTAAAACCTCTACAAACTTTGATTAAATCCTAGAGGAATTTTATATCTAAACCCTAATATCAATTTGTTGTCATTTTGATTGAATACTTCATTTTTGTTTGACATGATTAAACACCGTATGTGAGCTTAGCGCTTAAAATCCAATAGATCTTTTTAAAAAAGTGAGTTGACCATTACGATGTTTGCCCCCGAGATCAATGTATTATCCGGGCGAGATCCATCTGTAAGGTGGGGTTTGGAAACTCGAAAAAGGCTCTGGAATATGGTGAGCTTACCATAGGGTATCTATTTTCAGAACTGCTGGGTTCAATTGGGATACCCAGAAAGGTGGCTACTAGAATCAGTGAAGCTTCAGCTAAATCAGGGTAGTGATAAGAGTGGCAGATGATTCTATTTATAGAGTTGCACTTTCGATTAGAAGCAGTAATTCCAATTATGCAATCTTTTGCGTTGCTTTCAGCGTGCTTGACAGCTCTTTCAAAAAGGTACAACTCTACATGTCAACCTTAGATCTTATTAGAAGGGGAATTTAAATTGAAAGTGAGAGGTTTAATTGTTTTAATTAAAGTAGGATTCTTAATAAGCTTCTGTAAAATATTTCTGGTGCCTAAATAAAAAGGCACTTCTATGTTTTATCAGTTTTTTTAAAAAAAACTAAAATAAACGCTTGATTTGAAATGGGATTGATTGAAATTATGGAGCCCTAATCGGTGTCGTTCGCTTGAATGGTTTGGTACGACCTTCGTCTCGCAGCTTGCTTACTAGCTGCCTTTTTAGGAGAGCAATCTATATAGGTGAGATGCCAAAGATTTGACTTTTGAGTTGGACCACATAAGTCGCACTGTTTAATTCTAAAGCCAAAAATGAATGTTTTAAGATTTTAAGGGTTCCAGAATATCGATTAGTTCGTTGGGCTTCTATCGCAGCTGTTTAAATCCATCGCCTTACTGTAAGTTGTATACATCCTATGCTTGACTTCTTTCAACCAGCAGTAACCAAACACTACCTTCAAAGTGAAATTGGATACCTAATCCAAGGCAAAATTGATATCACCTATACAAAGGGGTTCTTAGTTGAGGAAGGGAGGTGGATCAACTACCGCCGCAACTATTTTGAGGTAAAGTGCCAAGTCTGCCTCTTGTCAAAGCTCGACAAGGGTAGTTCCAAGCTTTATGTCAATGGAAGCCAGGTCTTGGGGTTCAGGCTGGCTATTTCCGCCATCTCTGATGAAGGAAAGGATGTGTGCATCCTCCAGTACACATCCCGCCGGGGTATGGGACCCAAAACCATACCACCGCCAGTTGCGTTGCAGCTTCAAATGGGACCTGTGGAACAGGCTTTCAAGAGGCTGCAATTTGATCGTGCCACTCCTAAATACAACTCAAACGCCAGGCCAAAGGGGTCCTATCGGCTTCGAGTACAACTGATGGCTGACTTCCTTGATTCAACTTCTGCATGCGTTGCCGAAGCTTTATCTTTACTGCTCGATGTCCGGGGCCGCAATCCAAGTTTCTTTACTTCTTCGTCGGCCGCTGAGAATCCCATCTCTGCTCATATCACTAACCCCCATCAATCTTAACACTCCCTCTTAAAACTCCCACCATTTTTTATGGAAATATAGATTTCGTTTCCAGCTAGATTAAAAAATCTCTTATCATTCATCGGTTTATATAACTATTGTATAAGAGTTTCCTGGAAGTTAAGGTAAGATTGTGAAGAAATAATTGAATTGTTTCGACCAAATGCGCTACATAAGTTTATTGAATGTTTTATTACAATAGGTAACATTTTTGAAATACATCTATTGATCTGTCGGTTTATCTTTAAAGAATCCAGCCATTAAGAGTTTAAGATGATGGAGACGATTTGGGTAAATGGAATATTTACCTTCTATATAAATCGCCAAATCAGTTCTACCATCCAGGCATTCTACAGGCAACGGACTAAAATATATAACTCAATCAGTCAACTATCTGGATAATAAAACTAAAAACGGGGTTTAAAAAATTGGTATCTGTGCTCCTATCACTCCGCTGCACCTTTCGGGGTTTTATAATGATTTTATTTGAACTTTTGATGATAAAGCCAATAAGACGCTGAAATCCGCTTCCAGTAGTCCTCAGAAGCTCCAAATCAAACAGTGTTTCTTTAAGTAGACTATCTATAGCTCAGCTAATATATTTAAGGGCATAACTATTTTTTCGTCGCATGCTAAATTTCCTTTTAGTTTCAACTCCTTGCTAGCTTTTCGAAACAAGAAAAGAAATCATATATACTTTATAGTTTGAATATTTCATTCAGCTTCAAATTGTTGCACTAAGTACTGAATCCCCTCTTAGAAACCTTCTTATATATGAGCAGCGGAAGGTTGTATTATGTCAGCCTACGATGCCAAGTAGTTAAAATTACGACCCTGGATTTCTAAACATGTATAAACTAAAAACGACAAAGACTCTCATCCTGCCAAATCAATTCTCATCACACCGACAATCAACTTCTAAACCATCTAAACTCAGTACGTGAAGTCTACTAAACATTGTCAGTTTGGGTGATTTAAAGCTAACATTTACCCGAATTGGATCATCTCTACACCAGCCAATTTGCAACTCCAGCAGTATTTTTAACTTGGTTCTAGTCATCGGTTTGCTCATTCAGGTATGAACCTACATACAAAAAATTCTAAAGATTCAAAAGCCAAAACAGGCTCTTCTGAAATGAGCTAAACATGGCTTAGAAGGTGAATTTGATGGGATTAACATACTTCCAGAGTAGATACTAGCCTTATTTTCATGTTCAACTGCCAAGCGTTGATCTCCAATAGTTTTTTAATATTGGTAGATAAACTGTGGTCTTTTTTGATTTATACTGTCACACCCAAGTTTTTGGTTTGCTTAACTTTACACCTTTGATCCCAATTTCCAACTGCTTTTTAATTATACAATATAGCACCAAGTCATTTACAGCTGCTTCATCTGGTAAGCTAGTAGTGCTATGGGTATATATTCCTTCCTAGTTACACTGGAACGTGAGATCAAGCCTCCAAGCCCTCTTTATCACCAACCTTTATGACAAGAACAATTTTCTCAGCTATCAGACTATCCATCGTTTACTCCCTTGATTGTTTCCATTGGCTTTCCGAGTTATCAAGTTACATTTGGAACAATTGCCAGGCATCCGTTTGCTCCTCGATCTCAGCCAATTTTGGGTTATTTGGGGGTGATTCCCCGCCAGAAGATCTAACTGATCAAGATCCTGGATTTTCGGTTGCAGATAAACCTTAACGCCAGGTTAATAATAAAGTAGAATATAACCCTTAAAGTTCATGATTAATCATGTTTCCCTGTAAAGTGGTTAATTTTTGGTGTTGACAACAATACCTAGTCTTCATCTGCCTACTACATGGAGAAATTGTATACCTTTTTATTCAAATCTGTGATTTAACACATGTTATGGAGTGGAAATTTCTAAAAAGCTGGTTACCCCATGGCGGATTAACGATTGCTTGAGGGGGCTAGTCATAATCTTGATAGCAGTATGCTTGATTGTTTGGTTTAAAGTTGAGGTTGGAAATGGATTACATCTTGAATCCAGGATGGACTTGGAATTTTGTGGTGGAATCAGTACAACCCTTGAGTATCCATCCCCGGCTTGACATTTCTAATTTCAAACATGCGCTACATCAAAATAGCAGGGATATATAAGGAAGCTAAGGTCATCCCTCATGGAAGAGGGTATTACTATGTACACTGCTGCTAGAATTTAAAGGTCTTTATTATAAAACAACCCCTTTCTAACAAGGCTACATAGGCCAATATGGAAATTACCCTTTTAGTGTTGGGTTCAAAGTAAAAGTTTATTTGCCTGGTACCCCATACAGTAGTTTTAAAAGCTATGGCAACAACCAAAAATCCAACAGATTTAAACAAAATGATTTCAGATTTAAACAAAATTCAACTATCAGGTTAAAATATAAACTCTGTTAACAGGGATTTTTGGCGTTAAGGGGAAAAATAGGTCAATCCAGCAAAGAAGTGCTCGCATGCCAAGTGAGACTATTCAAAATAAAATCCAAAACACACTGATTCACAGACAAAAAGGTGTGAGTTGACTTTTGGTGTACATATATTTACTATGTGAATCAGTGATGAAATACACCCAAGAGCGGTGAGTCAAAACTCAAACCAAAACCAAAACAAAATGCAACTCACTATGTAAACAAAATCACTCAAATGTTGTGTGCAATGGAATGTAATCAAGAATGATACCAAGGTATCTAAAATAGGGCACACAATCTGAAACACAAATTTTAAAATAATTGTGTTGGGTGCTTAATTTGGCGTAAAATATGGGGGAAAGGGTGGGAATTATTTTGGGTATCTTAAAATTGGTGTTGTAAAACCAAAAACAACTAATTAAGAAATAAAAAATCTATAATTGGGATATTGGGTGGGAAAAACTCTAATTAAATATCCATATTCAGATAAAAGCAAAAATTAAAATTAGGGAGTAACTTGATTGAATTTTATTTAGTATTTTATTAATTTTAAAATGGAAGGAACACAACCACAGAGTACCAATGCACCCGTTGTGCGCCGCGTTTGTGGTTGCCCCTGTGGGTCAAAGAACAGAGTTAGTGCAACAAAAATGCCTACTCAGGAAGGAGACGGGAGAGGAGAGTTCAATAGTGACACTGCACTGATACAGCTGGTTTGAGGAGCACAAGCTGCTAGGGTGCAGAGCATAAACCCTTGGGTCCCCAAGCTGACCCGGGAGCCCAACAAGGTTACCACAACAAAAACAGTTAGAAACAAGGAGGTAGAACTTACTTTGTATGTGTTTGACATTGTGTACCAACAAGAGTCAGTCCTGTCAGCCATGCTGTAGAAGGTGAAGCCTGTACTTGATACTAGCTATGAGCCCTACATCAGTGATGGCAACCAGGAAGAGGATGAGGAGCCTGAGTTCTACCAAACTGATGAGGGACAGTTAGTGCTAAAGAAAGTTGCAGCCTTCTACAACAAGGTACCCATGCCTTGCAAGCCAGTCCCTGAGCAGGATCCCAATTCAACTACTCTCACTAAGCCTGCTCAGAAGCGTATCCCTGACATCAAATGCATCATCCTGCTTAAGCTAATGCGTGAATCAGGCAATTACAAAGCAGCCGCGGCCATTGTTGGAGTGAATCCCAAGTACGCCAGCAAGGTATTTAACACATTCATCAATACTGGTCATGTCCTTGCTGCCAAGAAATCCTTGTGTATTTCCACTATGCTCACCAAGGAGCACAAATGGGCAATCTGCCACTGGATAACCCAATATTGCCATCTTGAACTGGCAAATATACAGGCAATGATCAAGTCTACTTTTGGGGTTGAGGCTTTGATTTCCTTTTACTACCATCTGGTGAAGGGTCTGCGCTTTTCCTGGAAAAAACTTGGGGTATCTCTGTACAATTGGAATAGCTCTTCTAATATTGAGACCCAGAAAAATTATGCTGAGGCATACACTGCTCTCAAAAACAAGGGGACTGTCAGATTCTACTATATTGACAAATCAGCATTTTCCTTGTCAATGCACAATGGGTATGAGTATGTCCCCAAAGGCTCAAATGACGGGGTAGCCTGACATGCTGCAGTCTGTGTCAGCCTATTCAATGGTGTCTCTCCTTGGCCCAAAGGGGATCAAGCTGTTTCTCTGATATTGGGTTCTCACAACAGCTGTACCTTCTTGTCATTCATCTGATTGTTCCAGGAGCACCTGAGGCGCATGAGCCTGGGCTTCACCAATGTAATAGTACTGGAAAATGTTGGTCTCCACAAGGTGGCAGATATTCTTGTTGAATTTCCTTCAATTAACACCAGCATTGCAGTGGGCCCCCAGAAATTGGCCACAGCAAATATGCGCCTTCTCTTCCTTCCTGCCTATTTGCCCTTCAAAATCCCATTGAGGAAGTTTTTGAATGGCTCAAGTGAGTCATCAAGCAAGGGACCCCAACTGGGGCCAAGGACCTCTTTGATTTGCTGCAGGCTAGGATCCATACCCTCCCAGCTGAGACCATGGCCAAATTCTATGGCCACACTGATTTTTCATCCATTTGTGCCTTGCCAAACAGCCAAACAATTAAAGGCTTAATGTGTTTGACTATTTTATATTCTCCAGTTTACTATTTAATATTTGTTAACTATTTTTTTATATTTAGAAACTTCCAAGCCCGCAATCACATTTGACTGGACCATAATGAAGGTTTGAAATTTATCTATCTATGTTAAATTATTTTATTATGGTATCTGAAGCTATCCCAAACACTTGATACTGGATTACTTGTATAGATTATATCACTCTTGTCAAATAAATATAAAAATGAAATTAAAAAAGTTTAATGTAAATTGTACACAGTAGAAGTAAATTTTTTTATTAAAGTAAATATATTTATTTTATATAATGACATTCACCAGGATTTTTTTTCAAAACAGTGTTTGCTAAATTAAGAGTTAGAAGAATTAATTATTTTAAAAATAATAAAATTTAAAGGTGAAGAATTATATTGAAGAACAAGATTTTTATTGGGTGTGCCTGTAGTGGCTTTGTTGGTACGTCTCACCTGACAATAGAGATGGCACACAACTTCCACTGCTACACCGTAGACAGTGGATACACACATGTTGAAATACTTCTGCCTGCTGATAAAAGGCAGTATCTTCAGGTGGGAGTTCAGACAGGGCTGCAAACCCATAAATTCCAGCCAGGACCAGGGCGTCCTGGTTGACGTGTTCTACCAAGTTGTATCAAGGGGGACCTTCTTCCCATCCAGGGAGAGCCTGGCCTTATCAATCCCTAGGAGGACCCCGTCAAGGTCCTCTACGGATGAGCTCATATCAAAGTAAAAGAGATGCCCAAGGTAAACCACCAGATGAAGCCTTTGTCTAGCAATGGCTTCTGTGAACTCACAGAGGGTTTATTATACACAGCACTAATCTTATTTTCATGCTTTTTCTTCAAGAAGTTCAGCTCCATAGCTGACAGGACCCCTGTCTTGTCAGCGCTCTAGGCCAGTCTGAAGTTGGCAAGGAGGATTTTGGTCTTCTTGACAGCTGTTGCTCATCAACAGCCAATTTTCCAACCACGCGCCCAAAGTTCTCTAGCAGGTAAGAGAGTGTGTGCTCCAAGGGGTAGCAGAAGCAAGCAGCTGAATGGTCCTGGTCCATCTCTGGTATGTTCTTGAATAGGAGCATCACCAAGACGTCTCAAAAAGCTCAATGGAGTTTACACAGCAAACTCCACTGTTGGCCTTCAGGTCCAGGCGGACCAATTGGGCTTCCTTGTAGGCATTAAATGCCCACTTGGATGCCCCTTGACATTTGTGAGCCTGGCCAATGCCTCCCTGGACATTGTGAAGGTGCTGTTGATTCAATAATTGAGCTCTTTTAAAACAGGGGGAGACAGAAACAGCTGCCTTGCCACATGATTGGTGTAGTTGGCATAGAGTGTGGAGGGACAAAGGGGACCAGGACTTGACAAATTTTGCTGTCTATGTTTTTTAAAATAAGGTAAGTATTTTGAACTTTTATTAATTTTTAATTAGGTTATCTTCTCATGTTTCTTCTTTGATGGCGGCTTCAGCAGGCTTAGATATTCTTGGTGCAAGCATTTTGCTGGCAATTCAATATCTTCTTTCCTGGCGTGCTTTGCTGGCTTGAGATGTGCATACATCTCAGGGCTGTCAACCCAGACAGACAGCACAGAGAGGAAAAATGACTTGAACTGGAGGCCCTCAACCACTGTCTTCTGAATGTTGAGTAGGTGCTCAATTGTCTTCTCAGGGGTGTCTGTTATTTGGTCATTAGGACCTTTGCGGACACATTGTCTATTTTGTCCCCTTTGAGGACAGCGGACTTCACTTTTGCTTTGACCTTGAGGTCAACTTCTTTTATCTCTGCAATTTCAGAGTCAAGGTCTTTGAGCAGTTTCTCTGATTCTCTCATTGATTTTTTACTAACCTTTCCATATGTTTTTATAGCTTACCCCAATAAAATCTGTATTATTCTGATACTATTGCCTCTTTGTTTATCCCTGTTTGTTTCCCCATTACTTCAATATCCCATCTTTTACCCATTGTGCATATTTTTTATGCTTAGCTCAATATGTGTTGTTTGCTTTGTGTTGGCAATGCTTCCATAATCACCATATTTTTTTAGCACTTAAACACAGCCCCTTCTGAAAATATTAACAAAAATTTAGCTGATCACCAAATTGTTGTTAATATTTTCACAAGGGGCTGTGTTTAAGTGCTAAAAATAACTGTGTTCTGGATCTAGATACACAGCATAGTAAACATATGATTTTATAGAAATAAACTGAACATACAGAATAAAGCCAACTATAAACAAAGAGAAAATGAACAAGTGAAATTCAAAATAAAGATAATAAAAATAGAAAATGTTTGGTGACAGGGAGTTTATTGGGGGCAGGGAAGAGAGATGCCTAGTAGGCGGAATAATGCAGGAAGGCAGGCGTAGAGCCGTTGCTTGCCTGGGGAGTCTGTGATTGGGTGGGTGGGGCTGGCAGGTAGGGGTAGTGGTGGCAGGGGTAGGAGGATTGTGTGTGATGGTTGCCATATAACACTCATTATATTCCTTGTCTGTTATTGGCTGGATGGGTTGATAGGTGGATGTGGCACAGGGTGGGAGGTGCTTGTCTTTCTGTGATTGGTTGCCAATATTAATATAGAAGACAATTTGGGCAAAAAGTTGGCCACTATTTGGCAGCCAAAGAGAGAATTGTGGTCAAGGACCCCAAGATAGAGGTCATTGAAAGCCTCAGGGTGGCTCTCCTTTACTGTGTCTCCAATGTTAAAGAACACAGCATCTGCAAGATGAATGTCAGCATGGCCGGTGGGGTAGACTGAGGCCTGGTGTCTGTGTCCTTGGATGGCCTTGAGGACAGTGGAGCTACTCTCTATCTGGTGGCTCAAGAAACCCCAGTGAAGGGAATTTGAGCTATCTCAGGAGTCAAACAATTCACCAAGGATTTGGCTTTACTTGTAGTCATTAGTGAAATATGGGTTTGTCTGATTGTAGAAAAAAAACCTTGGCTTAAAACAGCCAGAAATGCACCAATAAACGTCCTCTTCTTGATCTTCTTCCTTCTATTTTTGGTGGAAGCTTTTCCTTGCTCACCAAAATTGTCAAACACAATTAATAACTTGTAGTAAAGTACAAACATGAAGTCATCTGAAAAACTTGTCAGGCATTGGACCAGGGTGGATCAATGTCGTGATCATATGGGGAATCCTCACTACCATCTCATTGGTTGCCAGTGACATTGGTCAGCACATGGACTGACGCCACTTCCCATACATCCAGAGCTGCACCATGCGCTCAGACACCCAAATGCCATGGTGTGCAAGTTGCTCCTGGACCTGGACCTGGGTCAGGGGGAAGCTTGGGATCCCGCTGAAGGAGATCAAGCTTTATTGGGTAGGCCTTGGTAATTTTGGACTCAGGGGCCTTCTTGGGCTTCTTGGCTGCCCAACCAGGTTTCCCTTATTCATCAGGTTGTTGAACTCCTGCATGACAGTAGCTCGGGTAAATTGCAATTGGCTAGCAATCTGTTCCCAGGACAGTCCCTGCAGGTTCAGTGCCACAATTTCCTGAAGAATTTGGGCAGTAATTATTCTGTGTTTGGGGCGCTGGTCCAGGGGAGCTGAAGCCTGATTTTCTGTAGGGGTAGATTGGTTTGTGGTGAGAAGTTGTTCCAAATCAAGGTTGCCATCCTTATTGGTTAATTGATTAGCAGCTTGTGCAGGGGTGGGTACAGGAGCAGGGGCAGAGCTAGAAACTACATGACTACTGAACAAGTCAAAGCCATATGGGTTGGGGGTCAGTAACAGGTTAGCTTCCTTGTTACCCGTCTTAAAGGCTTGGGTGTAAACAGGTGCTTCCATGTTCTGATCCTTGCCTCCATTGAAGCTGGTTGACTGCTGCTGGCTTAGCTGCTGACACTGTTGAAAATGTTGCTGTTAAAAACCATTGTACAATAAAACCTAGGATAAAATTAATAAAAGTAGAAGTTTAAAATTATATGATTTTTTATTTTAATCATCATTCCATATTTAGAAGGTTTTCAAAACCATTATACACAAATAAGGATCCATGAAAATGAATAAAATGCCTCTGTTCCTAAATCAGATAGCTGTTGATTGGCTGTTAAACTGTTATATTTCTATTTTAGACTGCTCATACTACACATCTTGTGTGACTTCATTTTGTTTTATGCTTGTGGAATCTCACTTCCAGATTGCTCAAATTTTGTTTAATTTTAGTCCTTCTGCTAGTGCCTCATATAAATCCCAATTGGATTATAATATACTCCAGAGCAGCATCCATCCATCTCACTTGCTGCGTCAGTTCATTTCATTTGTGATTTAAATAACACTGCTTGATATTTGCTATAATTTTGTATAATGGGATAGTGAAATTTCCCTTTTTTAACAGTTCATTTATTAACCAAAATTATTTGAATCCTGAATCTTGCGCAACTTAGATTCCATTCAAATCTGAAATCATTTTGTTTTAATCTGAGGTATTTTTGGTTGTTGTCATAGCTTTTAAAACTACTGTACAACACCAAGTTCACAGAAGCACATCATTTAACAAAATAGTTAAAAGATGCCTTTGCTTTTAACTATTTGCCTAAAAAATTGAATTGACAGGATGTGATGCATATCAAGTTTTCCTGGTCTATTTAAAAGAAAAAAAATTATATAAGGTATAACTTATTACAGCCGTAATTTTATTTTGGGGGCCTTGAAATTAATCTCTTTATGATGAAAATGGGTTCATATAAAAAACATAAAATGGTTTTAAGAGCTGTTGAGATAAACAAAATCAATTCAGCCTAAAGTGAAACCAACTCAGCCCAAACTGGAATAGAAGGGAATCAAAATCTACTGTAACTTAATATAAATCCTTTGATTTTTAATTTCACTTTAATATGAGTTGATTTTCTCTCTACTGAAATGGTTTTGCTTTTGGTTGACTTGATTTTGTTGATCTCAGCAGCTCCAAAACTTACCCTATAAAAATAACGGCCATGTTTCAGAATTTTAAGCTAGGTTTCCCTGTTTACATGATCAAAAACCTGATGAGATATACTATCTAGAAAGACATAATCTAGAAGATCTGTCCAAGAACGCCATCTAGTAAGACAATATCTAGAGCCCCTATCTCAAATTTCTGGCCCAACTGTATTGGCTTAATTCTAATCATAACTTATAGGGCAATTAAAACCAATTACACAGCTAGAATTATGTTGCCCAAGGATTCCAAATCTACAATTTAAAAATGGAGTCAGTTAGTAGCAACATTAGTATGCAAGTTCTAAATTTACCACAACAAAGATTATAATATTTTAATATGAAATTCATCTCTATATTAATAATATACATCCCTATTACAAATAAAATAAAATCACATACTAGACCCAGAATCACCCAAGGAATATAAACCTGTAATAAAAACAGGGCTATTCAGTGGCAACTATGGTGGAAGAGCTCCAAAGTTACCATACCAGGAATTGTAACTTTTTTATTCTGTACCTTTGGGCTTTAAAAGTTCCAAAATTTGCATAAAAAACCAGATAAAAATTTAATATTTACAAGAAAAAAATCCTTATTGATACAGAAAGCTGATCAAGATTTGGCTCCAGGTGACTTTAAAATGTCTTTAAGATGGACAAGGCAGTCCTCTATTGATTAGTATACCAAAACATCTTTTTTGACACTTGCAAACTTGACCTAATGGCCAACATGCTTAGAAACAACAGCCCTGTCTTTGATGGCCTGAGATTAAAGCACGTCTGTATGAGTATTATATATCTTTATCTTATTGACAATCACATGTACCCTGGGCTTTTTTACCTTGATCAGGTGTGAAAATTGATTGTACAACCCTTCAAGTGAAAATGTGGTCTTTGTAACACCATATTTAACCTACTTTTAGCAGTTCCAGTTAATGGGAGCTCCTCCCTTGCATATGCAGCTCTGCCCCAGAAATACACCTTCCCACTGGTTTTCAAAATATTGGATAAAGGGGTTAAGCTTCTTAATTGTTGAAAATGTACTTGCCCTTGAGCATAACATCATAAAATGCATACACTTTTTTATTTTCTTACCATTTCCATGGCAGCAAAGCAATTGAATGTATACTTGGTCTTTTTGGGGCCATTATCACAGACCAGCTTGTTGAGGGCTGGATTTTTCATTGGGTTCCTACACAAAGCCTGACATTAATGAAAGAAGCATCCTTGAGACCTGCTCTTAAAGACTTTGATGAAGGCACTAGCTTGAGATGCCTCAAAATCAACCATCAAAGTGGTATGATAGGGATGAGACTCTGGAGCCTTTTTGGTTTGTCTTGTTACTCTGGGTGGCCTCTGTATTGTATTTCTTTTTATTGTGGTTCCTCTTCTCAGTTGCCTTATCATCACGTGTGGACAAGATGACATCCAGTTTTTGCTTGAGGATAGTAAGGACTGGATATAATTCTCCTCCCTTTTATTAGGGAGGAAGAAGAAGAAAAAGGTAACAGTATGTACATTTGCTTGGCCATGGATAGTCCAAAGTTGGTAAAATAGTTTTGGGCAGGATAATAATGTCCCATCTGTAAACAAGGTGTTGTTTTTAGGAGGCATATGAGATCTTCATAGGTCAAAAATTATAAAATATGGTTTGGTGCTCCTTGTCTATCATCATGCAGCAGAAAGACCTTTCCAAGCATTGCTGTCTTCTGGTCATCAGTTAGAACAAGCTTACTAATATTCTTGGTACTGACACTAAGATTTACCTCAATTTATCTTGGTTAATAAAATACCATTGGAGTTTGGTCTTATCTCCAACCTCCTCTCTCTGATTAGCATTCAGATGGAGGAGGGAATGTGTTACCAGCTCAGTTGAAGTCATGTTCTTTTTTAATGGAATGGCTTGGAATAGTTACCAGTGCATGAGATAATATAGTATAATATCAGATCCTAAACAGTCATGCTCAATGGTGAGCTCCTTAACCTGTGTGAATCTAATTGTTGTTAATTGGGTTGGGCAGCCTAGACTATCTCAGCAGTAGTGATGATGGACCATTTTTTCTTATGATTGTTGCAGGTGAAAAGGAAGCTGTCCTTAATAAATCCAGCCCCTTTGGTCATAATAGGGAAAGAGTCAGGAAAAACAGCTGTGACTTTGAATTGCCTATTGTCATTGCAGATATTGGCAACTACATGTAAGTCCCACTCTAGGATGGGCTCCTCCTCTGAGGCTGCGGAACCATGGTCACCAGAGTCGTTTTCAAAGTCCCTTTTATTCTCATCTCCATCATTGAAGTGAATGTGCTTCTCCTGGGTATCAGGGGGGAGTAGACAAAAGGAGAGTGGGGAGGGGTGGGGTGGGGCTATCAGCCTCAGGCTTGGGGGAAGGTATGGGGGTCCTGGCAGGCGTTTTTTTTCTTTAGGAGGCTGCTTGAAGAGGGTAGCCTTGGTCTTTCTTGCCTGAGCAGGAGCAGCCATGCTCTTGGGAGCCTTGGGGTAGCATTGGTGGTAGGCTTGAGAGGCATCTAATGGTGAATTAGTATCAGAAAGCTCAAATTTGAGGTCAATTTTTAAAATAAAAAATGAGAATATTTGCAATATAAAAGTATAAAACATTATTTACATATTATTTTATAGATAATTTCAAAATAAATAATATCAAAAACAAGAATACTTTTTCAGTTTAAAATTTTTTATTAGTAGCAAAAGTATGTAAAACTTTAAGTTTTTTGGCCTCAAATGTGTTTCTAGATGCCATATTTGAGATGCTGTTTTTGAGATAGTGTTGGCCAAAAACATAGTGATTCTTCATATTTTTATTTTTATTTAATATATCCATAGTAGAGCTACCACAACCAGGTCAAAGAGTAAAGCTTGAATATCTCAAAAACTAGCTTATACAACTGGGGTTGAAAAGTACCCAGCTGTTTAGAAAAGATCAAAAAATGCATCCTTGCAAATTTTGAGAGAATTTCTTACACTTTTTATATTGATTTAAACACAGTGAAAACTTTAAAAAATAAAGTTAAAACCAGTTGATTTTCAATGGTGTGTTTTAGATGGCATCCTATGAAACCATATGTAAAATCATGTTAGTTCTCAGTGCCACATTGGTAGACACACTCCTATTGGACCCTTAGTAGCCTAGTGAATTTTGTATTGATGTGTTTTTGATAATGTAAAAATTCCCTTCACTATATAAAATTACTAGTAAAACATTTTATTGTTGAAACCAAATATCAAATTTAATGAAAGGATAGGGAATAAAACTATGCTATGAAAAGTTCTTTTTTTTAGTGTATGTGTTAAAGAGAGATAGTAGTATCAAAGTGGTGTTTATTTGGGTTGATTTATTATTTAGGATAAGAAATTAATACCATGTCTTATTCCCAGTTAATAAGAGAAAACATCAGATTCACCACAAAAGATATATTAAATATTGGACTTCAGATGCTGTCTTTCTAAATGGTATCTTTTGTGATGGCACATTTTAGGGCATTTACTATGCGCCTTTATACTTAAACCCCTTTTTTAGATAACACCTGTAACTTATCCAGGACTATCTAATCTGACTTACTATACTCATTTTTGTTTAGACTCTTATTGTTGGACCCCTCTTGCAACAAAGATTTGGCAATATTTGTCTCAAGAGAGGCAATTTTCTGGTTTAACACATTGTTATCCTCCCTCCATATTGTCATTATTTCCACACTCTTTTCTTTGTGGAGTTTGAGACCTTCAATTTCTCTATCAGCTGCACCCTTTATTTGCAAAAAGGTCTTGTCAACCCCTAAAAATAGGTTAAGCAAATTCCAAGCATAAACATAATTTTCTTGGGCAGGTGTTACTTCCTTAGCAAATTATTACAAATAGAGTTCCTCAAAAGTATACTTAACTTTGATTAATGACTCCTTTGGAAACCTATTTATTACCTTAAGGTCTCCCAGACATCTTCCAGGGACTTTTGGGAACCTCTTTACAAGCGGCAGCAGTTTCTACCCTAAGAACTCCAAAATTGGCTTTTTTGAATACTAATTGTGAAGGCATAAATAGAAAAGAAAGATGATGGAAAGCATCAGATTTCAACATTAATATATTTCTTAATATTCATCTGTTTTCACTTATATACCATACAGCGCATATTTGGCTGAAAACTCCTCCGGTTAAGGAATCACCCCTGGATTCCAATCATGTGGCCTATGACATAACGGCGTCATCCAACCAAGATCCTTTAATCAAAAGATTTTCACCCTCTCAACCTATGAAAAAGTTCCTAATACATTCAGGAATCACATGACTTCTTTTGTTGCAATGTATTAATTTGGCTTGAAGCATTCCTAGCTCCCAGCGCCAAACCCCTGTGGATTTTACCCAATCCTGATCCAAGCTGTCATTGTTCTAACTGGGAACCAGATGATCAAAACTAAATACCCAGACACTATTATCTGCATTTGATTGCTTTCTGTTAATTGTTCCCCTGTCAATTATATTAATAACCTTTACAGTTAATTTATTTGTTATCAAGACGCCAAGTCTTTAATTGACACAGTTAAGTCCATTTTGGCCCTATGATTAAATCCTCATTAATCATATCCACAGTATAATCTAATCAGCCTTTTGGGTTAATTAAATTGTTTGTAAGATACCTAGTCCCCAAGATTGATTCAGCCAATCTTGCCTTTGTCTTAAAAGTTGGTTTGACCTAGCTATTAAGCCAATATTTTATCATTCAATTCATATAGATAATGAGTTTCAAGGAATCTTTATCAAATTTTTTTAAAAATTTATCTAAATAAAATTTATAATAAAAACGTAATACTTAAATATCATCCAGCATATTTATTTGGCAAAGTGCGCCAGGTGACTGTTGTACGGTCATAACCCCCTTTTTATTTTGATTCATTATAGTATTTTTGTGATGTGATCTTTTAGATGCTGTATTAGAAGCAACTATGTAAAAAATAGCTATTTATTAATTCTTATTAAGCCTTTTTAATATTTCTATGGTAAATCAATAATATATTACACAAAACTTTTGAGATAGTGTTTTTCAAGACATTTTATTGCTCTTGGAAGACTATGTGTGTTATTTTCAACATGTCAGCCCAGGAAAAGGGTCATTGTCAGAAAGTTTACCAAGTACTTATGTTGCAACTGAAACAATGAGGATTCAGTATTTAGAATTGGGGAAGACAACAGTCCAATAGAAAGGACAGGAATAATAAGAATAAGGTATTGTTTATTGTAGAATATTGTGATTAATATACTATATGGAGAAAGCCACACGGCCACAAGGGGAGGCATGGTGGCATGTTCCATGTAAGGATTGGAGCCAAGGAATAACCTGTGCGGGGATCAGCAGGTCAAATTGGTAGCGCTCCTAATTAGGAGGAAGTGCCTGCAATTCAATATTGCCATCAGATTGGTTCATGTTGTTAGATACATCAAGGGGTGACTCATTGAGTGCCCCCTGTGTATTGTAAGATATGTTGGTAGGCAAGTCTGGAAACTTGGTTTCAACACCCCCGCCCCGCGTGCAGACACCAGTATTGAGAGTCTGGGAGATCTGGAAGGTCGCACAAACAACCATTGTGTGGGGATGGCGCAGGCGCAAGCAATTATGGTGGAGCTTCTTGTTTTCCTGGGGCATCCTCAAGCTGATAGGTGAGATTTTCATAGACTGCAGCTATATTGAAGGGCCCTAGGTGGTTGGGTTTCAGCTTGGAAAAATTGGGGTTGAGGTGTAGAAGGGTCATCTACAGAGTACCTGGCTTCAAGGTGCTTTGCCCTCCTTCAATTTGTTTATGTTCAACTTTGGGCTTTGGCACGCCATTGGTTTAGGGATGGAGTTGTCAACAGGGGGCTTTCCGGGAACTGTAGACCGTAACTTCCCTGTTCAACTCCTGTCAACTGACAGGCTTCCAAAGGCCAAAGCGCTGGGGCTGAACCCAGTGCTTTGGTTGATTATTGCTTGTAAAATAAGTAGAGTGATAGGCAAGTGTTCAGTCCACACTTATTGGGGGTGCTCCTGAAGAGCTTAGCAATCAGTTGAACCAGTGAGCCATTTAATTGCTCTACACACCCATTGGCTTGTAGATGGTAGGGGGGTAACTATCTGTTGGAGGGCATTCTTAGCACAGTACGCCTTCATGACCCATCTAACAAGTTCGGGGCCACCATCTGTGATGAGACGTTTGGGCCGCCCAAAGAGGGCCACAATTTCCTTGCCAATGAAGCAGGTGATGGTGGTGGGTGGTTAGTTGTTGCCCAGGCCACTGGCCAACAAGTGAAGTGGTTGATGGAGTTAGTGATGTATTTCTTTCCCAGTCTGTTCTTGGGGAGGGGCCCAACCACATCAAGAGCCCACTGTTTGAAGGGTTCCATGGCCTTGATGGGCAGGAAGACTTGGGGGTGCAGGTTTGGACATATTCTTTTTGCACAGCATACATGTCTCAAGGAGATCCAAGATATCTTGGTGCATAATGGCCACCAAACCTTTTTTCATGATCTCAAAGAGGTTGTGTCCCTGATGTGACCCAAGGTGCGGTGGTAAGGAAATAGTGTTGCCTTGTTGTGTGGTGGGATGTAAGGCGTCTTCTCACCTGTCTCTGCCTGGGGCAGACATACCAGCATTGGTGATGAACTGACTTCATTGTCCTTTAGCTTGAGATGGTCACTGAGTTAAGGCCTTTGTAACAAGTTGCTTCAGGACAGAGGTACAACATTGGCCAGTGGGGATCCAAGCCATCATCCCTGGTGATGGACACGACTAGAGTTGTGAGAGGGGTAGCTGTGACAAGTTCCTTCCCAGGATTGTACTCAATGACAACTGGTAGGGGATAGACGTCAACCCAGCCTGCTTGGCGGCGTGTCAGTGGGACTGCATGTTGAAGTACTGGAGTGACTTGTGGTCTGTCAGAGCGGGGAGGGAAAGGTAGCCCCTTCCAGGTAACAGCGCCACTTCTCAATGCAGTGCACAATGGCTGCCAATTCTTTATCATGAATGGGGTAGCATTGTTCCAAGTCAGTAAGCTTCCTGACTTATATGCCACGGGGAGGAAGACCTTGCAGTTTCTACCCGTAGTACGCCCCCGGGGCCCGTAGAGGCTAGCTCAAGTCCGTACTGGTGGTTCTAATTGGGGAACTGCAGTACTGGTGCTGTTGAGCTTTGCTTCAACGTCTCAAAGGTTGATCTCTGGCGGGGGTCCAGTGGAAGCGCTGTTTGGTGTTGAGGAGCTTGGTGAGAGGTGCAATTATTCCCCGCAATTGGGAAGGAATTGGGGCATGTAGGCAACCATGCCTGAAGGTCGGCACCTGGCCGACATCAGTGGGGGGCGGATGCTGTGATTGCCTTGATTTTGGAGGGTTGGTTTTATCCTTGGGCAGAGATGATGTGCCCAAGGAACAGCAGCTCAACTTGAGAAACTTGCATTTAGAGGGTTTAGCTTTTTAGCTGGTTTTTCCGAAGGGTGTGAAGGACAGCACAGAGGTGTTGGAGGTGCGTGGTTTGATCTTGACTGAAGACAATAATGTTGTCAAGGTACACAACCACACATTTCCCAATCAATTCCTCAAATGCTTTGTTCATCAACATGGCAAAGGTGGAAGGAGTGTTGGTCATTCCAAAGTTCATGACCCGACACTCAAACAACCCATAGCGTGTGCAGAAGGCAGTTTTTGCCTCATCCCCTGGCGCAATGTGGACCTGGTTTACCCCGCGGTGAGATCAATCTTGCTAAAGACCTTTGCATTTGCAAGTGTGTCAAACAGGTTGTCAATCAACGGCAGGGGGCACTTATTCTTAACAGTCACCTCATTTAAGGCGCAATAATCTGTGACCAGGAAAAGGGACCTGTCCTTCTTGGCTACAAAGAAGACAGCTGCCCTGTATGGAGAGAGCAAGGGGCAAATGAAGCCCTTGTCAAGCGCGTCCATGAGGTGCTGGCAGAGGGTCTCGTCTTCTTTTGGTGTGAGACAGTATAGGGGGCGTGCTTTAGGTAACAACCCTTGGAGTTGTACAGTGTGCTGGATCTCCCAGGGAGGGAGGTAGTGGTTTGAGTGTTTCACTGAAAATGTCCTTATACTCCTTGAGAGTGTGGCAAGTGCTGGTGAAGGTAACATGGTCAAGGGAGGGGCTGCAGGTGGTTCAGCGCAGATAACTTTGACTGAGCATTGAGTGAAGTCTAGTTCCCCCCTTGAAATTGTATAAGCCTGTTTCTGTTATTCTGACAAAGAAGTACCGTGAAGTAGCTTGCTCATTTCTACAGGATAGATCTGAAACCCCACCCCATTCCTATTGAGGGTGATAACAGATGTATCCCAGTCAATGTAGGGGCAGTTGTGACAAAGCCATTCAAGGCCAGCAATGACATTGTGGCTGGGCCCTGCCATGATTGGCCCAGAGAGCTTAACCTGGATGTTCCCCATTCTCATAGAAAAGGGGACTGTCTTGTGGGTAATTGCCACTCTGCAGGAGTCAGCTACTTGTACTGCCTTGAACCTGCTGGGCACTTGGTCTAATTGTTGAGAATCAGCAAACGCCTGGTCAACCATAGTCTGGTTGGCCCCAGTGTCTACCAATAATTTGTGGGTGTTCCCACGGAAGCAGAAGGGATAAGCCAAGTGGGTTACTTTATTTGGGAGAGTGACTTGCTTGTAGTACAGGGTTGTCACTATGGACCTGGAAGACGTCAAGGGTTTTCACTTTATGGATATTGTAGTTGTAGGGGTTCTTTGCAAGCAGGGATTGAGAGTGCGGGTCAAGTGAGGTTGTAGAACCTCTTGTAGCTACAACCCCCAGGCTTTTCCTGGGTCCATAATTTGGGCTAGCTGGAGCTCCCCCCTTGTGGGGGCATTTAGTCCTATTATCCTGTTGACGGGGCTGGCAGCAGCCTACTTGGTTGTGGGCACTGCTAGGTGTTGCACAAGGTTGAGGTGGAGCATCAGTTGTACGGCAGAAACCCATTGAAGCCTGATTGTTGGCCTCCACAATGACTTTGTAGTAGTCATCAATGGAGGTGCAACAACCTACAGGGACCCATTACAGATATGGGGCTTGAGCCCATTGACTATTAGGGTCAGAAGCATGGTGCTCCTGTTGATCACAGCTTCTGGGGCAGAGAAGAGCTGCTGAAAGGGAAGGTATTAGGAACAGATCCAGTCTGTTTAATTGCTAGAAGGGGAGTTCCACCACAATAGGGAGAAGATTTTGCTGTAGCAGGACTTGGTGGCGTCCCAGAATGCCGCCCAGGTGACGTCAAGTTCCTGGATGGCCCAGTTGGTAAACCACACAGCGGCGGGCCCTGTGAGGCGCCCAGGCGCAGTAGCAACCCACATGGGCCCAGGAACTTGGCAGATATGAATGCGGGTCTTGGTGAAGTGAAGCCAACTGACAATGTTGGCTCCTTTACCCCACCCGCAAAGGATTCCAGCTGGAGGTTGAGCATGTGCTGTGAAAGGTCCAACTGAGGCAGGGTGACGCTGGACACACTGTCCAAGGGGAGTTGATTGTACACACTCGTAAGAACTAGCTGGTCTTGATAAATAATGTACCCGTTTGGGATGTCCCCATTGGGGATTGGCAGGAAGGTCTCTTGATGGGGATTAGCCATACAGCCTGTACTCTGTCCTTTCTTAGGGGGATATTTTCTTTGAAAGGTAGGTGTGAACCTAGTGCTGCTACCACTGTTGCAACTGAAACAATGAGGATTCAGTATTTAGAATTGGGGAAGACAACAGTCCAATAGAAAGGACAGGAATAATAAGAATAAGGTATTGTTTATTGTAGAATATTGTGATTAATATACTATATGGAGAAAGCCACACGGCCACAAGGGGAGGCATGGTGGCATGTTCCATGTAAGGATTGGAGCCAAGGAATAACCTGTGCGGGGATCAGCAGGTCAAATTGGTAGCGCTCCTAATTAGGAGGAAGTGCCTGCAATTCAATATTGCCATCAGATTGGTTCATGTTGTTAGATACATCAAGGGGTGACTCATTGAGTGCCCCCTGTGTATTGTAAGATATGTTGGTAGGCAAGTCTGGAAACTTGGTTTCAACACTAATACCAGAGATCTATTTAGACTTTTAACCCTAACATTAGTTTGTGGTTGATAAGGACTTCAGATAGTGTGTTTGATGTTATTTTTGGCAAGATAGATATTGTGTTATTGCTGGTTAGTTCTTTTCCTGTTTCCATAATCAGGAGGTCTGGTTTTCTAAACTTACCATTAAAGCTTTGCCTACAAACTGGTTTACATTGTTTCCTTTGTGTTCCTTGTTATCTTGCACTACATGCCATCTTTTTTATAATAAATGGATGTGATGGTTTTTTGTCTCATGAAATGGGTCTCATAATTTTCAATGCCTATACCTTGAATTATTGAGTGATTGAAACTGGAATTACAGACTTGGGGGTGCCTTAGAATGAGCATACTTCTCACAGACTTTGCATTGGTCTAGTACTTCCCTGATGTTGTCCAGCATGTTTAGCCACCAGTAGCTTGTCTTGAGGTATTAATGAAAGTTCCTACTACAGGCTTGTCTCAGATCTCTGTGGTATTAAAGGATTGTACAAATCTTTAGTTTTGACAGGATGTAGGGTACAGTATCACCACTTGATAGTATGCAGTTAGAGTACCATATACATTTTTGAACAGATTTTTGTTCTTGAGGACTTTCTCTTGGATGTCTATTGGTGTACCAGGTGGGAACCCCTCTTGGAAAATTTCCCATTATTAACATGGACCAATTGAGGTCATCTTAGATGTATAGTAGATGTTTACAATATAGCCTTGATAGGGCGTCTGCAGTAAGAATTTTCTTGTCTTGCTTATACTCAATCATCATTGGATACCTTTGTATGAGGTTCATTCATTCAGTTTGTTGAAGATATGGGTGTTGTTGTGTTTTAGAGAATACTAGTGACTTGTGATCAATTATCACTTTGAATATATGTGCACCTTTAAGATAGCAAAACAACTATATTAGACAGTGTACAATGACTATCAGTTAGATTGTTATATATTGGATATCTTTGTCCACTTTTGGACATCTTTTTTTATTCATACGCCACATAGAGGAAGTATTTTCCTGAAATATGAATCCTAAATACTCCTTCTATTTCATAATATGAGGCATTTGTCTCCAGTTCATAGACCCCTTAATAGTTTGGGTACTGTAGAGACAAGGCAGTAACCATTTGGTCTTTAAGTTGTTGGGAATGATGCTCTCTTAATGGTGCCCACACAAATTTTGCTGTTTTGCCAGTGATTGCAGACAGGGGCAGTTAGGGCTTCCCAATCCAGGATGAGCCTTCTGAAATATGAAAACATTCCTAAGAATTTCCAAAGCTCACTCTTGTTATGTGGTGCTGGCATGTCTGTGATGGCTCTTACCTTTTCTGGGTCAGGTTCAATACCATCTTTACTAATAATGTGTCATAGGAACGGAAGTTTGATTGAGAAGAAATTACACTCAGAAGATTTGGCCACTATTTGATTGTCTTGAAGTGTTCTAATTACCATGAAAACATTTTTACAGTGTTGCTCTTTATTGGGGCTATAAATGATTATGAAATCCAGTTAAACTATGGTGTGTTTTAAGATTTACTCCTTAAATACTTCCTTTGTGAATGTAAAAAAGGTACTGGGAGCATTGATCATGCCAAATATTAGGAAAACACACTTGAATAAACCAAAAATAAATTCTGAATGCAGTTTTTAAGATGTTCAAGGTTTTACTTGGATTTTATGGTACCCTGCTGTCAGATCAAACTTGGTTAAGAAACATGATCCTGAGGCATTGAAGAGGCATTAATAAGGGGAAGGTGATACCCTTTCTTAATTGTGACTTTTTTAAGAGCTCTATAGTTGGTAAAAAGATGCAGACCTCTGTTTTTCTTAGTTAAAGAGAAGATGCTTGCACCAAAATAAGATTTGGATTGTATTATTGTTTTCTTTTACAATTCTTTCTCTATGTACTCCCTTAGTGTGCTGTCTTCTTGTGGCGTTAACTGGTAGATAGGTTGAGCTTTAGGGAAACTTTCTTTCAGTTCACCTTTGCGTTGAATACCTCTGTCAAGTGATATACCTTGGCAGTTTCTCCTGGAAGGTGTAAGAAATTTCTTGGCAATTGGGTCCTGTCCCTGTATGAATTCTGTATTTTTGGATCAAAAGACCTTGTATGTAAATTTATCCCAAAAACATTACTGGTGTCTGTTTCTTCCTTGGTTTCTATAATTTTCATAAACCCATGGTCTCTCATGAGCATGTCAAGGTGGGTAGGGTATACATGGCAGTAACCTTTGTCTTTTGGTATAGTGAGGGTGTATGTTTCCCAGTCAATTTGAGGTTTTGTCTTCTCATCTAATCAAGTCCTAGTACAATGCTGTACTATGTAATTAGAAGGATAGGTCCACTAAGGATGGTTTAAACATCTCCTGTTTGGCCCCAGAAAGCTTTAGCTTCTTTGATGACTGAAACACTTCTGTCATCTGCCATAGTTACCTGGTTTACATGGCTCTTGGTTGTAGGTAATTTCATGAGGTTAGCACATTTTCCTTCAATGATGAATTGGTCTTTTCTAGTGTTAAATAGTGATATTCCTTGATATATACAAAAGAAAAATGTATGGAGAAGTTTATTTACAGTTTGGGCGGCAAACAGTGTAGGATTTCTGGAGGGTAATTGGATCATAGCAATTGAATCCACATCTTGGCCCCTGTACAAGGCTTGTAATATGAGGGAGGGCATTTTGCCTAAGTACTCCCCCATACTTTTCTCTTAACATCTAAGGTCTTGGTGCTAATTCAATTTATCTGGGTGTTGCAGTTTCCATATCAAGGGTTAGAATTGTTAGTTTGGTTGGCTTGTGTTTTTAGAACAAATTTCCTTCTTTATTGGGGATTTTACTTTATTTTGTTTGTCATGTGCAAGTTGTTATATTTATGGGAGACCTGCTTCCCTTCCTAGAATGTTTCTGGTAGGTTGGTAATCTGCTTTAATCAAACTGACGTCCAATATGCATTGGGAGACTGTTATAAAAACCCAGATGTGGGCCAGGTCCATTTAATTCCATGTTAATGAGGGCTTAATAATGCAAATATTTTTATGCAGATACATACTTGTTGATAGCCCCAGTCATCTTGAAGGTCCTGAGCTCTTTAATTACCATTAAATCTGTGTCTTTAAGAGAAGACTTTTCAAGTCAGAATTTTTTAGCCCTCTCAATTCTTGTTCTGGGCAGGGTTGTTTTCAAACCACTTCTCAAAATTGGTAAGCTATCCATATGATTCAAAGGGGAATTTCACTTATCCAGAGCTCCTATGGGTAGCCAACTTGTTTAAATTTGTTTTGGGTACTTTGAATCCAGAGAATAGTGATCTATTTAAAAAGCCCTGAAAATGTCCCAATTCCAGCCAAACAGAGGCACTGAGATATAAGGCTTGGTAACTTTAGGATGGCCAGTGCTGTAGGCGGGTTCAGGACTCTGTGTTTGGCAAGGAACTTGAATTTTTTACTGTGTATGAGGAAGTTGTAAAAGTTAGTGTAGTTTTTGGGGATGACTTATTCTCTGGTTGTCTTCTCTGGCCAGCAGGGAGTGCCATCTTCTGGGTTCTTTTCTTTAGAGAAAATTTTCTTGATGTTTGAAGGTGCAGATAGCCTACCTCTGCTACTACTGTCAATCATATACTTCTGGGAAGTATAATAAATAATATAAAGAGGGAATTGAGAGGAGAATTATACTTTATTTATTTGAAGATAAATAATTCTATAGTATTGTGGGAAGCCACATACTCTCCATGTACATTGTTGTAGTCACAAGGTTGTCCTGGTAATATTTTATTTATAATTCAAACTATTTGATTCTGTATAGCATGATTCCTGATAGCTGTGCCACCAATTATTAATTAATTGGGGAATTTCTTAGGGAGATGATTTCCTGAGAGGGAGTGATCAAAGATGTTGCAACAATTTTAATCTCTAACTGTTTATCAGCAAGCTGAATTGTTCTCCAAGTATAACTTCATGTAGGATAACATCTCATACTAAAGTTTTTGTTTACAATCCCTTTATTGTAAATGTATGGTTGGGTTGAATCACTGTTGTTAAGTTCCTGACTTGAATCCCACTGATAATTTTTAGAGGGGTTTAGATAGAGGTTTCATCACCTTTAAAAAGCAATAATTTATGAGATATTTGATGTAAATAGAGCATAAATAGCAATTTCAACTATTTATATGGTATATCTGGTAAGTTATATGGTTATAAATTTCTTCTGTCTTAAATTTTAACTGATAATATAACCAGTTCTAGCTTATTGAGGTATTTAACTGGGGAGGCCATTGATATTCCTTAATTGTTATTGACTTCCTTTTAAAAAATGCTATTTTCATTTATGCTTATCTTATGTTTACTCTGATTTTGGGGCACATGGAGAATTTCTGCGCATTTATTTGTGAGATTTTAAAAAAATCTAAATGTATTTTTCCTCATGAAAGGCTCATGTTGAATCAATTTTTAGGCTATTTTTTATCAGAATTTATTTTTCTGTTTCTTCACTTGGATTGAATATGGTCCAAATGAAGGAGTAATCTCTGCAGTTTCAGTCCTTGCTATATTCCTTGGGCTATAAGAGAATCTTTATGGGTGCTTTGTTGAAGGTGTATTGCTTACACTGACTTGACTGCTTGAAATATATTTACTGAATTTGATCATTTTTGCAGGAGATTGATTTAAAATGGTTTGGATCTGTCAGTTATATTATTTGGTTTTTTGAAATAAAATTAGAATTTTCTAACAATTGAAAGTCCATGTCTAACAGTCTATAATATTGAAAATTCTTAGTTGTAGATTTATAGTAAATTTTATATATCTGCCCTAACTTAGGTCTCTATTTGGGTGGACAGGGTATTTTTAAAGGTTTAATTGTAATGTCCATAATTACATTCTAGCTGTGAAGACAGTAGGGTACTCCATTTCAAAAACAGCATCTCAAAAAACGCCATCTTGAATTTGATTCAAGATGGCGTTTTTTGAGTTAGTGATTTTGAATCACAAAAAATAAAATAACCTATAAATTAGTTAAAATTTACATATACTTTTATAATACGGCATCTCAAATTTATGCCATCTCAATTTTGTCACTTTGAGTCAGATTAATTAAATCTTATTTTGCTAACTTTATTTACATATGAAAGCACTTAGTGTGGGGCGTGTTTACGCCATCTCAACTTTACGTCATTTCAAATTACGCCATCTACCTTAAACTAAAAAAGCTTATACCCAAACTAAAATAAAGCCTGTGGCATAGTACCAGAGATGTTCCTATAGTATTAATCTAAGACACTTATAATAAGAACAACCTAAATAGACACTACTATGATAGTCCTTCTAGTGATTATCATTGCTGGGTAAAAAAGAACAGTTTTGTTATATGTAATTTAAAGCTTTAATACAAAAGAATACAATAATAAGAGTTCTCTTGATAAAATATTTTAATATGGTTTTAATATGAAAGAGGGTGATTACGCCATTTTGATTTTTGTCACTTCAAATTCCACCAAGTTTCATATCACCCAATTGGATCAATGCACACAATGGATAGGGGAAATAAGGCGAAATTACATATGATGCCAGGCTATGCTATATCAATTCCCCCACCACAATTCTTGCTTTCCACTTTTCAAAAGTATAGCTTCATGTCAAAACCAACATTAATAAAAAATGTAAGAAAACACATGAAAATTTACAAATATATATTTTTTGATCTCCTCTAAACAACTGAGTACTTTTTAACCCCAGTTGTATAAGCTAGTTTTTGAGAAATTCAAGTTTTACTCTTTGGCCTGGTTGAGGTAGCTCCACCGTAAATTTGTTAATTTAATATAAAAAATAGTCAAAAACTGTTGTGAATAACGGCATTCACCATGTTTTGATTTTGCCTTTGTTGGGCCATTTTGAGGACAAATCTCTTGCTTTTGCGTTCAACTCTCAAAATGAACTGGCTTCTGCTTCAGGAAGTATGATTGTTTGGCTTCCTGACTCTGCAGCAACTCACTTGCCCCACTCATGCTTGTGGCAAGTGATCCTACTGTCCTGGTAGTGTTTTGTGGTATTCCTAACCACTATATATTCCATTTCACATTCACCATTAAAATTTAAGTTCTATTCACATTTTTGTCTCTGTGTCTTCTGTACTTCCGCGCCTCTCTCTAGCCACAACTAGTAGAGATTATTCTTCCAGGGCTGCAAGGTAAACACTATTGCCTTCCCTGTCATCTAACCAAGACTTAGTACAAATCCAATCCTAAGGTTAGGATTCCCTGTTGTGTGTCTGTGCCACGCCTCAGAACACAACAAAAATGGTGCTCACTACAGGGGCTGTAAGCCCCTTGATTATCCCTTTTGCATCTACGTTTGAAGGTCCCTTGCCCCTGCCTATTTGGGAGTCAACCTTGCCTGAAATCACCAGCCCTCCTATTGAGGAAGACATCGCCAACCTGCCTATTGTCCCTACTGTACTGAACCTTGGGAATGATCCCCGCCTAGTTGCTTACCCTATGGGTACCCCTGACTTGGAACAAGTCATAGCAGTAGCCCTTGGGATAGCTTGGGACAGGGCCATCCCTTGCCTTCAGTTACAGTTTAGCCGTGCCAAATACTATGAGTTAATTGTGGTCCCTCAGTTTCCACAACATCTCCTCCCAGCAGCTGGCCCCGCTTATCACCTGCTGTCATCCTTTGTACAGCCTGCCTTGGCCCATCACCAGATGGTGTTGGGACTCCATGTTCAAGAAATCTTGTCTCTACAAGCAGCTGTTACCCATCATTGGGACCAGTTTGCTGCCTACCAACAATGGCTTCATTCTCTGTTCTCCCTGATATCTGACAATCAGCGTGATTTTATCACCTCTCAAACACTTTTAGTCAATTCCATTGAGCAAATCCGCCAGTCCATCCCTGAGTACGTTAGGGAGCAACTACATGAGTTTCACCAGTTAGAACAACCCTGGCGCACTCAAGTAGACTCCACCCTAAACGCTTATCTCTCCAATTTTGAGTGCCTAGTACAACAGCTCAGTGCATTCAGTGTCTATTCCTTTGAGCAATTGCAACAGGTAGCTGACCTTGCCGCCCAAGGTCTAAATGAGCTTGGTGCGGAATTCAATCAAGAAAGAGCTGCCACTGCCACTGCTATTGCCAAACTTCAGAATCAGGTGAATGAGCTGTCCTCTCCCAAACCTGATGCTCCGCCTTCTCCTCCTGCTGATGATCTGGTGGAAAGAGAGCAGAGAATCTGGGAGGCCATCTGGGAATTACGTGCTTCTACTCGTAGCCAAGGACACCCAACTGAAATGCCTCAACCTGATCCCCAGGTCCTTGCGCTGACTGCTCAGGTCGCTGAACTACAGCAAGAAGTCACTGCTTTATGTGAGGTAGTGATGGCCGCTGCTAGTCCACGCGGGGTTAACAAGGAAGATGGATTTTGTCCTGGTTTGGATGGGGCTCCTTGAATCCACTGCGCTAGGGAGTTGATTACCCTAGCTAATGAGGTGGACCGTTTGAAACAAGACCAGACTGAGTTGGAAAGAGACGTACAGGAGATGAATGAGCTGATTGATTTGGTAAACAACAGGTTCTCCCCTTGCCTATCAGTGGGGCCATCCCTTACTTTGCAACTGGTTGAACTCGCCCACGGTTGTCACTACCCAAGGACAATGCCTAGATGTTACTGAACAACAGACAGCTCTAGCCAACACTACGGGTGCCAGAACTACCAAGACTCTGACAACCCTTGAAGAAAGTGTTTGACAACTATGGGCTAAACAACCCCCCTCTGAATCTGAAGCTGAGTTCTCCCCGCGCATATATGTACTCAATAGCAACAATGGTGGTCCAACTCCTGAGGCACACTTCAAGCCTACTTTTAAGCAAGTGTTTGATCCTAAAACCTTGACTATCACAGCCTTCTTAACTATTTACAAGACTGCTATGAGGCAAGCATCAGATGAAGTTAAGAAAGAACATATTCTGAATTGCCTACACCCGACCTGTCAGGAGGTAGTTGTTCCAGAGCTGCCCTCCATTGAGACCTGGGAGGACATGAAACAACTCTTGATTGACGAGTTTGGTGGTGATCTTAGCCTGGAGGTGAAAAAGGATGCTTTCATGCACATATCCTTCAAGCCCAAAGAGACATTAGCTGAATTTGCCAACAGATTTTACATGGAGGGACAACAGTTAATAACAAGCAGACAATTGACGGGCATGAAGCATATATGGCCTGCACCCAGGCCCTCAAGGTAAATCAACTCATATGCCTCTATTTCAAGGCCCACAAGACTATGCTGTCCTCCATTAAAAGCATAAAAACACTGCTCCAAGATATGCATCTTACCCATTCTGGGGCAGTTGTTAGGGAAAGTTGTGCCACTTCCAACTCTGGCTCCTCTTCTTGCGGCCCTTGTATCCTCACTATGAACTCCCAGACTCCTCCTTGACGTCAGGGTTGCCACAACTGTGGTCAGATAGGCAACCACTCTCGCGTCTGCACCAATCTGCAGGTTGAAGGAGCTGATCCCAAGGATCAATTGGGAAAAGAACAGTCAACCTAGAGGCGGAGACGCTCTCAGTTGACAATTCTTCCCAGTCTCCTCCTACACCCCCGCCTGCTACTGACTCTGAGCCTGCTGATAATGAAGCTCCTCCTATCCTCCTCCTGTTCCATGACATTTCTGACGATTCTGATGTGGATAAATCTGATATGGAAGACCATGATGCATATGGGTATTCTGTTCTTGCCATCCCTGAGACTATTGCTGTTCCCTACAAGCTACAATCTGGGAAGACTACAATGACCACTAAGCCCTCGTCTGAGGCCAAAGCAGTTGTCTCCTGCCCCTATCTTACTCAGGCAAAACGGTCCCCTGTATTAGTGGAATCATCAGAGGAAGCCGCTGAAGTCGCAGACGCTGTTTTCAAGAATGTATCTGTCTCACTCCCTCTCCAAACTGTATATAAGGAGTTTCTGGGACTACAATGCATGATTGAGAAATGGGACAAAGAACTAGCTGAGGCACAGGATATCTTGGCTTTTCTGCCACCCTTTGGACGCACCACCACCCAATTAGAGATATCTATCCAAAAGGTCAAGATCAAAGCCGTCCTGGATGCTGGTTCTCCTGTCAACGTTGTTTCTTCTAAACTGATGAAGAAACTTAAGCTGGCCCTTGATCTCAACTACCATCAATCCTATGGCACCTCTGGTTGCTCCATGACTCGCGCCATTGGTGCATCTCTGCCTTACCAATGCAATTTGGTGAACTCCTGTTGGCTGCGCCGACTGTTGTTCTAGAAAATGAGAGCTATGACCTTTTGGTTGGTACCCAATTCCTTCAGGAATATAATGGGATCACCAACCTAAAGTGTGGCTATCTTTCTATCCTAGGGTACAAAGTCCCTCTGATCTTTGAGGAGCCCATCAAAGTTCCTGGTAAACGGTTGAAGACATGTACTCTGAAGTACCCCACTGGGGTTTTCTCTCTAAAATATTGAACCCATTCCACCAACATGAAGTGTCCTCCCATGGCTTGTCCGCAACTGAGGGAATCCCTCTCATGGCCACGTCTGCTATCACCATCCCCCAGGCTCTCAGGCTATCCTAGACTCACAGATATCATATGAACTACCTGAACGGACTTTCTTAGAGCTGTATCCCCCTCCTTTGCTGGGGCATAACGAGCCTTACCTTTGTCCTGGAATTCTAGATGTTTCCCACAAGGATCCTGTTCATTTACTAGTTGCCAACCTTACTGCACTTCCTATGACTGTATCCAGAGGACAGGTTGTTGGTTACAGAAAGTTGTTAAATGCTCCTGACATCTTGTCTCTTCACCCCTTTGGAACGTTTCAAGACTTTAATCTACCCAAAGACGAGCCTCAAGTTCTATCCCTGTTCACTGCCCAAGACTTCCCTCAGTTGTCCCCGGTCCAACAGAAAGAGGTGCTTGATTTACTAGACTAGTTCTCAGACATCTTTGCTAAAGATAGTACTGATTATGGGCTAGCCAAAGGTGTGATACATCAGATTGACACAGGAGATGCTCCTCCCTTTTGTGCCAAGCCATACCGCCGCAGCCAAGTGGAAGATGCGCAGGTTTCTAAGGAGCTCAAACAACTGCTGGACGCTGGACTGCTAGCTCCCCCTCAGAGTCCCTGGGCTTCTCCTCTGCACTTCATAAAGAAAAAGGATGGTGGACACTGGATTGTGATGGACTATTGAAGGTTGAATTCTCTAACCAAGAAAGATTCCTATCCCTTACCACGCATTGATGACGCCCTTTGACGCCTTGGAGGCTCTAAGTTTTTCTCTGCCATGGATTTAGCGTCTGGCTACTGGCAAGTTGACCTCTCTCCTGAAGACCGTCAGAAGGCTGCACTCATCACATCATAAGGATTGTTTGAACCTACTTGCATGCCGCAAGGGCTCTGTAATGCCCTGGCAACTTTCCAGAGGGCCATGGACTCCATCCTGCCTGACTTGAAGTTGTTGTGTGTCTTAGTCCATCTAGATGATATAACAGTCTTCAGCGCAACTTTCACTGATCACCTAGCCCATCTTAAAGAGGTTTTCATAAAGATCCAAGAATTACAAGTCTTTCTGGGCATGATGGATTACTATAGACAATTCATCCCTGATTTTGCTGATACTAGTGAACCCCTGGTCCACTATTGTGTAATGTCCCCTTTGAATGGACCGCCAGTCAACAGCAAGCCTTTGAGACTCTAAAACAGAAACTCAAAGAAGCACCCATTTTAGTGTACCCCAATTACAATAAGGAGTTCATCTTGTACACTGATGCTAGTGACCTTGCTATTGGGGCTATATTGGCTCAACTTGACAATGAAGATGTGGACCATCCTGTAGCCTATACTTCCCGTGTACTGAATAAGCATAAGAAGAATTATAGCGTTACAGAGAAGGAATGCCTTGTTGTGCTACATGCAGTCAAACAATTCCGTCACTATGTGTATGGTACCCATTTCACTGTTGTCACTGACCACACTTTGCTCAAATGGTTACAACAACTTAAGGAGCCTGAAGAACGCTTAGCTAGATGGGCTCTCCGCCTGCAAGGTTATAACTTCACTGTGCTCCATTGCCCTGGGATTCATTATAAGAACGCTGTTGGGCTATCCTAATGCCCATCCTTGCCCTACATCCTGCTGAGGCAGACCGCCTGTACGAGCTAATTGGCTACCCTTCTTCCTGGGAAAGTGAGACAGAAGAGGTTTGACTTTCCTTGAACAAATTGTCTGAAGATACCCTCATACGTGACAACCAACTCTTCAAGAAGGTGCAGGGTCAATATCTGCCATATGTGCATCCCAGTCTTTGTCTCTCTTTGGTGTCACAAGCTCATAAAGAAACTGGCAATGGAGGCATAGCCAAGACCTTTAACTGGCTTCAGAAGAATTACTTCTGAGAGAATCTTTGCCTGTTGATTGCAGATGTCATAGCTAGTTGCCATGACTGATAACTCCAGAGGCCCCGAGCTGCTTCTCACAAGTTCAAATTGGTTCCCCCTCAACATGCATTTCATACTGTCAGCATTGATGCTGTAGGTCCTCTCCCCCGCTCACGCTCCAGATGACGCTTTATCCTGATTGCTGTTGACCACTTCAGCAAGTGGGTAGAAGCTCGCCCTACTAAAGACATCACTTCTAAGACTACTGCTGCCTTCCTGCTGCAGGATGTTCTCTACCGCCATGGCTGCCCTCAAGTGCTGTTATCAGACAACAGAACCAACTTCAATGCCAAACTTGTAACCTCTGTTGTTGAAGCTCTAGGAACTCACCAGTCTTTCTCTGCCCCCTATAATCCTTCCACTAATGGGCATTTGAACATGCCAACTCAACACTGGTTTCTATCATGAGGAAACTCACCTACTCTTACGCTGCCAATTGGGATCTATACTTACCTGCTGCCCTCTTTGCCTATTGTCTGAGCAGACATCAGGTCACAGGGTATTCCCCCTTTGCCATGCTGTATGGGCGTGAAGCCACCACTCTGTCACTCTTGGGGGTTCTCCTACTCTCTTCTGATAAGGCCATGAACCCTGACAACCACATCAAAGACTTAGTCAACTGCATCATTGATATACAGGCCACTGCCTACACTTCCGCATATAAGACTAAGATGCTTGAGCTCTCTCCTGACAACGCTGGGCGCTCCCCCTTGCCTGAGTTTGCTGTTGGTGACCATGTCCTATACTATCAACACTGTGTGGGTGGGCGTGCGCACAATTTGGACTCCCTATGAATTGGCCCTTTAGAGGTGACTTTCAAACAAGGATCTGAGTACATTGTAAAGCTCCTCTCCAGTGGTCGCCCTTTTGCTTGTGTACACGCCAAGTTTCTCTGCAAGTATCACCCCCCAAAGACCAATCTAGAGGGGGGCAATTTTGTGAATAACGACATTCACCATGTTTTGATTTTGCATTTGTTGGGCTATTTTGAGGACAAATCTCTTGCTTTCGCGTTCAACTCTCAAAATGAACTGGCTTCCACTTCAGGAAGTATGATTGTTTGGCTTCCTGACTCTGCAGCAACTCACTTGCCCCACTCATGCTTGTGGCAAGTGATCCTACTGTCCTGGTAGTGTTTTGTGGTATTCCTAACCACTATATATTACATTTCACATTCACCAATAAAATTTAAGTTCTATTCACATTTTTGTCTGTGTGTCTTCTGTACTTCTGCGCCTCTCTCTAGCCACAACTAGTAGAGATTATTCTTCCAGGGTTGCAAGGTAAACGCTATTGCCTTCCCTGTCATCTAACCAAGACTTAGTATTAATGTTAGGATTCCCTGTTGTGTGTCTGTGCCGCGCCTCAGAACACGACAAAAACACTATGTTTTTGAGCTATGGCACCTCAATTACATTACTTCAAAAACGCCATCTTGAGAGCAAGTTTTCAGTCAAAACTCAAAGGTTTGCCTACTTGTGTTACTAATAAAAAATTATTTTTTTAAAATAAAAAACATTTAATTTTGATAGTATACATTATTTAATCTCCTCTACAATTCTATGTAAAAAAATTGATACTTTTATATTAAAAACATTCTCGTTTTTCTCTTTAAAAACAATCCCCAAATTGCTTATATTTTGATACTAATTCACTTTTAGATGCCTCCCAAGTCCATCAACAAAGCTGCGTCCAAGGCCTCCAAGGCCTCAAAGTCCAAGACCACTCCTCCCAAGGCCAAGAAGGCCAAAACTACCCCTAAAAAGCAGCCTGCCAAGGGTAAAGCTCCTCCCAAGACACCTACGCCCTCACCAGAGCCTGAGGAAACAAGCCCAACCCCTCCCTTTCTCCTTTTGTTTACTCTCCATCAGACCCTCAAGAGAAGTTGTTTAACTTCAATTGCCATTCTGACCCCACTTCAGAGCCTGAGGATGAAGAAGAGCAGGAGCCTGAGCCTGGTGCTCCTGCAGATGAGCTAATTGAGCTCTGGGATCTTAACTCAATCCACAATGTATGCAACAGAAATGGCATATTTGCTGTGCCCGCCACATACCCTGTCAGCTATCTAATTATGACAAAGAAATGGGGTGCTGGCTTTTTCCACAAGGGCTACAGCTTCAGCTGCAACAATGAAAAGAAGCCCATCTGTCAGCATCACTTCAAATGTGATAATGTTGGCTGTCCAGCTAGACTTACCACCTATGGGTTCACTTGTTTTAAAGCCCTGACTATTGGGCATGACTGTGCTGAGCCCTTTGATCCACTGTATCAACTGATCCGCTGGTATCTTTGCCAGGTCATACCAACCACCAAAGACCAAACTGCAACTGAGGTTGTAAAAAATGCACTCATTAATCTAAATGATACCCAACTGGCAAGTGTTGGTGGCGCCTCAAAACTTCATAGATATCTCACTGACCAGAGATATGCTCTGAGCACTGAAGGCGTCAGTGCTACATCAATTGACCAGTTGACTTTAACTGAAGATTAAAAGCTTCCACAGCATGAAGAGAGATTCCTCCTTCACGATGATGGGCAACATGCCCCAGAGTGGATCATCTTCTTTGCTATCTCCCAGGATCTTTTCAACCTTTTAAAATGCAAGACCTGGCTTGCAGATGGAACATTCTCAACCTGCCCAAAGCTCTTTAGACAGCTTTGGAATATCCATGGGCAGGTTGGCAATCTTGTTCTTCCCCTGGTCTTCTTTTTCCTCCCAAATAAGAAGCAGGAAACTTATGTCCAGGCTCTAACAATATTAAAGGCCAAGTTGGATGAGATCCTCCCAACTATTGAAGAGGAGCCAAAGGAGACTAGAGGGCGCAAGAAAAAGGCCCAGTCAGAGGAAGCCACCCCAATCAAGAAAAAGCCCAAAAGCCTTCCATACCATGAATACCTGGTAGTAGATTTTGAGTAGGCTCATGTAAGAGAGGGGGGCTAGACTAACAAAGTCTGGCTCCCATCCTGGTGGGACCAATCACCAGGATGCCATCCAGTGCAAGACTGGGATAGCCGCTCAAAGGGGCCTCCCAAAGGAGACCGGATGTGAAAGGGGAGGGAAGTATGCATCCAAAGCCATGACCATGGCTCCAGTAAGTAACCACAGAGAGCAATCCCAAGTGAAGGGGGCTTCTGTATTTGTCTCAGGGTTTGGTGCAAGGGGGAAGGATTGTCCAAGTCAGAAGAAGGAGTTTCAGTAGTCACAGATTCTAAAGGTGGCAACAACTCTTCAAGATGAGAAGACAACCAAGAGAACAACCCATAGGATCCCGGTTTGATGGGAATCTGGGTGAGATGCTCAATTAAATTTTCAAAAAGACCAGGAATAAACTCAGAAGATTGAGAAATCAAGGAAAGTTTGCTCCAAAAGACTGGGTTTGAGGACCAGAACAAGAGGGAAATGGGCACCAGTATCCACACAGCCATCTTGTACCAAGGTGACAACATGATTTCAGCGGGTACCCTTCTTTTTCTAAGACTACTGGGTAGACAAACCAGGTGCACACGTAAATAATAGGAAATGATCCGAATTAATATACTTGGAACAATTCCCAACAAAAAACAACAGGCGGACAGGCAGGCGGGCCAGAGAAAGCGGAAGGCGGGGACAACAGCGGGAGTTGGGATAAATACCTTTATTGTTAAACAAACTGTAAAATACAAAATATTTTCAAAGTCAGGAGTTTATTCAACAATTGGAATTGGTAAGCAAGGGACCTGACAGCCCATGCTTCCATTTTATGCAAAGGGGGGTGATAGGACAGGAGGAGTTATGAAAGGGGCTATTGGAGTGCAATCTAAAGGGGAGACTATTAAATAGTACTAGCCAATCTTATCTTGGTTTGAGACCCAGGAATAGGGGCCGTGGGCCAGATGTAAGACTCAGCCCCTTAATTAGCTAGGAGCCTTCTGAGGATTCAGGGTGCACATTTCCCCTAATGCCTTCCTCTGACGTAACCACTGGAGAGCTCTGGAACCCAATTGTTTTGGGCTGGGGGACTCCGGGGCCAGAGGAATTAGCTACCTGGGACACCACTGGTTGCGGGTTTTGGTACCTAATTTCCCTGGGCTGCAGATTTGACCTTTCCAACTTCATGTGGCCCGCATTTTTTTGTTGGTTTGCTAATTGTTTCATGACCAGGCGACACCAGGACAAAAAGCAATCCAACCAAATTAATGTCTCCTCCGCAGTTGGAGGGGACTCCAAAGGGGAAATAAGAACTTCAGCTGGGAAGGCCAACACAAAGTGTTTGTCTACCGTGTGGGCCAAGTCCTCCAGGTTTTGGAGGGGTTTTGCCTGCACACAGGCCACCTTTTTTGATGATCTGGGAAATACATCCCAATCCAGGGCCAAAGGTGGGCCACAAAAATTTACAGCTCAGGTCACTGCTTTTATTAGAGTCTTCAAGAGCTCTCCTCAGGGATGCTACTTTCACTTTTGGCAGGCACTCTGCCGCCGCCTTCAAAAGTGCTCTGCACTTCATGAGCTGGTCTACACTGAAGGCACAAAGAAAGCAAAGGACGTGTTCAACTGCTTTGCTGCCCTTGCCCTTGTGCAGAAGGAGGAGACAAATGCCTTATACAATTCCCTCCTCCACCATCCCTACATTATTGCCAACCAGGCAGCCTTTGCTCCATTTATAGAGTATTTTGAAACTCAATGGGTTGGAGTGTTTCAAGGAGCACGCCACATCAGAGAGGGTGGTGACTCAATCCAGTGGAACTGCTTTAAGCAGGTAAAGGATGGCCTAATCAAGACCACCTCTTCTCTTGAAGGGTGACATAGTCAATTTGCCACAAGGGTCCGGGTTCAGAAGCCCAAGTTCAACAAAATCATGGTCCATCTCAAGACTCAACAAGCCATCTCTGCCTGCCTCTTTAAAACAGGCATTAAGACCAAGGATTATCCCCCCAAGCAAACCAAAGCGGTGAAAAAGTATACAGAGATTAGCAAGGTGGTCCTTGCCTACTATCCCAAGGATAGCAAGCTTGAGCATCTCCAAGCTATCTCAGTTGCTCTTTCAACCAATGTATGATCCTTCCTCAATAAAAGTCTTCTTTATATTCTCTCTTGTTTCCTTTGATTTTACCATTCTTCAACTTTTTTTGGTATTTGGTACAATCATATGCTTATTTTAAAGTATAGTTTATAGTTAAAATAGATGAAAATAGTTGTTTTTGGGATTATTTTAACTTTTGGGCTTTACACAACTATGTTGCTACTTATTGACCCCATTTTTTATTGCAGATTTAAAATTCTGAGGCTTTTTTAAGCCTAGAAATGTTTTTTGAATTTTTATTTTTGGGAATTTTTTGGGTAGTTTTTGGAGTTCAAAAAATCTAAAATTTTAAAACTGTTTTTTCTTAGTCAAAATGCCGTAAATCAAAATGGCGTTTTTACTAGTAAATCAAGATAGCAAAAATTTGAGATGGCGTATTTCAAGATGCCGTTTTTGAAATGGTGTATCCTACTGTGAAGACTATGTCATCACCAACCTCTTAACCACAGCTACCACAAACTTACATAAAAGTTATATATTCAAAGCTTGAGATCACCACTTGTGGTGTAATGCCAAATTACAGATTTGTGATATTTAGAAAAATAACAGAGTGTGCTTTATTGCAATAGATTGGGGTTTATATAGTTGTTTTGGAAATGCATTAATATTTCATATTTGATGATGAATCAAATTTGGCATCACACTTTGCCACTAAATTATTTGTGGTATGGTTTCAGTTGCGCGCCGTTGATTGGTTAGACAAATCTGACGCCTTCATGATTTTCAAGGTAATAATTGTTGTTATTGCTTAGTTGATAGATGGTGAAGGGTCCTGTCCACTTAGTATTGAACTTTCCAGAATGACTGTTTACTAAGCTATTCTTTAATTTAAACACATGTTGACCAATTTGAAATATAGGTAAGTTGAAGTGTATCTCTTCTTGTGTCTCTCTTGTTCTTCTAGCCTTCTCTTTGATGGCAGTCACGTCTTTGGATCTGACTACTTGTCTGTAGTTAGTTGTGTTGTCTTTCACAGGTAAGATTCTAGGTATTGTGGTTGGTGCTTTCACGCCGTACATCACTTTGAAAGGTGTTAATTGTGTTGTTGTGTGTACTTTTGTTCTGTAATGCCACAATGCCACAGGTAATGTGTCTTCCCATGTGCTAGGTTGGTATTTGGTGGATTTTTCCAAGGTTTCTACTAGTGTTTTGTTGAATCTTTTGGTAAGTCCGTTGCAGCGTGGGTTGTATGCTGTTGGAACTTATGTTTGATACTAACCAGTTTTGTTAGGTCTGCTATCATTTGATTCCAGAAATGAGGTCCTTGGTCTGTCAGTATCGTTGATGGTGGGCCAAACTGTAGAATGATTTCCTTGTATAGGAATTTAGCTGCGGTAAGTGCTGTACTGTCTGGGTAAGCCACTGCCACTGGCCATCTTGAGTAATATTCTGTTGCTACTAACATGTATTTATTCCTGTGTTTAGATGTTGGTAGGGATCCCAAGAAGTCAATGCCCCAGAGGTCAAATATCTTTTCCACAACAATAGGTAAAATTGGTTTTGAGTGTTTGATCTTCTTACTAAACCTTTGACAGGCTTGGCATCTTTCTACGTGCTCAATGGCTTTGCTGTACATCCCTGGCCACCGTAGGATGCTTTAAGCCGTTTTACAGTGGCGCATTGACCAAAATGTCTGTTTTCTTCATGTGCTTCTGTGAGTATCCTTGCCCTTTTGTTCTTAGCAGGTACTAGTTGCAGACCTTCATTTGTCTTTCTAAATAAGTTGTTGTTTACTAATGTGAATTTTAGGGACTTTGCTATGAATTCCTTGGCTTCATCTTTGGAATTCAATTTCAACTTTGAGGTGGCAGTGTCTACAAACTTTTTTAAGTTTGTTTTGTAGGTTGTCATCTCAGTAAGTAGTGAGAACTGCCTGGACAGACCATCGGCTACAGTGTTCTTTTTTCCGGGGACATGTTGAATGTCAAAGTCATAGTCAATAAGGTCAGTGAACCAATGTATTCTTCTTGAGTTTGTTCCTAGGTTGTCTGCTATGAATTGCACTGTGATGTTGTCTGTGTGTATGGTAAGCGGGTGTACCAATATGTAATAACAGAATTTATCTAGGGCTCTGACAACTGCCATAACTTCCTTATTGTATATGCAATAGTGGTATTCAGCATTGATGAATTTCTTTGACATACACTCTATAGGTTTTAAAGTCCCTTCTACGTCTTGGCACAGTACGGCTCCTATTGCATCCTTGCAAGCATCCGAGAAGATGTGGAATTTCTTGTTGAAGTCAGGATAGATGAGTATGCTGTCTGAGGTAATGGCCTTTTTTAGTTGATTAAACGCTTTGTCCTCCTCTGGTCCCCACTGAAATTCCCTGTCCTTGTGTGTTTAGTTGAACAGCGGTGCTGCAATGTTGCTGTAGTTGGGTATGAATTGATGGTAATACCCAACAACACCTAAGAATGATCTAACCTGGCTTTCATTTGTAGGTTCTGGCCACTCACTTATTGCTTTTGTCTTGTCTGGGTCTGGGTCTGGGTGTTTGCCTTCTTTGTTGACAGTGTGTCCAAGGAGTTTAAGTTCTTGTACCGCCAGGATTGATTTCTCCGCATTAACGCTAAGGTTGGCTTTCTTTATTCTATCTAAACAGGTTTTTAGATGTTCCAGATGTTCTTCAAAGGTTTTCAGGTAGATAGTGATATCATCCAAGTAGACAGTTACAAAATTGCCAATGAGGCCAGAGAACACGTTGTTCATGATCCTTTTTAATGTATGTGGTGCGCCTTTTAGTCCAAAGGGTATTCTGGTATATTTGAACTGCCCCCACTTACTAAAAAATGAAGTTTTGGGTTGGTCTTCTTTGCGTACCAGGATTTGGTGAAAACCACTAAAAAGATCAATATCAGAGAACCATTTGGCTCCACCAAAGGAAGCTAGGATGTCAGAGATACAAGGTAATGGATAATTGTTGCATATAGTGACCTTGTTTAGAGGGATATAATTGTCGCACATCCTTTGCTTGCCTCCTTTCTTAGGGACAACCACTAGCAGAGAGGCCCAAGGTGAGGAGCTAGGTTTGATTAAACCTTGTTTTAGCAATCTATTGATTTCCTTCTTAACAAATTCCTCTTTAGATTGTGGTAGTTGGTAGAACCTAGACGTGATAGGGCGCACGTTTCCTGTGTCAATCTCATGTTCAAAGCCTGAAGCTTCTGGTAAGTCAACTGAGTCTCCCATTATGTGGAATCATATGCTTCTATAACTTCAACTAGTTGGGTCTTCTGGTTGTTTGTTAGCCATTTGTTTTTACTAATGTTTGTTTTGATAGGTTCACATAGGAATTCTGTGATCTGGGGGTGTCAAAGGTGATGTATAGTTGAATTTTCAAATTGTTGTATTCAATCATCCAATTGTTGCCTGTGTATTGGGTAGTAGTGCCCAATTTGGTCATTGTTTCCCTTCCCATCAATAGCGTGCATTTGTGGTGATTGAAGATTGCAGCATCAATCTCTATTTCTGCGCCTCCTATCCATAGTTTCAGTCCTTTTGCTATGCCCAGACAGAATTTTTTGCTTCCATCAGCCATGATGAATATTACGTCAGACAGGGAAATGATGACATCAGGTAAGCTTTCTAGAAATTTAAGTGTTATTAAATTGCTATAGGCGCCTCCATCTAGGATTACATGTGTCATGCGGCTGTTGACAGCGCCTTCTGTTTGTGGAGCTCCCGTGCCAGCCAAGAATAATTCCTCTCTCCTATGGGGTTGTAAGGCCAAGACCGCTTTGTGGGCTTTTTGACGTAATGTGGGACTTTCTCGGAATAAGTCTACCAATGAAATTGTGATTGAGGTATCCTCAAACAGTTTTTCAATTGATATTCCCTTATTTAATTTTTTGATTTTTAGGGTGTCTACCTCTGATGATTGTTTTGAGATTCCTGGGACTACTGGTTTGTAGTTGTCATTCATCTCCAGTTCCCCTGTGTTCATTGGTAAGTCTGATTTACAATCATCCACTAATTCTTTATCTGTAGGGGTGTTGAATGTGCCCATAGGTGAATTACAATTCACTTCTGACTCCAAGGGGGTTGTTGTGTCCACATGTGGATTTACAGCCAATCCTGCTCCCACTAATGGTGACGTCTCCATTGGTGGGTTGTTTGTGGCATCTACTTCAACCAATGGTGATGTTTCCATTGGTGTGTTATTGTAAACACTGTCAATTTCCATGTAATCATCCTCTGTGTGAGTCATTCTGTTTGTTGCATTTGCTGCCATTGATGATGTGTTTAGGGAATTATCTTCAGTGGGAAATTCAAAAGGAATTTCCAAATTGAGCTCAATACTATTGTTGGTGTATGCTTGAGTTGTTGGGGATTCTGGTACTGTTTCAACAGTGATCAAGTTTTATCTGGGGTCCTCTTTAGCCAACAACGGGTCGTCAAAGTCAAGTTGTTCTTTGAGTGGAGTGAATGGGTTGGGGTGTTCAGGGTTCCATCTGCTGTCACATAATGTGGGTGGTGGTGTAGGGGCTGAGGGGGTAGAGGGTGGTGCATAGGTGCCTTCTTTGTAGACCTCATCAATTAATTCAGCTGTGGCTTGGCTTTCTGGTGTAGTGGGGCCTTCACTGTCAATTGGGAGTTCTTTGGGTGAAGGGTTTGCTTCTCTCTCATGGTGTTTCAAGGGTGGGGGTGTGTAGTCTTGGTCAGGAGATGGTGCGCAAGATTTTATGTATCTGGGCTTAATCAAAGGGGAGAGGGAAGGGCCATTGTGGTCAATAATGTAATCAGAATTTGTCTTTTTATTCAAAGGAGAGACACCCTCGGGTGTAGAGAGGATGTGTTTCTCAGTTTGATAAAACTGTTCAGACATCATTACTGCAATGGGGCGCTGCACATTGGTACAGATGCGGTGGGCACAGCTGTAGTTACTGTGGTCAGTGCCCTTGCAGATAGAGCAAGGAGCAGTGCATCTTTCTGACTTATGTCCTTGTTTGTTACAGTTGTAGCAATTGCCAGTGAAGGGAGCATTGTGTTGCGCTTGTCTGTAACCAGTAACTCTGGAAGGGCGTTCATGGGCAAGGTAGATGGTTTCAAAGTGGTTTTGCATCTCCTTGATCTTGGCCTCAAGTTTTTCTACTGTGGATGGTTCCTTTTTCTTTGCTTTAATTGCAAAGGGGTTCCATTTTGACGTAGCCTTGACGTCTTCATCTTCCTCTCTCTCAACGTAAATTGTGTAGTTCTCACATACCAGGTTGTATGCTTCCTCCAATGTTGAGGGGTTGGCTTTACAGATAAGCCCTGCGTATGCTGGTGTAAGGACCTTTTCAAAAGTAGGTATGCCCACCAAGCTGTGGAAGTTGTCAATGAGTAGCTTGCGCTCAGTACCCAAGAACCCTTTTGTTTGTTGCACAAGTACCTTGTTATCATACTCTTGGAACTTAACAATAAAAGGTTGGAGGGCTGAGAACTGGCTGATCTTGATTTGACTCAAGAGGTGTTGAGGGTCAGGTTTGTGGCCAATGAATTGCTTCTTGGCTTCCACCTTCCATTCTTCCCAAGTGTCAAAGAGCATATCTTGATGCCAGATGTGGGCATCATCACAAAGTTTGGAACCAACTTCTTTAAGTCTGGTTGCATGTGAAAGGCTAAAGGTGTTGCAATAGTCTTCAAAGGAATAGAGCCAAGCTCTAAACCCTTTGCCACTAAATGTGCCAACATTCTGTGAAGCCCAGAACTTGAAAGCAGCTTGGGAGTCGCAGGTTGTAACCACAGTAGTGGGTGGCAGACCAGGTGGGGTGGCAGAGGGGCAGGACAGAGTAAACATCTCTGCTTTCAACAACAATCAATCAATCAATCAACAACAAGAGTTCGTAAGTAAGGCGTGACCTCCAATTTTCTGTAATACTGAATTACAGATTTGTGATATTTAGGAAAATAACAGAGTGTGCTTTATTGCAATAGATTGGGGTTTATATAGTGGTTTTGGAAATGCGTTAATATTTCATATTCGATGACGAATCGAATTCAGCATCACAGTGGTAAGCTTATTCATGTATTTTTATTCTAAGCTTTCCATTTATGACGTAATTCTATTTTTTGGTATTTGAAGTATAAAGGTTGAAGTGTATATTTATTTTAATTTTTTTAATATCATTGTATATTTAAAGATGACTTTACAGTCAACTTCAATTTCTATGCAAAGGAGTAAACAAATTGTGATATTTTAATCTAATTTCAATATAATCAAATATAAATGTATATGATATTTCGTATCACCAAGACTGAAGCCGTGATATATCAAAATGATAGTTATTCAGTCATAACTGTGTTGTGATTGCATGCCTTGCTACAATTGATCAGATGGCGGCAGCGATTTGAACCTAAAGGATTTACTCTGGATGCAATTAAACCGATGTAGCCCCGACCAACAGCTGAGAAGCACGTCTCTCATTGGAAGCCTCAGCATCTAGATTAACCCGTATTGGTAATCAGGGAAGATATATCTTCTTGAGCTCGAGAAAATATGAACCACTCTTGCCAAGGTGCAAGCTTGCTTTGCTGTGATGAATTAACAATCAAGTACGACACTACAGCTGCGTCTATTCTGCTAAATTGAAATTCCAATTTGTAATTAGAGGCGCCCAGTACCTGAGCCAAATCAAGCGTCAGCTGCCGTTTAAGTAGCTCGGACAGCCTCCCATTTCGGTAAGCGGGACCACCTTTAATTGACCGAGCCAAAGTTTTACGATACTTTTATGGCTTAATCTCCCCTTGAACCCTCCTGCAAGCCACGCCAAATGCGATCTCATCTGACTACCAAACTAGTCATCCCTGACAGCCATGGTTTTAGTCTCATCAAAGACTATACATCATCACCATTTCAAACCACATGTAAACTTTGACTCAATCTAGAGCTCCTAGCAAAAGTTTTATTTATAAAATCGCGGGGAATGCTTTTTGTTTTTAAATGTCAAGCACTTTAAGATATATAGCGGTATAGATAATGGTGGCTATTAACCGTCGTCCAGGTTTTGATTTCTCGGGAGTTGTTTTAGAAATAGCCAACCTCTCATGCGAAGGCCGCACTTTCTTTGATTGGCTCTGTAAAGGGTAATCAACGCGACTGTTTGCTGTCATCCGCAGCAGCCAATAGTAGAAACCCTTTTGTGAGGTTTAGAAAGAGTGGCTGATGCCACGTTGCAAGGTTGGCTCCCTCTATAAGTAATGCAGATGATGTCAACGTAGAAGGGTGCTGGCACAAATGTTCTGGGAACATTCCCAAAGCTCCACGGATGCTTATTCAATCTGCTGAGAATATGATAAACATGAGGTGGTCAAGGCACATTGCTTAAGAGCTCACCGCCAGATTTCCTGTACCCAGCTAAACTATTCCGGTGGCATGTCCCAACAACCTTTAATGTAGACTTGGGCTAAGCCATGTCCAAGTCAATGATGAAATAAGGGCGCAAAAGTATTGCCAAGGTTGGAGATTGTTAGTGAAATTACAATAGTTTTACTATACCAAGATTAAAATTTATATGCTTTGATTTTTAAAATATCTATCATGAAATAAACGGGTGGCAACTGATTATCCTTTTAAAGCTCTGGTCAAAAATTCAAAATATTTTTTCTGGGAACCTCCGCATATCTAACCTTTTTAAAAGCATCGCTGAACATGGTTTAATATCTTTTTGCATGCCCAAAGGTTCCCAAATCTATACTTGTAAGTATCAGATAGAGTAAGTTTTCCAGTAGCATCCCATTGTTTTGGTACTGGAACGATGATAGCCAACTAAAAACCTATCCTGATTGCTGTTGTGTTTACTTCACCTTCAGAATAGGAGGCGGAACAACCCTGCAGAATTGTTGGTATGTTACATATAGGTAGCAGCTATAGTTGATATAAAAAAGTAGGCAAGTGGTAAGTACCTTGAGCTCTTTTCAAAAGTATTGAGGGAGCAGATTTTGAACTCCCCAACTTCTATCTGGTCATCCTCATCCTCCTTCTTGCTGATAGGATAGTTTGGTAGCATGATGATCAGCTACATGATCTCCTCCACTAATAATTGATCCTTAAAATCTAGCAGCATCAAGCCAGAATATCTATAGCTTAAAAAGCCAAGTCTATCTCTAAATAGAAATTCTCCACTCAGTTATTTTTTTGCCTCTCCTCCAAAGGTTGTTTTGTTGTCAAAAGGAAGAAGAAAATGAAAATAAACTCTTCAACTTTTCCAAAAAGGAAAGAGAAAATAGTAAATGTTAATGAGCTTGGATCCTTGCTTGATATTACCACCAATATACAGTTCTTTAGATGTTAATTGAACCCTTACAATTCAAAGAGAGGGCTGGATCAACCTTGCCAGAGAAAGGAAAGTGGTGATATAGGGCAAATAGGATCAAGAAAACCGCTAAATAAATATCAGGAGAAACATGGGATTGTCTTAAAGCAGCCACAAGGCATGGTGAATTAAAGAAGGTTTTTAAGAACATTAGACCCATTGAATTCAAGCAAACTTCTTAACAACACGGTAAAAATGAGCTAGGAAAATTATTGAAATTGCCCCTTCTAAGATCTGGCATAGGATGAGAAAAAGTACTCATTAAATTGACATTGATTCAAGAAAAATAACACCCAGTATTTCCATCTTGATGTTATAATAGAGTATTTCTAAAAAGTGACTTCCGAAGGGACAATCAACAATAATTCTAATTTATTAGCATATCCACCTACATAATTTTGATTTCATAGCTGTGCTGTACTAGCAGAGTTACAAAGGAAAAAATAATATTGGAAGCTAGCTAACATCTTATCTGTAATATGAGGGATTTTATAGCAGGGGTGAACCCTTTAGAAGGAACAAGGCACCTGCTGATATATTTTCTTGGATGTTTAGGGGCGGCTTGATCCTGATAGTGAGCCAGGGGTTAAATAAAGTCTTCTCTGGACCTTGGTTGTTGACAGTATGTTTTTCCTTGCTTGGTAGTTTTATTTGGCTTCTGGTTTTGGCTAGCTTACCCAGATAGATGAGTCAAGTGACAAGGGGTCTTTTGTGGGAAGCCTTACTGGAAGATGGGCCCTGCAGTTTGAATATTGGTAATCTAGCACAAGTTGCCAATTTATAATTCATGAAGAGGAGCCCACTTAGAGTTATCTTGATCCAGCTCAAACCTTTTAGTACTATACACCAAAGAGTAAAACTAATCTTGTAGTCCAATGATTTTTGAGCTAAATTTTTAATTTACTTTTTAGGAGAGAGGGGCTGTCAACAACACTAGCTCCAGCTTATCAGGGTATTTACTGTCAGAAACATCAAAGAATGGGAATTCAATAATCCAGCACAAAGAATTAAGAATCTTAAGGATTTGGATTTCACCATTGATAGAAGATGCTGTGGCTATAGATGCAATCAAGATATTAGTTCCAAAATCAGCCTCCCAGGCCTCCAAAAAGGCTGGTCAAACATTTTGGGGTTATTTTTTTAAAAAAACCTTAACTCCATCCATGATGTCATAAGCAGCAAATTTTTTATCTTAGGCACAGTAGTGCTTCAGCCCTCCAAAAAATTAATAACTAACTACTAGATTCACAACAGAATCTTATTGGTTATGCAGCTTAGACTATACCAGTAAAGTTTAAGCTTTGCTATCAAGTTTAATTTCTGAACGGATCTTAACATATTTTCTCTTGAAGTATTGACGTTTGTGGTGCCCTTGCACAATGTTCTTTGCTGTCTGGCCAATCTTGATCCCCAAGTAATGGCAATCCAAGCCTCAACCCTCTCAACTCTTCCTCATCAATCTCCTGTAGATGATTTGGATGTGAACCCCTCACAACAGTTGTTAGTTTACCTTATGTTCAGGCTTTTGGTTTCACATTCTCTCAATTATTTTGATTTACTGATTTCAAAAAAATTGGACCAGTTTCTCTCAAGAGCTTCTGCCCTGTAATTTTGGCTGTTTTTCAAGTTAGTCTGCATTTGGCTTTTTATTCCTCATGCAATATATTATGAAGAGTACTATCTGCAATTTTCTCTCACATTGTCAAGAATTTGACTAGCGCAAGTGCTTCAGCCATAAACTAGTGAGCTGTATCAAATAAGATGGGTCTAGTGTAACCAATTGTTTCATTAGTTTTCCCTGCAGTGTGGTTTATGTGAGTTGACCCAAATCAATCCCAATTCTTATTTGGGTTTCCCCTGATCCTATTACTACCTATAATCCTTCCTCTTATGTGGCAACATTTAGTCTCACTATTCTATAGATTTTAATTGATTTGCTTACCATCTAAATCACTGTACATTGTTGGTACTTCTTAATAAAAGATTAAATTGCTTTACAATTGCTCCCTTATCTTTTCTCTTTGGTTAATCTAAGGAGCCTTCTAGTTTCTTGTATGCTTCAAAAAAAGCTCAAGCTGTCAAAACCGCAGGCTTGACCTGCCAGCAAGGTTCCAACCAAGCAGGTTCATGACCCGCAATCTGATTATCTGATTATCCAGTCACCCAAAGCCAGACTAGGAAGTCAACTCAAATTACCAAACCCAACAACATGAACAGATGATGATCCTTTACGGTGGATACCTCAATTTGGCGCTTGACTCATTATCAGGATCAAGCCACCCCCTTCTTTTATCCAGCTGTGTGATCACCAATCATGTTCCTGCTATCCATTGATTCACATGAACTATATAATCACTATCTTCCAATAAAGATTATTATCTAGCTTCTAAATATTTTCCCCATGTAACTCTGCTAAAACAGCACAGTTATGACAAAGCTACTTGCCCCTCATCAGATTTTCAAAAAACCATAGCTGTTGCCCATCATCAAAATTCAGCAACGCTGAAGTGGTATCCTGCCTCCTCTTATGAAGGAAAGGCAAACATAAAAGATCTAATGCTTGCTTTGGGGCTGTGATGATGGAGTCTCTGCAAAATTCAATTGTGCTGATAAAGTGTAGGGTAAAGAACCAAATGTGAAGTGCATTAGCAGCCATAAGAAACTGTAGATAAAAATTCTCAGCCAAATTCCTCCAAGCAGAAGCATTGGAAGAGTACAATCAAAAAAAATTGGTAAAGATAATGGGAATGTAAATAAATGAGGAGCTTAAACTGGGGGTTCTATGTAGAGAACTTCATAGATTAGTCAACAATCTCCTCAACTCTAACTCAAATGGCTCAGCTTACAGTGCAAAGATCAAAATTTGACACTGTGCACTGCAAGGAACCTTATCAGGACATGAGCCATCAGAATCTCTGTTTTCATAAACTGAAAAGCTCAAACTTTAATATGCACTATTAATTTAACAATAATGGTTTTATTAAACTATTACTGTAGCTCTTTAGGGGTTTAAGATATTATGCTGCTTGGAGCTGGTACTGATGTTTTCAGAAATATTTTTTACCAATATTTCAGAGAGGACAAAGACCTGAGTTCTATCAGATATTGACTTTAATTAAAAACACCAAACTACCAGGTTTGCAGCTTCCAGGCATTTATAGCCAAATTTAGAAATTTTTTCATAATTTCCCCATGTTTTTTCACAGTGTACTTATTTTCAATGGATTGATTCATGTTGTGATTAACGGCATTCACCATGTTTCAATTTCGCCTTTGTTGGGCCATTTCAAGGACAAATCTCTTGCTTTTGCGTTTAACTCTTGAAATGAACTGGCTTCTGCTTCAGGAAATATGATTGTTTGGTTTCCTGACTCTGCAGCAACTCACTTGCCCCACTCATTCTTGTGGCAAGTGATCCTACTGTCCTGGTAGTGTTTTGTGGTATTCCTAACCACTATATATTCCATTTCACATTCACAAATAAAAATTAAGTTCTATTCACATTTTTATCTTTGTGTCTTCTGTACTTCTGCGCCTCTCTCTAGCCACAACTAGTAGAGATTATTCTTCCAGGGCTGCAAGGTAAACGCTATTGCCTTCCCTGTCATCTAACCGAGACTTAGTATGAATCCAATCCTAAGGTTAGGATTCCCTGTTGTGTGTCTGTGCCGCGCCTCAGAACACAACAAAAATGGTGCTCACTACAGGGGCTGTAAGCCCCTTGGTTATCCCTTTTGCATCTATGTTTGAAGGTCCCTTGCCTCCGCCTATTCGGGAGTCAACCTCGCCTGAAATTACCAGCCCTCCTATTGAGGAAGACATTACCAACCCGCCTATTGTCCCTACTGTACTGAACCTTGGGAATGGTCCCTGCTTAGTTGCTTACCCTATGGGTACCCCTGACTTGGAACAAGTCATGGCGGTAGCCCTTGGGATAGCTTGGGACAGGGCCATCCCTTGCCTTCAGTTACAGTTTAGCCATGCCAAATACTATGAGTTCCTTTGTGGCCCCTCAGTTTCCACAGCATCTCCTCCCAGCGTCTGGCTCCGCTGATTATCTGCTGTCATCCTTTGTACAGCCCACCTTGGCCCATCACCAGATGGTGTTGGGACTCCACATTCAAGAAATCTCGTCTCTACAAGCAGCTGTTACTCATCATTGGGACCAGTTTGCTGCCTACCAACAATGGCTTCATTCCCTGTTCTCCCTGATATCTGAAAATCAGCGTGATTTGGTCACCTCTCAAACATGTTTAGTCAATTCCATCAAGAAAATGCGCCAGTCCATCCCTGAGTACGTTAGAAAGCAACTACATGAGTTTCACCAGTTAGAACAACCCTGGCACGCTCAAGTAGACTCTACCCTAAACGCTTATCTCTCCAATTTTGAGCGCCTAGTGCAACAGCTCAATGCATTCAGTGTATATTCCTTTGAGCAATTGCAACAGGTAGCTGACCTTGCTGCCCAAGGTCTAAACAAGCTCAGTGTGGAATTTGATCAAGAAAGAGCTACCACTGCCACCACTATTGCCAAACTTCAGAATCAGGTGAATGAGCTGTCCTCTCCCAAACCTGATGTTCTGCCTTTTCCTCCTGCTGATGATCTGGTGGAAAGAGAGCAGAGAATCTGGGAGGCCACCCAGGAATTACGTGCTTTTACTTGTAGCCAAGGACGCCCTACTGAAATGCCTTAACCTGATCCCCAGGTCCTTGCGCTGACTGCTCAGGTCGCTGAACTACAGCAAGAAGTCACTGCTTTATGTGAGGTAGTGATGGCCGCTGCTAGTCCATGCAGGATTAACAAGGAAGATGGATGTTGTCCTGGTTTGGATGAGGCTCCTCAAATCCACTGCGCTAGGGAGTTGATTGCCCTAGCTAATGAGGTGGACCGTTTGAAACAAGTCCAGACTGAGTTGGACAGAGACATACAGGAGATGAATGAGCTGATTGACTTGGTAAACAACAGGTTTGCCCCTTGCCTATCAGTGGGGCCATCCCTTACTTTGCAACTGGCTGAATTCTTCACGGTTGTCACTACCCAAGGACAACGCCTAGAGGTGACTGAACAACAGACAGCTCTAGCCAACACTACGGGTGCCAGAACTACCAAGACTCTGACGACCCTTGAAGAAAGTGTTCAACAACTGTGGGCTAGACAACCCCCCTCTGAATCTGAAGCTGAGTTCTCCCCGCGCATATATGTACTCAATAGCAACAATGGTGGTCCAACTCCTGAGGCACACTTCAAGCCTACTTTTAAGCAAGTGTTTGATCCTAAAACCTTGACTATTGCAGCCTTCTTAACTATTTACGAGACTGCTATGAGGCAAGCATCAGATGAAGTTAAGAAAGAACATATTCTGAATTGCCTATACCCAACCTGTCAGGAGTTAGTTGTTCCAGAGCTGCCCTCCATTGAGACCTGGGAGGACATGAAACAACTCTTGATTGACGAGTTTGGTGGTGATCTTAGCCTGGAGGTGAAAAAGGATGCTTTCATGCACATATCCTTCAAGCCCAAAGAGACATTAGCTGAATTTGCCAACAGATTTTACATGGAGGGACAACAGTTAATAACAAGCAGACAATTGATGGGCATGAAGCATATATGGCCTGCGCCCAGGCCCTCAAGGTAAATCAACTCATATGCCTCTATTTCAAGGCCCACAAGACTATGCTGTCCTCCATTAAAAGCATAAAAACACTACTCCAAGATATGCATCTTACCCATTCTGGGGCAGTTGTTAGGGAAAGTTGTGCCACTTCCAACTCTGGCTCCTCTTCTTGCGGCCCTTGTATCCTCACTATGAACTCCCAGACTCCTCCTTGACGTCAGGGTTGGCACAACTGTGGTCAGATAGGCAACCACTCTCGCGTCTGCACCAATCTGCAGGTTGAAGGAGCTGATCCCAAGGATCAATTGGGAAAAGAACAGTCAACCTAGAGGCGGAGACGCTCTCAGTTGACAATTCTTCCCAGTCTCCTCCTACACCCCCGCCTGCTACTGACTCTGAGCCTGCTGATAATGAAGCTCCTCCTATCCTCCTCCTGTTCCATGACATTTCTGACGATTCTGATGTGGATAAATCTGATATGGAAGACCATGATGCATATGGGTATTCTGTTCTTGCCATCCCTGAGACTATTGCTGTTCCCTACAAGCTACAATCTGGGAAGACTACAATGACCACTAAGCCCTCGTCTGAGGCCAAAGCAGTTGTCTCCCGCCCTTATCTTACTCAGGCAAAACTGTCCCCTGTATTAGTGGAATCATCAGAGGAAACCACTGAAGTCACAGACGCTGTTTTCAAGAATGTATCTGTCTCACTCCCTCTCCAAACTGTATATAAGGAGTTTCCGGGACTACGATGCATGATTGAGAAATGGGACAAGGAACTAGCTGAGGCACAGAATATCTTGGCTGTTCTGCCACCCTTTTGAGGCACCACCACCTGATTATAGATATCTATCCAAAAGGTCAAGATCAAAGCCATCCTGGATGCCAGTTCTCCTGTCTACGTTGTTTCTTCTAAACTGATGAAGAAACTTAAGCTGGCCCCTGATCTCAACTACCATCAATCCTAAGGCACCGCTGGTCTCTCCATGACTCGCGCCATTGGTGCGTCTCTGCCTTACCAATGCAATTTGGTGAACTCCTGTTGGCTGTGCCGGCTGTTGTTCTAGAAAATGAGAGCTATGACCTTTTGGTTGGTACCCAATTCCTTTGGGAATATAATGGGATCATCAACCTAAAGTGTGGCTATCTTTCTATCCTAGGGTACAAAGTCCCTCTGATCTTTGAGGAGCCCATCAAAGTTCCTGGTAAACGTTTGAAGACATGTACTCTGGATTACCCCACTGGGGTTTTCTCTCTAAAATATTGAACCCATTCCACCAATATAAAGTGTCCTCCCATGGCTTGTCCTGCAACTGAGGGAATCCCTCTCATGGCCACGTCTGCTATCACCATCCCCCCAGGCTCTCAGGCTATCCTAGACTCCCAGATATCATATGAACTACCTGAACAGACTTTATTAGAGCTGTATCCCCCTCCTTTGCTGGGGCATAACGAGCCTTACCTTTGTCCTGGAATTCTAGACGTTTCCCACAAGGATCCCATTCAATTACTAGTTGCCAACCTTACTGCACTTCCTATGACTGTATCCAGAGGACAGGTTGTTGGTTACAGAAAGTTGTTAAATGCTCCTGACGTCTTGTCTCTTCACCCTTTTGGAACGTTTCAAGACTTTAATCTACCCAAAGACGAGCCTCAAGTCCTATCTCTGTTCACTGCCCAAGACTTCCCTTAGTTGTCCCTGGTCCAACAGAAAAAGGTGTTTGATTTACTAGACCAGTTCTCAGACATATTTGCTAAAGATAGTACTGATTATGTGCTAGCCAAAGGTGTGATACATCAGATTGACACAGGAGATGCTCCCCCCTTTTGTGCCAAGCCATACTGCTGCAGCCAAGTGGAAGATGCGCAGATTTCTAAGGAGCTCAAACAACTGCTGGACGCTGGACTGCTAGCTCCCTCTCAGAGTCCCTGGGCTTCTCCTCTGCTCATCTTAAAGAAAAAGGATGGTGGACACCAGATTGTGATGGACTATTGAAGGTTGAATTCTCTAACCAAGAAAGATTCCCTTCCCTTACCATACATTGATGACGCCCTTTGACACCTTGGAGGCTCTAAGTTTTTCTCTGCCATGGATTTGGCGTCTGGCTACTGGCAAGTTGACCTCTCTCCTGAAGACCGTCAGAAGGCTGCACTCATCACATCATAAGGATTGTTTGAACCTACTTGCATGCCGCAAGGGCTCTGTAATGCCCCGGCAACTTTTCAGAGGGCCATGGACTCCATCCTGCATGACTTGAAGTTGTTGTGTGTCTTAGTCTATCTAGATGATATAACAGTCTTCAGCGCAACTTTCACTGATCACCTAGCCCATCTTAAAGAGGTGTTCATAAAGATCCAAGAAGTACAAGTCTTTCTGGGCATGATGGGTTACTATAGACAATTCATCCCTGATTTTGCTGATACTAGTGAACCCCTGGTCCAACTATTGTGTAATGTCCCTTTCAAATGGACTGCCAGTCAACAGCAAGCCTTCAAGACCCTAAAGCAGAAACTCAAAGAAGCACCCATTTTAGTTTACCCTGATTACAATAAGAAATTCATCTTGTACACTGATGCTAGTGACCTTGCTATTGGGGCTATCTTGGCTCAACTCAACAATGAAGGTGTGGACCACCCTGTAGCCTATACTTCCTGTGTGCTAAATAAGCATGAAAAGAATTATAGCGTTACAGAGAAGGAATGCCTCGCTGTGCTGCATGCAGTCAAACAATTCCGCCACTACGTGTATGGTACCCATTTCACTGTTGTCACTGACCACGCTTCTCTCAAATGGTTACAACAACTTAAGGAGCCTGAAGGACGCCTAGCCAGATGGGCTCTCTGCCTGCAAGGTTATGACTTCACTGTGCTCCATTGCCCCGGGATTCAACATCAGAACGCTGATGGGCTATCCCAAATGCCCATCCTTGCCCTAAATCCTGCTGAGGCAGATCGCCTGTATGAGCTAATTGGCTACCCTTCTTCCTGGGAAAGTGAGACAGAAGAGGTTTGACTTTCCTTGTCTAAGTTGTCTGAAGATACCCTCATACGCAACAACCATCTCTTCAAGAAGGTGCAGGGTCAATACCTGCCATACGTGTGTCCCAGTCTTTGCCTCTCTTTGGTGTCACAAGCTCATAAAGAAACTGTCCATGGAGGCATAGCCAAGACCTTTGACTGGCTTCAGAAGAATTACTTCTGGGAGAATCTTGCCCTGTTGATCCCAGATGTCATAGCTAGTTGCCATGACTGCCAACTTCAGAGGCCCCGAGCTGCTTCTCACAAGTTCAAATTGGTTCCCCCTCAACACGCTTTTCATACAGTTAGCATTGATGCTGTAGGTCCTCTCCCCCGCTCACGCTCTGGATGCCGCTTTATCCTGATTGCCGTTGACCACTTCAGCAAGTGGGTAGAAGCTTGCCCTACTAAAGACATTACTGCTAAGACTACCACTGCCTTCCTGCTGCAGGATGTTTTCTACTGCCATAGCTGTCCCCAAGTGCTGTTATCAGACAACAGAACCAACTTCAATGCCAAACTTGTAACCTCTGTTGTTGAAGCTCTAGGAACTCACCAGTTGTTCTCTGCCCCCTATAATCCTTCTACTAATGGGGAAGTTGAACGTGCCAACTCAACACTGGTTTCTATCATGAGGAAACTCACCTACTCTTACGCTGCCAATTGGGATCTATACTTACCTGCTGCCCTCTTTGCCTATTGTCTGAGCAGACATTGGGTCACAGGGTACTCCCCCTTTGCCATGTTGTATGGGCGTGAAGCCACCACTCTGTCACTCTTGGGGGTTCCCCTACTCTCCTCTGACAAGGCCATAAACCCTGACAACCACATCAAAGACTTAGTCAACCGCAACATTGATATACAGGTCACTGCCTACACTTCCGCATATAAGACTAAGATGCTCAAGCTCTCTTCTGACAAGGCTGGGCGCTCCCTCTTGCCTGAGTTTGCTGTTGGTGACCATATCCTATACTATCAACACCGTGTGGGTGGGCGCGCGCACAAACTAGACTCCCTATGGATTGGTCCTTTAGAGGTGACTTTCAAACGAGGGTCTGAGTACACTGTAAAGCTCCTCTCCAGTGGTCGCCCTTTTGCTTGTGTACACGCCAAGTTCCTCCGCAAGTATCACCCCCCAAAGGCCAATCTAGAGGGGGGCAATGTCGTGAATAACGGCATTCTTTATGTTTTGATTTTGCCTTTGTTGGGCCATTTTGAGGACAAATCTCTTGCTTTTGCGTTTGACTCTCAAAATGAACTGGCTTCTGCTTCAGGAAATATGATTGTTTGGTTTCCTGACTCTGCGCAACTCACTCACCCCACTCATGCTTGTGGCAAGTGATCCTACCGTCCTGGTAGTGTTTTGTGGTATTCCTAACCACTATATATTCCATTTCACATTCAAAAATAAAAATTAAGTTCTATTCACATTTTTATCTTTGTGTTTTCTGTACTTCCGCGCCTCTCTCTAGCCACAACTAGTAGAGATTATTCTTCCAGGGCCGCAAGGTAAACGCTATTGCCTTCCCTGTCATCTAACCAAGACTTAGTACAAATCCAATCCTAAGGTTAGGATTCCCCGTTGTGTGTCTGTGCCGCGCCTCAGAACACAACAATTCAAATTATCTAACTTCTGGAGGGGCTATTTCTGAATTGGTGCTCTTGTTTTTCTCTTCCTGGGGTGAGAAGCACTAATCATATGGTACTACCTTCAAAATTGATGACCTGGCTTGACTGACTGCTGCTTGATTACAGTGCCAGAGCTGGGTTCTGGATAGAAGATGCCTGTGTATGTGAGAAAACAAGTTTATGATAGATGTAACAGGATTTATAAACTACTTCTGGATAGTAATCTTGTTTAAGTTAGAAGGTTATGGATTATCATTGACTGAGGCTTCACCATTGGCAGACCTGGTGTACTCCTTCACAGTTTCACTGATCCCAGGGAACAGATCATTGGTTTGGTTGTTGTTAAATAAAGACATAATATATTTAATCAAAAAAAAATAATAAAAACCTTGATAGAAGAATGTATATGTTATTCAATTTTTTGTTGATGATGTCTAAGTCACTGAACAGTATGAATCTAGTTTTAAGGTGTCCTAAAACAGAACATGGTATTTTTCAAGAATGCCAGTGATTCCCCAAAGAATGTTGTGAGTCCTTTATTGATTCTTTGCACCCTTTTTAGGGCAAATAAAGATTAAATTTATTTTAATGAACTTAATTTCTGGTTTAAAATTAAGCTGTTGGATTTGAAAATCCAGCATTCTCATATGCATTAATTTTTTTGGTTGTCTATAAATCAATGGAATCTAATTACATGTCAAATTTTACACTGCAATGCCACACTTATGAATTATGTATACCTTATTTTTTAGTGAGCTGGTAGGATAAAGGTTAAATAATTTGTATTTGTATTTGTATTTTTCCATTTAAATTTTTTTGAAAGTTGTAAAATAAATGATTGATTTTGTTAAACTTTTTATTTGGCTCAGATAAACTGCTCACATTTACCATTGCAACTCATGTATGTTGGATGTAAAAAGCATCATTCTTTCAGGTAGGTTCTATTTGTACATTAATAATTTTTATGCTATAAATATTTATAAAAATTCTTCATAAAAATAAGGACCAAAGTGATCAAATAAAACTATTCAGGGAAAGGCATAGTAGAATGAGTATAAGTAAGGCCAAATAATTTAAAACTTTATATCAATATTATTAGTAAGTAAAATAGGGAAAGAAAATTACTTAACCTTTAAAGAGGGAGCCATATTTTGGTCTCATGAAGTGCTTTTAAGAGTGTAATAAAAATTAGTATCTTTATATTAACATAAAATCTTTATTTCCCAGGGTATGATTTTGTCACTGTGAGCTTATGATTATCATTATCTAAAGAGGTTTAGATCCATGAGTTTTGATAAAGACAATAGAAAATTCCTAGAGCACAAAAAAATTAAGGATCTCATTTGAAGTTTCTTTACTTCAATCCTAAAAACCACATGGAGATCTAAATGGCCCCTTAAAAATTCACAGATCAAAGTTTTGATCTTATACTATAGTAACATCCAAGATCAAATTTATAGAGCTAGTTTAAATTAGTTAAAATCACATTAGTATTGAGCTTAAAAAGTTAAAACTAATTATGAAAGATCTAAAACTAAGCACTAACAGCCCAAGGTGTCTTAAGAACCAAGTTATAAGAACATAATGTGGGTATCACCCAAAACCATGAATAAATAAGTTGTTTGTCAGAATCTTGGGGAGGGTCAACAAGATGAAGTTGACTACAATAGAAGATTTTGCCAGCTCTTCAAAGAAAATAAGATGTTATCACTCTGAAGAATTAACAGTTGCCATTGTTTATAATTATTAAAACAATGGCTGAGACCTAGGAGCGGAATCTACTAACTGGGATTTGGAAACAGTATAAAAGCTTATAAACTGAGAATAAGTTTTTTACTGTTTATGAGGATCACACTCAATTAAAATATGTGTAGAGCAATAAATGATAAATTTAAAGCTGAAGTAAGCGCTAGGTATTTATAGCCTTAGCAGGCTTTTGGGAACGGAAGAAATACCTAGGGGGATTGAGTTATTCTCCAAAGTAGGTTTGGGAATATTTGTCTTTGTCTTATTTTCAGAAGGTTGGCTGCTTCTAGATTCATATTTGGAAGGAGGGCTTCTGTTAAGACTTTGTGACTGCTGCAGAGCGGTTTGGCTGTCTGTCATGAGAGAGGGTAGGCTTGAATTCCCAACCAAGCCAAGAGGTTCACCATTAGACTCAGTTGAGACATAGTTGCCAACTTTGTTGATTGAAATATGTGATTTTTTCCTTGATGGTTGTAATATGAAAATCATATAAACAGCTTTTGATTTGTTAGCTGTTTTTTTATAAAACTGACATTTGAACTATTGTAAAGTCTGGGAATTAAAGCTGTACATACATGAGATTGGAAATTGATGCAACAGCTTAATCCCAGCATTAAATAGCTTGCATTAAAAAACTCTAAAGGCTAAAAAATGAAAAATCATAGTTTGTTTTATTTATAGCATTAAAAATCCAATATAAAATAAATCTGTTAACTGCTGTAAATTTTCATTGATAGCAAAAATTCAAAGGATCAATTTTGTTCTGGGGACCTCAGTATGGTTGTCTTCTTGATTATTAATTAGAGCATAGTGTTGCAACCAAAATTCCCCTCTTGCCTGCCAACATATCTCACAATACATAGGGGCACTCAATGAGTTGCCCCATGACGTATCTAACAGCATGGATCAATCTGATGGCAAGGTCAAATTGTGGGTACTATCTCCCAATTAGGAGTGTTGCCAATTTGACTTTGCTGATCCCCGTGCAAGTTATTCCCCAACTTCAAACCTTACATAGAACCCGCTGTTGTGCTAACCCCTGCTGACCTTGTGGCTTTCCCATATAGTATATTAGTCACAAATTAATTAATAAACCTCATCTTATTCTATTCATTCTTGTCCTTTCTATTAGACTGTTATCTTCCCTAATCAAATACTAAACTACCATTGGTTCAGTTGCAACAACAGGACACTTTTTATCTGTACTAAAGTATTTGATGATGATAAATTACTAACATGGGGATATTTGAAGCAATAGTCTTTGTTGAATTCTATAAATTTAGGAGTAAAAAGCTGTCTGTGTTTTTATCCAGTAACATTTTTATGGGATTTTTTAGTATTCAACTGCTGTCAAAAATGTCTTAAAGTCTATTATAGAACACTCTGGCTCTTCTGAGGCTCTTATAATATTATGGTATTTCTTCTCAGTAAAATTCTTTCTGTAGCTCTTGCTACTAGGCGCAGGCATAATTCTGACTTTAATTTTGAAAGTTAACTACAATTGGCACACAATTGGAGAATTTTTTAAGCTATGCCTGCTTTTCAAGTCTGTAACTTTGTTTGTGTACATTGTGATAAGGTCAGAACCATTGTATTTTATTCTAAAATAGGTATCACTTGATATCTTGGTTTGAATTGAGTCATATGTTTTCTCTTGGAATATCAGCTTAAGTATTTAGTTGTTCTTGTGCCTTGCTACACATTAACATTGCTACTGGTAGCCTGGAACATTGTTTTTTTGAAGATGGCAGCTTGGGGAAGATATTCTTTTTTGCTATCAAGCTTTTGAACATTTTTTATGTATTTAATTTAACAGCCCAATTTGGACTACATCTAGTAAGAGATTTTGAACCCATATATGGCACTAATTTAAGGTTGATGATTGTTGGATGGACTAAATTAGACATTGATTGGAATAGGTTCATATACCTGGTCAATAATCCTAACAATTAGGAAAATATATAATGGCTTTATTTAGAATTTAGGTCTTATACACATGTGTAGTTTCTTTAGGGAGAACATGTTCTTGTATTAGAGTAGCTCCTCCTGAAGCTAAATTGTTCTGACTTATAATTTGAAAATCATTTACTCATGTCTTTGGATGAAATTTTTTAGTTTTTTATTAAGAAACATGCTTTTTTAAATGGTTCATAAATATTTAGAGGATTGAAATATTTTTACTCAGTACCCCTACTGGGAGATGACATAATGCTTTTGTATTTTAGCTCTGGGGAACCCTCAGTTGTTCAAGCACCATAATCATCTAGTTGATTTATGTGACATAGTGGGATTTTCCTTGTGTCTTCTTCTATTTATGCATGAATAAAGGCAACCATGATGCTTTAACTTGAATTCTCCTCACTTAGTTTTGCTAATACAAGCTACTAAAGTTTTTCTTATAGCTATTGATATTTTCAATTGTCTAACCTTTTCTGGCTTTGTTGTTGTGAATGCCGCTATTCACACTGTTTTGATTTCACCTTTGTGTGTTTATTTTGAGGACAAATTGCTCTCTTTTGTTTTTGCCCCTCAAAATGGGTCTGGTTCCAAATTGGGAAATTCAATTGTTCAGTTTCCTGATTCTGCGCAACTCACTTGCCCCACTCATGCTTGTGGCAAGTGATCCTACCGTCCTGGTAGTTTTTTGTGGTATTATCAACCACTATATATTCCATTTCACTTTTACCAATAAAAATTAAGTTCTATTCAGATTTTTATCTTTGTGTCTCCACATACTTTGGCGCCTCTCTCTAGCCATGTCTAGCAGATCTTATTTAATCAGGGCCACAAGGTAATCACATAGTCTTCCCTGCCATCTAACCAAGACTTAGTATAAATCCAATCCTAAGATTAAGATTCCCTGTTGTTTATCTGTGCCGCGCCTCAGAACACAACAAAAATGGTGCTGACTACCAGGGCTGTGAGCCCCTTGGTTATCCCTTTTGCAACTACATTTCCAGGTTCTTTGCCTCCACCTATACAAGAGCCAACTTCACCTGAAATTACCAGTCCTCCTATCAAGGAAGAAATTGCAGACCTGCCTATTATCCCTACTGTTCTGAACCTTGGCAGTGGTCCCCGCCTAGTGGCCTACCCTCTGGGTACCCCTGACTTGGAACAAGTCATGGCAGTAGCCCTGGGGTTAGCCCATGATGGGGCCATCCCTTGCCTCCAATTACAGTTCAGTCAAGCAGAATGCTAAAAATTGATTGTGGCTCTGCAATTTCCACAGCATCTTCTTTCTGCAGCTGGGTCTGCTGAACACCTATTGTCCTCCTTTGTACAGTCTGCCTTATCCCACCATCAAATGGTGTTAGGACTCCACGTCCAAGAAATTTTTTCCTACAAGCAGCTGTTACCAACCACTGGAATCAGTTTGCTGCATGCCAACAATGTATCCACTCCCTTTTTTCCTTGGTGTCCAATAATCAATGCAACTCTATTACTTCCCGAACCTGCTTGGTTAATTCCATTGAAAGAATGTGCCAGTTCATCCCTGAATATGTCAGGGAGCGTCTACATGAGTTTCACCAGTTATAACAGCCCTGGAGAACCCAAGTAGATGCCACCTTAAATGCCTACCTCACCAATTTTAAACGTCTTGTGCAACAACTCAATCTGTTTAGTACCTATTCCTTTGACCAACTGCAATAAGTAGCAGATCACGCTGCTAGGGGTCTACATGACCTCAATGAAGAGTTTGGTCAAGAAAGGACTACCACAGCTGTTGCTATAGCCAAACTTTAAGCTCAAGTGAATGAGTTGTCTACGCCCAAGCCAGATGTTCCTCCTTCCCCCATCTGATGGATAGAGAACAGAAACTATGGGATGTCATTTATGAACTACGTGCATCCACTTGCAGCCAAGGACGTCTATCAGACCCGCTACAACCGGAATCCCAGGTGCTTGCGTTAACTGCCAAGATTACTGAGCTACAGCAAGAGCTTGCTGCTCTGTGTGAGATTGCGGCAACTGCCACTAGCCCAGTTGAGGTTATTGAAGGAGATGGCTGCTGCCCTGTACTGCCAGGAAATCCCCACATCCAATGTGCTAGAGAGCTGATTGCTCTAGTCAATGAGGTGGACCACCTGAAGCGGGATCACTCTAGCCTTGACAGGGATGTTCAGGAAATGAGCAAGTTAATTGATTCAGTAAACAACAGGTTTGCTCCCTGCCTCTCAGTGGGACCTTCTCTGACCTCCTGGTTGGCTGAGCTTTCTACTGTGGTAACCATACATGGTCAACGCTTAGATACTACCAAACAACAGGTCAATCAGTCCAACAATGTGGGTGCTTGCACCTCTGAGATGTTGAATACACTTGAGGAGAGCAATTGCCAGCTTTGGGAAAAACAGCCCCCTATGGAATCTGAAGCTGAGTTCTCCTCCTGTATAAATGGGTCATTATTTTAGGGATTAGGCCATTTTCTAATACACATGCTGCTCAAGTCGCAGCATAACACAGTTCAATTTTGAAAAAGTAACTAATTAACATTTTATATTTAAAACATTAATAACTCAATGAAAAATTAATATTTTTTCACATTGTAAACTATCAAAATGAAGCTAAGAATCCTATCTTTCTATTGGTGTAAAAATTTTAATATGTATACTATACTTAATATTAAAGAAAAAGTAATTTAAAAGAGTATAATCCATATTTTATTATATGATTATATCTAATGATATAAAGTAGATCACTTCAAAGCTAATAAATACTATTTTTTAAATATACAACAGCTTTTTTTATTTGAAAAAATTAAAGATAAGATTGAGAGCTTTATTTTCGCATTTTATTTTATTTTAAAAGCTTAATTCTTTAGGATTTTATGATAGTTTGAAGTTAGGGTGTTTTTATCACTCTTTAGATTGATTTTAAGGTTCAAGTGAGCTTCGAACCTCAAATTAAGCATTCTTTAAATGGAATTCTTTAATATTTTATCATTTTAAAAATATGCAGAAGAGTTACAATTAACTGAATACATCATTTAATTGATTTGCATTGATTATAAAGAGGATATGATGTAATAATAATGCTTAGCTGCTTCACAAGTATCACTTGTGCATGAAAACTGGGTATTTAATTAATTCTGCAAACATAAATTCAAGTTCAAACTATAATAAAAGCTATCATATCATTTCTTTTGGATTTTTATCATTTAGCTTGATATATAAGAGCTAAAGCACCACAAAGCTTCTAATCCAAAAGACCCCATTCAAAGGCCACATTCTGATCATAACTACTCCAACATTAAGGCACATTTCAGAGATCTGATCTAATTACAGATTCAAAATACTACCATGTCCTCAGTTAAATTTACTTCTGCCATGCTACCCTTTTTTCCTTGGGAGCTTCAACAAAAAGAGAGAGAATTGCAATATTAAAAAAGGCATTCCTCTTTATTGCTGGTGATGATCTTGATAATTTCATCAAGCACTTCCTTACTCAAACTGAATTTGGGAAAGCTCAGTTCCTGCCAACTATTCAAAATCAAAAAGGCAATGAGTTCATTGAAAACTTAAAGGATCTCATGAAATCTTCTCCCCAAAAACATCTCCCAGCCTTGCAATCTCTGGTTACTTCCAGTTACTCTTTAAAAGAGCTTAATGATATGGGGTTTAATATAACCAAAAGTGAGTTTGAATACTCAAGAAAAATAAATAAAAATAAAAATGTAAGTTTAAACAAAAAAAGCCAAAAAAATAATAACTATTCATTAAAAAAAGAAATGACTAAAAAAATAATTAAAAAATTGCTGGAAAATTCTTTTGAAACAAGCCAGTTTACAAAAAAAGTGCCTGAAAAAATTTATAAAGATATAGAAAAAAAGATGAGTAGTTACTCAACTGAAATTAAATACTCTCTACTTAAAACAAAAAAAGATATATATGAAAATATGAAAATAAAAAATGAAATTTCAGTTTCAATTTCTACTTACTATAAATTAATCCCTAAAAATATAATAAAAAGTAAAAAAACAAACTGATATGTGCAATATTTGTAATTTAAAAAATTCACTGGAAAAAAAGAAGGAAGAATGTGAAAGTAAAAAATTACCATTACCAGAATCTATAGACAATGACTTAAAGACTATTAATCAGCACCAAGACTTTTATGTTCATCAAAATTGTGAATATAAAAAAGATATTAATGAATTAGATGATGAGTCTTGTGTTGTAGTTATAGATTATAAAGAAAACTTAAAGGTTGGAGGTGGTCCAATTGAGACCAATAATTGTTTTTATTCAAAAAAAACCAATCTCATTATTAGGGTTTGCATTAGTTTTTAAGGAAAACAATAAAATTAAATATGAATATCATGATTTTTTGTCTCAAATATTATCACATTATTCTTTATTTTCAGGTGAGTGTTTTATAAAAATTCTTAAATTAGATAGATTTAAAAAAATAAAAATATAAAAGTATGGACTGATAATGGAAATCATTTTAGATCATATGAATTTTTATATTACTTATTTAAAGAGGCACCTAAATATATTAAAGGTTCTATAAAATATAATTGTTTTGTAGAATGTCATGGAAAAAGCATTGTTGATGGTCACTTTGGTGTAATATCAAAAACATTAAAAGAGAAAGAAAACCAGCTTTATATTATGAATATAAATGATATTAAAAATATTTTTGAGCAAGAAGAAAAAAGGAAAAAATTATATAAATCAGCACTATCAGGCTCAAATATTTCTCAAAAGTCATTCTTTTATATTTATGAGAGAAAAGTTAGGCCTATAAGGAAAGAGCTCAAAGTTAAAAATCTGCACATTAATCTTTCATATTTGTTTAAAGATGGGAAGTTGTATACTTCACCTTTAACATTTGAAAGTTTCTCAGAATATTCTGAGATAACTTATCATTTGAAATCACGTGATGATACCAGAGAAACAAAAATATCAGAAGATGCTAGTGGTGCACTAGGGCAAGTTCATGAAGTAGGGCAGCTTACTAGAGGGTGTATTTTAAATAGAGTTATCAGTCTTTCAAAAACAACAACCTTTTTTTTCTGAAACAAACTAAGAATATTTATGATGAGCCAAAGATAGGGTAATAGCATTTATAGCTTTGGGGCTTCTATTACTCTCCCATGTAACTCATCATAAATATTTTTGGTTTGTAGTTTGTAGTAGCACTTAAGATATTTTCAGTAATACTATAAGTTGCAATTTTCAATTCTAAAATTGATGCCTTATTTTTTAAAAAAAATCATTTAAGCCCAAGATCAATTAAATTTTTGGAATTTGTTGATTGTATTTTAAGCTTTCTGAATAATTTGAATATGAATAATGCAATTAAGTTATAAAAGGATAAATCTGGCACCTAGGCATAACAAGAAAAATAATGACCCAAATTTTCTCAATAGCAACAATGGTGACCCTACCCCCAAAGCACACTTCAAGCCTACTTTTAAGCAAGTCTTTGACCCCAAAATATCCATCATTACAGCCTTCTTGACCATCTACAAAACAGCTATGAGATGGGCCTCTGATGAGGTTAAGAAATAACACATTCTAACCTGCTTGCACCCAGCCTGCCAGGAGGTGGTGGTGCCAGAGCTGCCCAAAATTGAGACTTGGGAAGAGATAAACAGCTTTTGATTGGCAAGTTTGGTGGCAAACTTAGTTTTGAAGTGAAAAAGGATGCTTTTATGCACATTGCCTTCAAGCCCAAAGAGACGCTGTCTGAATTTGCAGAAAGATTCTACATGAAAGGACAGAAGTTGATAACAAGTATACAGTTGATAGCCCATGAAGCGTACATGGCCTGTGCTCAAGCCCTCAAAGTTAATCAGCTTCTTTGCCTCCATTTCAAAGCTCACAAGGCCATGCTCTCCTTGGTGAAGAGAATAAAGACTTTGCTCCAGGATATGCCCTTGACCCACTCTGGAGCTGTTATACGCAAGAATCAAGCTGCATCTAACTCTGGCTTTTCTTCCCGTGGCCCACACATCCTCACTATGAACTCTCAGAACCCTCATAGACAACAAGGTTGCCATAACTGCGGCCAGATATGTCATCATTCTCAAGTCTGTATCAATACTTGAGTTGAAGGTGCCAACCCCAAGGAGCAGGCAGGAAAAGAACAGTCAAACTAGAGGCAGAGACGCTCTTGGTTGACAATTATTCCCAGTCTCCCCAAATCTCCCCGTATATAGCAGACTTGGAGTCCATCAACACTAAATAGCCTCCCATTCTGCTATTGTTCCGCAATATCTCTGATGACTCTGACATAGACAACTCAGACATTGATGATCCCAACGCCTATGGATATTCAGTCCTAGATGTCCCCAAAACCATTGCAGTTCCTTATAAACTACGCTCTGGGAAAGCTAAAACTTCCAAGCCTCTACCTGAAGCCAAGAAGATTGTCTCTTGCCCTTACCTCATACAAGCTAGAAGATCTCCTGTACTTGTAGAATCCTCTGAGGAAGCAGCTGAAGTAGCTGATGCTGTTTTCAAGAATGTTTCAATGTCACTTCCTCTTCAGATGGTCTACAAGGAGTTTCCAGGCTTGAGATGCATGATTGAGAAGTGGAACAAGCAGCTAGCCAAAGCCCAAGATATCCTGGCCGTCCTCTCACCCTTTGGTTGTACTACTACTTTTGTAGAGATATCCAAAAGGTGAAGATTAAGGCTGTCTTGGATATGTGATCTTCTGTTAATTTTGTCTCCTCAAAGCTTGTCAAGAAGCTTAAGCTCGCCCCTGACCTCAATTATAACCAGTCTTATGGTACAGCTGGGTTGTCCATGACTTGTGCTATAGAGGCATACTCTGCCCTCCCTATGTGGTTTGATAAGCTACTCTTAGAAGCGCCTGTTGTGGTCCTGGAGAATGAAAGCTATGATCTTCTAGTTGGTAACCAATTCCTTAGGTAATACAATGGGATTGTCAATTTAAAAGACAGCTACTTCTCAATTTTAGGGTATGAAGTCCCTCTAATCTTCAAGGAGCCTGTCAAAGTTCTTGGGAAGCGCCTCAAGACGTGTGCCTTGGAGTACCCCACTGGTGTCTTCACGTTAAAGTACCGTACCCACTTGTGTAATATGAAATGTCCTCCTATGGCCTGTCCTGCATCTGAAGGGATTCCTCTCCTTTCCACTTCTGCTGTGACTATACTCCCTGGCTCTCAAGCCATCCTGGACTCTCAGATACCATACAAGTTGCCTGAGCACACATTCCTAGAGCAATATTCTCCTTCCTCACTAGGCTGCAACAAACCCTACCTCTGCCCAGGGATCTTAGATGTCTCTCACAAAGATCCTGTTCATTTGTTGATAGTCAACTTAACCACGCTCCCCATAAATGTGTCTAGATGCCAGTTTGTTGGCTATGACAAGTTGCTGAATTCTCCTTATATGCTATCCCTACACCCCTTTGGCACCTTTCAGGATTTTACCTAACCTGAAGATAAGCTACAGGTTTTATCTTTGTAACTGCTCAGGACTTCCCGCAACTATCCCCTGTCCAACATAAAGAGGTTCTTGACTTGCTAGATCAGTTTTCAGATATCTTTGCTAAGGATAGCACTAAAATGGTCTAGCTAAAAGAGTTATTCATCAGATTGATACTGGTGATGCTCCCCCTTCTGAGATAAACCTTATTGCTGTAGTCAAGTGGAAGACGCTCAGGTGTCTAAAGAACTCAAGCAACTGTTGTAACTGTGCTGTTTTAGCAGAGTTACAAGGGGAAATATTTAGAAGCTAGATAATAATCTTTATTGAGAGATAATGATTATATAGCTAATGTAAATCAAGGATAACAGGAACATGATTGTGTTGATCACACGGCTGGATGGTGAAGGGGGTGGCTTGATCCTGGTAATGAGTCAAGTGCCAAAATAAGGTATCCACCATAAAGGATCATCATCTGTTCATGTTGTTGGATTTGGCAATTTGAGTTGACTTCCTAGTCTTGCTTTAAGTGGCTGGGTAATTGGATTGCAGGTCACAAACCTGCTTGGTTGGAACCTTGCTGGCGGGTTGAGCCTGCTGTTTTGACACCCCCCAACTGAAGGTTGGCCTCCTCTGGAGGTAGGTTGTCAGGGAGGCTGTCAGGAGCCCAAGCGCCATACTGGACTAACTGTTGTTCTGTGGCGGGCAGGGAATTTTTGACTTGTTTTTATCTTGCTTTGCAGGATCTCAGGCAATCATGGTGCAGGGTTTTGTCTTGTTTGCGCTTCCTGGGTCCTTGCACAAGGTAAGTCTTATTTATGTTTACCTTTAGAATGATTGCTGGACCTACTTTCTTGGTTTATAGTTTGCTTTTATCAACGTTCCTGACCCAAACTTTGTCCCCAACTTCATGTCTATCTTGGATGGGGACAAAGGTCTTTTGAAGACGTTCATTTTCTTTTTCTGTTTGCCTGCTTTTGGCCTCTATAACTTGAGGGTCTGGGCGCAGGGGGACTTTACTTGGGATTTCTGGTTTGGTTTCTGTTAATTCTTGAATGATATTTGGCTATGTGCTGTATACCAACTCAAAAGGGCTTTTCCGGTGAATCTGTTCACTTGGGTTTGGAACACAAGTAATGCAGTTGATAGCTGCTTATATCAATCTTCAGGTCTCCCAGCAGTGAGTTTGGCTAAGGCTTGAATGAGACTGCCATTAAGCCGCTCTACATGTTCATTGGCCTGTGGGTGGTATGGTGTTGTTACAGTATGTTTGACCCCATTTTTAGCAAAGTATATGTTGGTTTTTTTGGAGGTCAATTATTTCCCTCCATCAGTTATCAGGAGTTCTGGCTTTCCAAACTTGCTGATTATCTCTTTTCCAATAAATTGTTGTACAACATTGCCAGTTTGCGCCTTTACTGCTTGGGCTACTGGCTATCTTGTAGCAAAGTTGATGGTGGTGATAATGTATTTCTTATTGTTGTGTTTCCCTGGCATGATGCTAACAACGTCAAGGGCCCACACCTTGAAGGGTAGTTGTGTGCAGATGAGTAGTACTGACTTTGGAGGGGTTTTGCTTTTGGAAAAAAAATTGCATACCTCAAATTGATCTAGGACTTCCTGAACATCACAATATAAGGTTGGCCACCAGGCCTTGTGTTTAAGGAACTAATATAGGTTTTGACTTTTGGTGTGTCCAAGGTCTCTGTGATATTGTAGGATGGTGTCTACTCACTGATGCGTGGGGATATAAGGGATGGTAGTACTTTTGGACATCTTTCTGTGCAGGGTCCTGTACACATCAGAAAATAGGTGTTTGTTTTTGATGACTTTTTCCTTGGTTATTTTGGTTGTACCAGGAGGGAAGCCCTTGTCTTTTGTTTGTAGCACCAAGAGAGGCCAGTATGGGTTGAGCCTGTTTTCCCCTCTTGTGGCACAAACATATAGGCGTAAGAGGGCGTCTGCCATGGCAAGCTTGGGACCAGGTTTGTACTGTATGAGCATATTGAATCTCTCCAAGAGCTCCATCCAGTGGGCTTGGCGGTGAGATAGATTTGCTTGAGTTTTGAAATATATGAGCGACTTGTGGTTGGTTAATGCTGTGAATTCTTCCTGCTGTTCTAGATAACAAGGTCATTTGACTAGACAGTGTACAATGGCCAGCAGTTCCTTGTTGTGGATAGAATATTGACACTTGCCATCTATCAGTTTTTGTGATTCATAAGCTACAAGCAGGAAGTCACCATCATTATTCTTGATTTGTAGTACTCCCCCAATGGATGCATCTGAGGCGTTGGTCTCCATTTGGTATTCCCTGTCACGTTTGGGGTATTGCAGGATAGGAGCCTGTGTAAGCTTCTCCTTGAGGAGTCTAAAACAGAGGTCACATTGGGGGGTCTACACAAACTTGGATTTGGCGCCTGTTATGGCAGATAAGGGGGAAGTCAAAACGCCACAGCCAGGTATGAAGCGGCATACGTAGGCCACCGTCCCCAAGAGGGTGCAGAGCTCCGACTTATCCTTGGGTGGTGGCATCTTGCATATGAACTGTATCTTTGACTGTTGGATTTGATGCCATCTTTTGAGACTATATGTCCCAGGAAGGGTAATTGCTTGCGGAAGAACTGGCACTTGGAGGGTTTGGCCAATAGCTTGTGTTATGCCAGGATAGCAAAGACTGCCTCTAGGTCTTTGTGGTGCTGTTCCACCAAGGGGCTGTAGACAATGATGTTGTCTAGGTAGACTAGGGCATGCCTGCCTATGTGTGGAGCAAACACTTTGTTCATGAAGGTCACAAAGGTGGAAGGGGCGTTTGTCATGCTAAAGTTGAGCACCACACATTTGTATGAGCTGTATTTAGTGTGAAAGACTGTTTTGGGGATGTCTTCCTCCTTGATACAAATCTGGTTGTAGCCTGCAGTCAGATCAATCTTGGAGAAGACTGTGGCTCCTCCCAAGGCCTCAAAGGGATTGTCAATCAGTGGTAGTGGATAACAATTCTTGATGGTAACTTTGTTTAGGGCTTGGTAGTCTGTGACCAGACGTAAGGTACCGTCCTTCTTGGCCACAAAGAATACGGCGGCCCCAAAAGGAGACTGTGAGGGGCGGATAAGTCCTTTCTCCAACACTTCCTTGAGGTTGTCATATAGGGAGTTGTCTTTGTTTGGGGTCAACCTGTAGATAGGACTTGCTTTGGGTAAAGCCCCTTTGAGTTGGATGGAGTGTTGAATGTGTTTCTCTGAGGGTAACCCAGGTAGAGCTTCCTTGAAGATTTCTGGATGGTGGGCCACAATTTCACAATCCTGAGGTGTGGAGGTATCCTGGTGATCCTTGAAGTGTATGATCTTGTACTGGCAGGAGTCCCAGTTGATTGCCTTCAGGTTTTCCTTTTCATCCAGGGTCTATGTGATACGCACAAAGACATGGTTGTGTAGGAGTTGGTCCACTGAGTCAGGGTAGATCTGGTGATTGATACCTTCACACTTAATGGTTAGCACTGAGGTCACCCAGTCTACGTGAGGATTGTTCTTTTGTAACCAATCCAACCCCAGTACAATGTCAAACTTTGGGAAGTTGATGACGGGGCCTTGGATGGTGGAGTGTAGGTTCTCAAGCATGACGGAGAAGGGGGTGGTTTCCCTTGTCACAGTAATGTGATGTTCATCTTCCAGGACCACGTTTTTAATCCACAAAGGATTAGTGATTAGCTTGAACTTTTCTACAAAGCTGGTATTGACTAGGGTTTGGTCTGGGCCTGAGTTCAGGAGTGCAGAGCCTGTGTAACTGAAAAAGCAGAAAGAGTAGGGCATCAGTTTATTGGGATGTCTGACAATGGTGTAAAATACTGGGTCTTCCAAGGGCACTTGGATCATTAGGCACTGGTCCACCTTCTTGGGGCGGTACTCATTGTTGGGCAAGTCAGGAGTTGTGTGGGGATAGCTTGGCTCAATTAATGCTCTCCCTGGGCTTTTCCCTCATCTTGATTGCCTTGTGTGGCAGTGATACTGAAATGAGTACAATTTTAATGGCCATTGTTTCCATTTCCATGTCCATTTGAGCTTGTGGGTTTATGGTTGGTGTTATTCCTGTTGCTTCCAACAGGGTGGTCAAGTAGAGTGCCCGCCTGTGTAAGAATCCTTGGGACTCTCTTGTTTTCCTGTTTGTGCCTTATGGAGGGTGTTGGATGTTTGTTCTGCTTTCTCCGCTTTGTGGTACAGGCTTTGTAGGTTGGTCACTTGGTCCAGGTTCATGTGTCTCATTACATGTTACTTAAGGGTGTCATAGTACATGAGGTGTGTGGATGAGGTGTCAAAGGCCATGTCAGAGGGTGCACAAAGTTGGAGTTCCTTGTAGGCACAGGTGAGCTCTTTCAAAGTACCTGTCTGGGTTAGGTTCTTTACTTGGTGTATGATCATGAGTGCTGTGTTCTTAACACAAACCTTACCAAGAAGTCTTGCTTGAAGGCATCCCAGTTCTTGTTGGTGTGTTCCTTGTGCCACTTGTCACACCAGGTGCCAGCGTCATGGGTCAGGCTTATGGAGATTTCTGCAATCCAAAATTGCTGTGGACATTCCATCTGGGCCAGTTTGCTCTGGGCAGACTGGATCCATGTGGCAGCATTGTTGTTGTTGTCCCTGGCAAAAAGTTCCAAGGCAGCGCTTCACAGTCTTTGGGCTATGTAGGCAGGCATGGTGTTTTTGTTGGTTGGTCACAGAATAGAAGAGGAAGCCTGAAAGAAACCTTGTGCAGACATGGAGTTAAAGGTGGATAGTGAAATCACTTTGTTCTGGTACAGGACAAAGCCATCAGGTATCTCAGCACTAGGGGTGTACAGGGTCCAATCCAGCAGGAGGCCAGACATAATTCTGTCAAGGATTTGTTGGCCACGGCAAGTACAAGCAACAGGCGGAATTTTACAAGATAAGGCAGAATAAAGAACCTACCTGTGCTACCCATGTTGTAACTGTGCTGTTTTAGCATAGTTACAAGGGGAAAATATTTATAAACTAGAATAATAATCTTATTGAGAGATAGTGATTATATAGTCATTGTGAATCAAGGATAACAGGAACATGATTGTGTTGATCACACGGCTGGATGGTGAAGGGGGTGGCTTGATCCTGGTAATGAGTCAAGCGCCAAAACAAGGTATCCACTGCAAGGGTCATCATCTGTTCATGTTGTTGGATTTGTTAATTTGAGTTGACTTCCTAGTCTGGCTTCAAGTGGCCAGGTAATCGGGTTGCGGGTCACCAACCCTCTTGTTTGGAACCTTGCTGGCGGGTTGAGCTGCTGTTTTGACACTAATGTAGAGAAGAACATTTGTCCTACCTATTACAATGATTCTATATGCATTTAGTGGACTATCTAAGATGGAAAAAATGAGTGGTTCTGGAGTTAACTCCATATCCTGTGGGAAATTTTGCATCAATTTTGGGGTCAGCCCGGATTGGTTACCAAGAAATAGTTTAAAATCCTTTGGGGATCCTTGTAAGATTTAAAATGCTATTGGGGTTGCTCTGGTTGGACTGAAGGGTTGGAGCTGGATCCTTTCCTAAAAGCATCATCAAAGTTTAGTTATTGGCTTCTGTTAACCAGCAATTATTAACCTCGCATCTAAACCTTGACATTCCCAGCCCTTGGCTTCAAAGATATTGGCCTGGCTGGTCTGCAGCGTACCACCCCAAACAAAAATTGGATTTTTATGGCTTTCCAAATTACGGGGATTTAAACATATTTCCATGGAAATATATAGGATCCACGCTTTTGAAAATGCCAGGTAAAATCCAATTTTTGTCCAGGGGTGGTACGATGTAACCCCATGGTTTGATTGTTGGTTTCCAAAGTATACTATCAACCATCATTCATGAGGGGTTTACTATGGGTTTGGTTGATGTTATCATCATTAGAATGATTAAGTTTAAATGAAGAATGGCTTGGAACCAAAGCAATATCCTATTTGTAGAACGTAGGGCATTTTCCGTGAAACCAGTAGCCATGATCTGTGTAACTTTAGAGATAAAACAATAGATCACCAGTCTATTTGGTATAGCGATGGGGAAATAGCGGGTGGGATTATCTTGAGGACCTGGACTATGGTACATTATCCATAACTTTGGTGTGACGATGATTCTTTTATAAGTATGGAAGGCTAGGATAAAATGATATGATTGGTCTCCCCAAAAGCTTTTCTCCTCCTCCTGATTCCCCTTTCCATGGGGTTGTGAGGTCCTGAAGTCAGCTTTAATCTAATCCATAATAGTTATTGGGTAAAGTTGCTTTGGTATGCCCAGGTGCATGCCATTACGGGTGCTGTTGGATCCTCATTTTAATCTGGAAGGGATCTATTTTTGCCTTGGCCTTGTGGAGGTCATATGAAGTTTGAGCTTATTTTTCTACCTCACAGTATAGACTCTAAAGCTATGTCATAATATTAAGCACATGTGCTTCCTAAGTGGGGGTTAGGCAATGGATGGCAGTTCAGATACATTAATAGGCTATTCAGTATGGTAAAGAACTTACTTGCCTACCGTGATGCTCTGGCGAACCTCTGTTGTAGTGTCGGCAGATAAATATGGAATATTTCTGATTAAAAGTTAGGATAGGTAACAGTTTGTGATACTCTTAAAGATTAAAGAAGGGAAACAAGTGAACTTAGATAAATAACTTAATTAAAATGTGTGGTTATAAAAGTTTGTATTGATTCAGGGATGGAATATGCTTGTATCAGGGGGACTTCTTCTGAAGCTAAATATACTGGATCCTAAATGTGGTGTCTCGAAATTGCGCTCGATTAATTTCAACCTTTATTGGTTCCCACTCCAACTCACTATGGCTGGGCTTAATCACACCATCACTTCTGACTGTGGTTCTGGATTCACTGAAAGCCACAATGTAAACACAAAACCAAAATAATGAAATCATGAAATAATATTAAGGCTGATAGAGCAGACATGAAATTAAACAGGTGAACAGCTGCTCGACTCGATTTTTGGACCTTCTGGTAAATCTATTTTTAATAGCTACACAAATCTATCTTCTAGTGAGCTTGTAAAAGACCATATTGGTACATTATTAGGTCGCTCGCCAGTAAGCCGCCGCCCAGATTGTTTTATGTTTACGGAGTTGGCATATTTTCATTTAAAGGATGAACCTCATCAGCTTCTCTCTTTGACGCTCAAAGTACCTTACTGGGCGATAAAGAAGTTTACTTCGACATCCCGTTTGAAGGATTATGGTGGCTTTCGCAGATTTTTAATTTGACCGAACCGACCACAGCTTTCAAACATAACAAGCTACAGCAAGAATAGGTATCGCATGCTGCCTTTACAACAGCTAACTTTAAAAAAGCGGGGTTGCCGATAAAAAACATTTTCGCATCGAAGTCAAAGCTGATCCTGTCAATATGGGGGTGTAGAAATAACTCTGTAAAGAATTTATAGCAAAGGTTTACCCCATGGAGTTTCAACATATCGATTTAACCAAAATGATATTTTATTTAAGTAAGAAGCTGCAGGATGGTTAGATATACGTGGCAGCTTGGTGTAACAAAGTTATTTGATGCTTAATTTTTTGGTATAAACTTACATAAACGATAAAATAACATTATAAGCTCAAAAGATGGCAATATACGGTTTCCTTTTAAAAAGCGACACTGGATGTCAAAACGGTTTGAGGTTAATTAACTATGGTGCTGGATAAAGAAGAATTCCTTTTCAATTGTTAAATCTCGTGGTTAAGCTTCTTGTGATACTTTAAAAATAGATTATTTTAACCAAAGTTATAGAGCAATCGTAGAAACCTATTTATTAGCCAATCAAATGATACCTCACACTATATACTAAAAGAGTATTAATAAAAAAGCATTCACGCACTAAAAAAACGCTAGATGGAATTAGCAAAAACAGAGGCCAGATTTCTTTTTCATAAAGTAATAAACATATAGGGATCGCCTGGTTCCCAAAGAAACTTCTGAAGGACTCTGATATTTTGGAAGTTTTTTACTAGAGCTTATGAGAAATGAACAGGGCTTCTGCCACGGACCAAGAAAGGAAGAGAAGTTGCATCAGAAATACACATGGATTGGGTGCTTATAAAGTCCGCCATAAGTTGGATCTTTAAGAGATAGTGCTTCTTTGGCCGGGTGGGAGAGTTGTACTTGGGTGTTGCGCGGTGGAACTGAAGTCTCTTAAAGACAACGCTAGCTGGACCGTCCTTCAATGGCACCAATAATGGTGAGGGCGTAGATCTAGGCCCCTTGCTGCGCTGGGAGGTGAACTGAATGAGATCAGCGTCCTTTCCGTCAGTTGTAATGGCAGATATAACTAAATGAAAACCAACCACTTGACCTTGGCCATCAACGGAAAGCCTAGTGCTTCCCTGGTTCAGCCTAGACATGAGTGAAATATTACATCTGATCTCAAAGTAGTTCCGGCGGTAGTTGATCCAACTTTCATCTTCTTTCACGAAGCCTTTGGTTGGGGATACAGAGAAAGCAACTTCCACGGCCTGTCCACTAGACCCCTCAAGGATATGAGTCTGTTTAGTCTGAAAGAAGGGAGCTTCGTTAATCATACCTGCTTTGCTCCGACCCAAGGCCTATTATATTTGTCCATGAGGCCCATGTTTGAGATGATTAGCTTGATTCCTTATTTGGAGCTCCGTTTTTTATCGAGCCACAATTCCATGCTGACTTGCGCCATCCAATCAAGTATACTAAACAAGTTAAACTCCTTTCAGTAAATCCTAAACTGGGTTTTTATTTAAATGCCACAAATCTAAACTTCACGGGCATCGCTATAGACAATATCCGAGATTTTACACTCCCGATTAGGACATCTTTTCCAGATCTCAAATATATCCCATAGCTTACCAAGTTTCGTTCTTCATCTTGGTATCTTTCTAATATCTTCTGTGTTCCATCGAACACTATCGAGTCAACTATTTTCACTTTCCAAAAAAAGATTGAATCAAAGCACCTTGGAAGCTTCCCCGAACCTTCTCAATCCGCTCGGTTGGGCTTAAACGATTGAACCAATCAAACGAGACAAGCTTGCACTCTTCAGCAGACCCGTCCCAATTTAAGGGAATAATTTGTGTCCCCTAAAACAAAAACGATGTACAAAAATATACAGATTCAATTAAAATTTAAATTCCCTAACAAGGGACTAGAAAATCGTCGTGGAAAAAACTGTATTCGAAAAAAGAGTCCCAGAAAGCTATTACCATCCCTGACAAGCTTCAGGGCACATCGATCAATACCATACGACATGAGCCACTCATTAAAATCCACTTCGGCCCCTGCGATTTACCTACCCAATCAACTTGGGATGCCGAATCCAATTTGGATAAGGTTGAGTGTTTCTACGGCTAAGCAAAAACTAGTGGGATGACATGTCAAGCCGTGACCAATCGCTAAAGTTAATCTGCCGGCAACCTCCAGAATTAACTCATACAGAATGGAACATCCTCCATGTCAACAATTTCAAAAATTGTTTTTGCTTTATCTTTTATAATTTCAATTAAAAGCTCAAAATAAAAATCAAACATTGCTTCTATTATCAGTGTCAATTATTTAATCAAGAAAAAATATTCTTTAATATTGAAAATAAGAAAAATATTTTTGAGAATTGTTGACATGGAGGATGTTCCATTCTGTATGAGTTAATTTTGGAGGTTGCCAATCTGCCAGCTGATCCTGGGTAGCAACCAGGCTTGGTTTAGCTAAACATTTTTGCTCATCTCTTAGAACTAACCCCTACTGTTGAAGCTTTTAGAGCACATGATATTAAAAAGTCATTAAACCATTTCAACTTAATTCCCAAGCGTTTTTACCTTTACCGAAGCAAGCAAGTCCAGATCTTATCTCCTATATAAAAAGAACCAAGTAAACATCACATTACTAATGTAAGTAATGCTTTTTAAGCTGTATCAATAAGTTTCCTTCGTGGTGATCAGAGAGTACACAAATAAAGTTACCAACTGATGCAATATGTTACTAGTTGGGATTAACCAAGCTGGTTCAGTTTAATTTTTCTGTTACTCCATGCTGAACCAGCGAAGCATAATGCTTCCCGCTATACCTCCAGGCTCAGTGCATGCGCGTTTCAAAAAAGGGCGAATGGATCCCATGAAACCTGGAATGTATTTCTGGAAACTCAACCCATCTGGTCCTGGACCTATGGCATGATATACCTTCAAGTTTCGTAGAAAAGCTGCCTGAACCCCTGCTTACCTCGGATGATAAATTAATTGCTTCAAATGCCTGTTTTTATAGCTGATTACAGACTATTCGGCCAGTCTCTGATGTCATGTTTAGCTCACATGTTCGGCAAGCTGTTTGAAAAGTGGACAAACGCTCTTGCCGACGATTTACTTACCCTTAATCATATATCCATAGTCTAAACTAGCTCTGGGGGCATGAGGAGACAGGTTCCAAGGGACCTCCATCGAAATTCTCCAGCAAGTCGCCGAGCCCACTTCCCAGCCATTGGGATTTAACCCCTGCCAGGCTGACAAATTTTAATCCAGCCACCTCATATCCCGTATTCGCCTTTCTTCCCCTCTAAAAAAACCGAACCTATGGAAGATCTAAGGTGCAAATGGTTCGCCAACACCGTTAAGCCATATTTGCTACAGATCTACAAAAGCGGTGGGAAGTTGCCCCGTCTAGCGCATACCTTCCCCACACCAAACCTAAATAAAGGCATGGGCAGCCAAACTAAGGAAAAATTCCCAAACTATCCTAAATCCGCCGTTAACCCAGCATCCTGGCTTGCTAACCCGGATCTGGAGGAAGGGTGAAGTCCCTGCCTAGGGTCACGGCGGATGAAACTTGCTCCAATTGCAGCGGTTGCCTGGATTTAGGCATCCAAACCTAATCCTTTCAGAAATCGGTGACTCCCCAGACTTGGGGGATCAGATCTTCCTGAGAAGATCTGGGCAAAGGAGGCTCTCTTCCACCAGAATCCAGCGCCACCCCCTTGGCATCCGGTAGATTTCCCACAACTGAACCCTTGGGGTATGGCAATTATAAGATGGATCAGTTAAGATAGCATATTTGGCATAAAAAACCAAGCTTTCAAACAAAAATTATTCTTGAGGTTTTACCTATTTTATCCATTTTAAAAATCATTATGTAACCAAAATCATTATACCCAGTTAACTGTATGGCAAGATCCAAACCAGATCCTCCGCCAGCAGCAACAGTAAGGCTCCCACTCTAGAAAGGTTGGAGCCAGGTTTGATCCAGATGGCTGCTTTATTATAAAGCAGCCATTGAACCCTATCCCCCACAACCTTAGCCCCCACATAGTCAACTATGCCTCCCCTAAAAATCTTGGTTCAGCCTATCAGCTACAGCTAAAAATAAGCTAAACCATCCTTCATTGCTGTAGAACCCCTCTTCACCAGATGCACTCCTCTACCCCTAAGGTTTATCTGGTCCAGCTTTATGTTCCATCATCCTATCATCTACAAAATTTGAATCTCACTACCTTTATCCTAAGATGAGAGGATGTACCTGATGGGGTGAATTCAGTGATAAGATACAGGGTGGAACCCTTGTTCAGACCCTCATTGAAGGTATGTGTACCAGTGCATCTTTCTGATAAAAACATTCTCTCTAACAACCCACCAATAACCTTGGCCAAGCTCAACAGCTCCTCAAAAAGCCTCAGCTAAAATATTCCAGCAAATTTATAGGGATGTAACCCCTGTTGCAACATCTTTGATTACTCCCTCTTGGGGAATTAACGCCCTGAGTAAATCACCAAGCGGCTCACAGAGTGGTTCACCGCCCAGGCAATAAACTGGTGGCACCATTCTCAGTCTACCATCTATGACGGGGATCACTCAATCTAGGTCCTAAATAGAACACAACTTGATTAAGCCTCGTGACTCAAGAGGAACATTACTCAGATAAGCCTCATGACCTCCATGACATACGTGGACACCATGTGGCTTACCATGATACTATATATTAACCTATATTCATATTCAATAAAGTATCAATTTCTTCTTAATCTTCCCCTTTATTTTGTTTATTATACTTCTCAGAAGTATAAACTTGACAATGGTAGCACATGTAGGTTATCCATACCCACCCAACTCAAAGGAAAAATTCCTCCCAAGAAAAGAACATAAGCAATGTTGCTCCCTAACGGTTGGAGAGATTACAAAGTAGGACAAGACGTCCCCCCAGGCCTTGTCATCTATTATAATCTTCTTGTACCCATTGACCAGTACAACGCCCTCAAAACCCGCAGACTGTTCACATCACGCCAACCACAACAGCACCTACGCAACCTGAGATACCCAATATTGTGTTTCAACACTTATGTACCACTGAGATTGGTGCCTTTGCAGGACTACGCCAGAAAAACGCTTTGCTTTGGATCAACAGCACTGAGAGTAAGTTTGAACAGGTGAAGTACCCCCAAAGACTCTGGGTCAGCAAAATTGCCCTCTGTGTCACAGGAATTGCTTCACACTTTGTTACCAAATGGCTAGCCCAACACCCTGACCAGAAGGAAAATTGGGAAGTGTTCAAGGCTGCATTCCTCAAAAAGTTCTCCATGAAGGACTCAGACGTGGTGATTATGACCGAGCTTCAAACCTTCAAAATGACAGGAACCATCAAAGAATACATTGCAGCATATGAAGAACTACATGACTGTGCGCCCAACACTATCAACTTTGATGAACCTGGACCACGCCTGGACTTCTAAAATGGCCTTCCCACACACATTAGACATCAGTTTGACATGACCTGCTGCAAGAACCTTGAGGATTTATTCCTAGAAGGAAAACGTACAGCTCAGAAGTATGACAACCTACACGCCACCAACAAGCGCAAGGAAAACCCTGCAGTTAAGAGAGAGCCTTGCCCCAATAAGCAAAACAACCAAACCAACAGTACCCAGCCTTGAAATGGAAATTGCACTGCACAAGCCAACCAGGCCAGCACCAAAGATACTAATGAGGAGGGAACAGCTCAGGGGAGTGCTTAGGCAAGCCGCTCTCCCCCTCTTCATAAGACTTGTACAGAGAACAGGACGTGGACTCAATCACCATGATCCAGGTCCCCTCCAGCAATCCTCTACTATTTGCTTCCCAATCTGGAAATAAACTCCTTACCTATCCTTTCTGTTTTTGCAAATACCAGGGCACAGCACTATTTGACACTGGAGCTGATCAATCACTCATTAACAAGAGTTTTGCAGACCTCATGAATTTACCTACCATTTGAAGTAGCATCAAGAAAGTCATCATGGCGGACAACTGTAGCACACCAGTTACCCACGAGACAAAACCTTTCTGGGCCCAAATTGAAGACGTCCAAACAACAATTAGTGGCCTCATCATTCCAATTCCCAAATATGATATCATACTTGGATTAGATTGGATGCAAAAGACAAAGCCTCACATTGACTGGGACAGTGCCATCCTCACCATTCAGCAAGGAGAAGTCCACCATCACGTGTACTCAACACATCTTGACACTCTCATGAGGGACCATATATTTGTAAAGATCATGGAAACAGAGAAAGAAACTGACATCAGCAAAATCAATTAGAGCACATGTACGTATGAGGTCATCCACTTCAAAAACACAGAAACTCAGCACAAACAGAACCCAATTAGAGACCAGCTAGTCAATGAGTTTCCCTCTGTATTCCAAGAATCACTACCTGGACTGCCTCCTGATTGGGGTATACAACATGAGATCAACCTAAAGGGTAGCATACCCAAAGCGCAACCCATCTACTGCCTTACACCACAAGAAGACAACGCTTTGAAAGCTTACCTTGACAAAGCACTCGAGAAAGGCCTCATCAGACCTTCAAAATCACCCTTTGGTGCTGCCGTCTTCTTTGTGGCAAAGAAAGATGAAGGCCTCTGCCTGGTAACAGACTACAGGGCCCTCAATGAGGTCACAATAAAGAACAGGTATCCCCTGCCCCTAATTGATGACCTTTTTGATGCCCTGGGGGGGGTCCCAAATCTTCACAAAAATTGATTTGACAGCAGGTTACCACCAAATTTGCGTGAAACCTGAAGACATTCCAAAGACCGCATTTCTAACTAAATATGGATCCTTTGAATGTGTTGTCCTCAATTTTGGCATGAAAAACGCTCCCAGTACCTTTTTAACCTTCATGAATGAAGTATTCAAGGGACACATTGGGAAAAGAGCAATCATCTACCTGGACAACATCATCATTTACAGCCCCAACCTACAACAACACTGGGAAGACGTCCGCGCAGTCCTCTGTACCCTGCAAGAAAACCAACTAGTTGCCAAACCGTCCAAATGTGAGTTCTTTTCAACTGAACTCCCAACCTTGGCCATATCATCAGCAAGGACAGTATCAAGCCGGATCCAGACAAAATACGCGCCATAAAAGAGATGCCAGCCCCAAGAAACAAGAGCAAACTCTGCACTTTCCTTGGAATGATAGCCTATGTATGCAGGTTCATCCCTGATTGGGGCGCCCTAACAGCTCCCTTGTCAGCCATCACCAGAAAAACAACCAAATTTGTCTGGACGCCCTTAAAAGACCAACGTTTCTGCCAACTGAAAGAGCGCATGGTTACTGCTCCCATCCTGCAATACTCAAACCGTGAGGGTATCTACGAGCTAGAAACCAACGCCTCTGATTATGCCATAGGAGGAGTTCTCTGTATCCAAACGGCCCAAAAAGACTTCCTCCCCGTAGCATATGAATCAAGGAAACTATCAGACGGCAAACAAAGATACCTCATACACAATAAGGAATTGGTCACCGTTATACACTGCCTCATGAAATGGTGATGCTATCTGGAAGGAGCCCAGACGTTCAAAGTACTCACCAACCACAAGTTGTTGATATTCTTCAAAACACAACAACACCTGTCAAGAAGACAAGCCAAATGGATGAGTCTCATACAGAGATACCCCATGCAAATTGAATACAAGCCAGGCAGAGAGATGCTTACTGCAGACACCCTATCAAGGATATACAATAAACACATCCTCTGCACTGATGGCGGCCCTGACTGGCCCATGTTAATCATGGGGAATCTCCAGGAAGAGTTCCCACCTGGCACACCAATGGACATCCAAGAGAAAGTTCTCAATAACAAACATCTGTTCAAAAATGTATATGGTACCCTTCACCAAATCCTTCCAAATGGTGACACTGTACCCTACATCCCATCAACACAAAAGATTGACACAATCCTCTGTTATCATAGAGGCTTGGGACACACCCGTAGCAGAAACTTGCATGAATATCTCAAGACTTGCTACTGGTGGCCCAACATGCTAGATGATATAAGAGAGGTACTGTAACAATGCAAGGTCTGTGAGAAGTACGCACAAACCAAAGCTCCACCAAGTCAGTAGTACCTGTATCTATCACACAACCCTTCAAGGTATGATTGTTAGATATTATGGGACCTATGCCTGGTGAAAGCAAAGGAAAGAAGTACATCATCACAGCCATTGACTATGCAACCAGATGACCCGTAGCACAAGCCACAAAGGAGCACAAAGGCAACGACGTTAGACAATTCATTGGCAAGGAGATCATAGCAAAGTTTGAAAAGCCTGACCTTTTAATCACAGATGGAGGCACTGAACTCAAGGCTATTGACACCAATATCTATCTCATCAAAAATGGAATAAAACACGTCACAGCCAGCCCATATCACCCATAAGCAAATGGACACATAGAGCAACTAAACAGCTCTCTAGTGGAAGCCCTCAGTAAGTTGTCTGCCAACAATCCAAAAGCCTGGATTGATATGCTACCAACCGCCCTCATGGTCTGCAGAACACGAGTCAACCGCAATACAGATAAGAGCCCTTATGAACTTGTCTACGGTCAGAAACCCTCACTTGTCAGTACAACCACAGGACCACAACTGCCACTTCCAAAGAAGATACCAGACAGTAATGATCCAAAAGTACTACAAGCCAGAAAGGACCAAGAAGTGATGGAACAACAAAGGGTTCAGCAGGAAGCAATCCCATTGCAACAAGAAAGGTTCAAAGTTGGAGACAAGATCTGGGTTGTCAATCACAACCAACACAAATTAGACCCAGGGTTGTGCGGACCAGGCATTGTCATGGAAGTTAAACCCAATAACACATACCTCATCAAAGGGATTGGAGCTTGAACTGAACTGAAACGTATGCACCATGACCAACTCTGTTTGTGTAAGGCAAGAGCAGCCCAACAAAATTCAAAGCTTCCTGTACCTAACGCCAAACTGGACCAATATCAAGCCCGTATACCAGATACTCTCAAGAAGGTTCCCAAGGCTCCGCCTTCCAGCACCCCAGGGGGAGATGTTGCAACATCTTTTATTACTCCCTCTTGGGGAATTAACTCCCCAAGTAAATCACCAAGCGGCTCACCAAGTGGTTCACCGCCCAGGCAATAAACTGGTGGCACCATTATCAGTTAACCATCTATGACGGGGATTACTCAATCCAGGTCCTAAATGGAACACAACTTGATTAAGCCTTGTGACTCAAGAGGAACATTACTCAGATAAGTCCCATGACCTCCATGACGTACATGAACAGTGTGTGGCTTGTCATGATACTATATAATATCCTATATTTATATCAAATAAAGTATCATTCTTTTCTTAATCTTCCCCTTTATTTTTGTTTATTATACTTCCCAGAAGTATAAACTTGACACCCCCAAAATACAAAAGATCACTTGGGTCAGGCAGGGTAGCAGGATGAAAACTGGAAAGCGTTGAGGGCCATGGCAACAGTACAGATGATCATTACCCAGCCAGTTGTCTTGATGTGTTCATTATAGCGCCCCAAGCTCCTGGTAAATTTGGTGAGTGTGTAGTATACAGAGGTGTAGACTTCAAGTGGTATAATAGACCTGGGGGACACTAATGAAGGCCAGGAGGGTCTATCAGAAGGAACTAGTTATGGCCGCTCTTTGTAATACATGCCTTTGATGGCACCAGGCATGAGTCTAGTCTGGTAAAGGCTGACTGATGGCCCCAGTCCCCAGGCAGTCTATAAGCACAGGTGAGAAGATGAGATGGTCCATCTTTTTTCTTGGGGTGAGGGTGACTAAAGCTTAGCAGTCTGTACCTTTGAGATGTAAGGCAGAGTGTGATTTGTGCAATATCAATTAAGGGGATCTTTCTCTCAACAATAGCAGAGCCTATCACTGAGAGAGTGCACTTTATTTATAGTGGACTCAAACATGAAAAGCTTTTTATATGGGGGAGAGAACACTTGACTGGGGACCCCAAGAGTCTAGGTGGTCATTGCAGATGTTTGGGATTCAGGTTGGGATCAAGCTTTATATCTTCTTGGGGATGGCCAATCAGGCCTTTGGGATGGGCCTTAGGGCAAACAATAGTCACAGGGCCTCTTCCCAAGTCTAGACTTACTTGTTCTTGGAAAGGTTAGCTTTGGCTGGGGCCTGAATGACTACCCCATTTGATAATTAACAATGGGTGTCCTCATTGCCTTTTATGGGTTTAGCTTGGGGCCCCAGTCCTTATTGGTCCTCTTGGGGCCCCAGCCATGATTGGCTGGATTCCTGGGACCAGTAGAGGTTTCTGGATTGTGGTTGACTGGTGGTCAGGGGTGGCAGCAGGCTGGCTTGCAGTTGCCTGGCGGGAAGTGGTGGCAGATAGCTGGCCTGTGGCTGTATTTAATAAAATGTGAACCCTTCTAAGTTCTGTTTTTCTTTTGGATTACAAAAAATGCAATCTCTTATATTTTTGGAACCTTTGCTGATATTGCTGATCAATTGGGACAGTATTCCCTTTTACTTCACATATTTGGATTAAGGTTACTTGTGGCTCTCTACTATCTTCTATTTTAGGAATATTCCTGAAGAGGGAAGGTGGCAGCTTAGGGGATCCAAAAGAGGTTATAAACTACCACATTTTTTATTTTACTCATATAGATCTACCCTACTCCTAATAGCTTACCTGCTATCCATGCCATGGAGAATAAGCTGTACCCTGCTTTGTTCATTTAATTTTTTGGATCAAGCTGTTAGATGGCTAAACTAGGCTTTCCATTGGTGTTCAGAAGCCTTCAGAAGCTTCCCAGGTTTACATATGTTGATACAGATTGCTAAAAATTACTTTTATGATCCTAGATATGGGCGCTGCTGCTTGGGATCTTCAGTTTAACACAACCCTCACACTATGATTGGTAGGGTCATTTTTTATGAGGGTAGGATTCATGAGACATCTGAGATGTATGTGTGAAGCATTTTTCATTGGGCCGCTAAAAATTAGTGGAGTTGATAACAGTTAATCTAATTGATGATCTTAGACATCCTAACTATCTAGTTGTACCAGTTTATTCTTCTGTGGTTTAAATATTAATAGAAGGTTTTTCTAAGCATAGCCTGTTGTGAGCTGGCTGCGTAAACCAGATTAGTATTACTTTTAGAGTCTGAAAATTAAATCTCAATACCTTAATGAGCCCCTGAAAATATCAGCTATAGTAGAAGAGGTAGTATCTTAGGATTTAAACAGTTCATCTTTCTCTGGCTGATTTTTTAAAAAGCACCCTGAGTTAAATTATCAAAGGTTTTCTCTTGAAACCGCCCTAAAATTGGCTATATTTATAGAATGAGGAATAGGATAGGTGTGGGTTTTTCTAAGCCTGGCCAATATGGGTTTGAAAAAGTTTGTCTGAAAGCTGAGGTACAAGTCAGCCTTGGGTTTATTTTTCATTGATTATTGGTGGTTTTGGTATAGGCAATTTTTTTGTAAATTTAATGGTGAGTTATGCCATCTAGAAAGATTACATCTAGACAATTTTTCCAAAAACACCATCTAGAATCCCTATCTTGGATTTCTGGCTAAACTGCGCCTGATAGCTTTAAATATTAATAAAGCCCAAGAATATCTCAAAATAATATAAAAACACATAGATAGACTCAAAGTCATTCAAGGATTCCAAATCTGCCATATAAATTTGGGGTCAGCTAGTATCAGCTATATTGTACAAAGTTCCAAAGCCAAAACACCCCAAACCTGTAATCTTTTTATATTGAAATATACTTATATGTTAAGCATACCTTTATGTATTAAAGGCAATATAAAATATATATGGCTAGACTCAAAATCATACAAGAATTTCATATCTACAGTAAACATGTGGGTTAATCTAGTACTAACTATAGTGTGCAAAGCTCTAAAGCCAATACACCCCAAAATTGTGATATTTAAATATTGAAATTTGTTCCTATGTTTATATCTATATAATAAAAATTAAGTAAAAATTAAATATTGGAAATAAAAAGTATTTGTTGGAAAGGAAATTGATCAGGCTTTATCTCCAAGAGCCTTGAAAATGCCTTTGAGATGGGCAAGGTGGCATTCTTTATAATAATAGGCTAAACCCTCTTTGGTAACACTGGCAAACTTGACCTGCTAGTCAGCATGTTTGGAGACAACAGCCTTGCTCTTGATGGCCTGGGGGTAAAGCTGGTCTCCATGAGCATGCTGGATCTTTAGCTTTCTGATGATCACATTGAAACTGAGCTTCTTTACTTTGACTAAGCAGGAAAATTGATTGTGCCAATCTTTAAGTGATGAAGTGGGCTTAGTGGCACCTTCCTTAACCTGCTTATAGCAGTTCTGGTTTATGGAGTTGCCACCCTTGCATATGTGGCGCTGCTCCTAAACACACCCACCCAATGGTGCTCAAAGTACTGGATGAAGGGAGAAAATACTTTTTGGTGCTCAATAATGTATTTTTCCTTGAGCAGCTCATTGCAGAAAAGTTTGACCCCTTCCTTTATGACCATGGCCAGGGCAGCAAAGCAATTAAAGATATTTTATTCTCCTATATGCCACCCATAAAGACCAGCTTTTTAAGAGCTTTATTTTTTATCAGGTTCCTACACAGAGTCTGGCAGTAATGAAAGCAGCATTCTTGGGGCCTGCTCTTAAAGACTTTGATGAAGGCACTAGCTTGAGCTGCCTCAAAATCAATCATCAAAGTGGTATGATAGGGATGAGACTCTGGACCTTTTTGGGTATATTGTGTTGCTCTGGGTGGCCTCTGTATTGTCTTTCTTTTTATTATGGTTCCTCTTTTTAGTTGCCTTATCATCAAGTGTGGGCAAGATGACATCCAGTTTTTGCTTGAGGATATTAAGGGTGTGGATATAATTCCCCTCCCTTTTATTAGGGAGGAAGAAGAAGACAAAAGGAACAGTATGTACATTTTCTTGGCCATGGATAGTCTAAAGCTGGTAAAATAGCTTTGGGCAGGATAATAATGTCCCATCTACAAACTAGGTGTTGCTTTTAGGAGGCATGTGAGATCTTCTTGGGTCAAAAAGCATAAAATATGGCTTGATGCTCCTTGTCCATCATCATGCAGAAGAAAGGGCTTTCAAATTATTTATGTCTTCTGGTCATCAGATTGAGCAAGCTCATCAATATTCCTGGTTCTGAAACCAAGATTTGCCTTAATTGAGTGTTGGTTGGCAACATACTGTTGGAGTTTAGTCTTCTCTCCAACTTCCTCTCTTTGATTTTCATTCTGTTGTAGGAGGGCATGAGTGACCAGCTCAGATGAATTCATGTCCATATTAATGGGTATATATTGACATAAAAACCAGTGCATTATATGATAGAGGATCTCATCAGAGCCCTAACATTCATGACTAATGGTAAGCTGCTTAACTGTGATGAAGCCAAATGTGATTAATCTGGTAGATCAGCCAGGACTGTTGCAGTGGTAGTGGTGCTGGGCCAGGATATTCTTCTTATCATTTCACATGAACAGAAAGCTTTCTTTTACAAAGCCAGCACCCCCTTCTTAATCATGATAGGAAATCAGTTTGGGAAGACTCTGGGACTTTGAATTGTCCATTAATGTTACAGATATTAGAGACTGCATCTATATCCCACTATATGATAGGCTCCTCCTCTGAGGAAGCCAAGCCATGCTCTTCATAGTTGTGATCAGATCCTCCTACATTCTCATCTTCATCATTGGAGTAGAACTCTTGCTCTTGTCTATCAGAAGGTGAGTAAGCAAAGGAAGAGTGGGGAGGGGTTGGGCTGTCAGCCTCAGGCTTAGGGGAAGATGTGGGGGTCTTGACAGGCGTCTTTTCTTTGGGAGGTTGCTTGGAGAGGATATCCTTGGTATTTCTTGCCTTGGAGGGAGTGGTCTTGTCTTTGGAAACCTTGGAAGTAACCTTGGTAGTAGACTTGCAAGGCATCTAAGGGTAAATTATTATCAGAAAGTGTTACAAAAGTAACATTTTTGAAGCCCCGGGTGGGAATCAACCCCGCTCCTAGCCACCAGGTGGGGCTAGTGGGTGAGGGAGATTAGCCCACACCTGGATTTTTGCTTTTCAAAGCAAATCCAGGTGTGGGAACCATTCCTGCCCTGGTGGTAGCTGTGGGGCCCGTTCTGGGCCCCAAAAGCTATGCCCAAGCCTTGGTGGGTTTGGCTGGGCCTGGGCAAGCTAATTTTAACTGCCCAGTAAACCCAGTTCAAGCTCACCCTCTATTAAGTAATTTGGGGTCCCCAATTGGGGATCCCTTTTTTAATCAAGTTCCTTGGCCTCAGAAAAGCCTGTCAAGCCAGTCTAAAAAAGGTGATAAAATTGAGAAAACCTCCATGATCCCTGAAGCCAAACCTGCCAGAACCAATGGTCAGCCAAGCCAAGATGGACCACCAAAAAGCCAAACAACTGTTCCTGAAAACCCCAAAAATGACCATGAAGCAGCCAACCAAACAGCAGAACCTGAGATGTCAAGCCTTGCCACACAGATAGCACCAGAAGAATGCCCAAAGGCACTTGCAAGTGAGTAAGTATATAAACCAGAAGCACCTGAAAAAGTTCTGTATTATCATCCTTACCAAATAAAAGTTGTTATGAACCTTTGGTTCACCAATCTGCTTCCATACCTATTTTTGATACTCTTCCATCTGCATTTTCCAAAGCACCAGTACCCATCCACTGGGATAGATAGCCAGAATTCAGTTGACAAACCCAAAGCCTTTGACTACTACTGTCTGCCCAATGCTTCATTTGGCCCTGTGCATTTCACTGAGTACCCCCCCCCAAATCCTGACCACAAACCCTGGACATTGGAAGACTTGCAGTGGTACACCTGCCCAAACGCACCCAAGGAACCCTATCAAATTTTCTGTGACGGCAAAGCAATCACCATCTACCCTTTGATCTTCAACGGGAAGTACAACAATCCTGCTGCCTACCTGGTCCCCATGGAGCCACCCCTGACACCTAAACCAACCATCTCAACCCCACCCACCTCTGATGCCACTGACCAGAACATTCAATTCTTGGGGGTGCTTTACCTGGCACTCACAGGATTGATTGACTCTGCCTTGCCAGCGGCCGGGCCTTGGGCTGTGGCTGGGAAGGCCCTTTCCTACCTGGTAAAGTTAGGTCCCATCATCTGGTGGGCCATGCCAGTACCTGCTTTGACTCCTCCCTCACCTACTGGAGCCCCACGGTACTCTTGGTATCCTGACAGCATGTTTTAGATGGTGTCCTATGACCCCATATGTAAAAACATGTTAGTTCTCAGTGCCACATTGGTGGGCACCACTCCTATTGAACCCTTAATAGCCTAGTGAATTTTGTAATGATGTGTTTTGCAATAGCATAAAAAACCTAATTTCTATATAAAATCACTAGTAAAAAAATTTATTGTTGAATCCCAAATACCAAAGTTCCTTCTATGATAAGGAATAAACCCAGTATATGAAAAGTGTTTTTGATGTCTTTGTTACAGGTATATAGTACTATCAAAGTGGTGTTAACTTGAGTTGATTTATTATGTGAGGTCTCAGATTGATACCATACTTTATTCCCAGCTAATAAGGAAAAGGCTTATAATTGCCACAAAAAAAGTATAGTATTTAATGGATCCCAGATGCCATCTAGAAAGATGGCATCTTTTTAGATACTGTATTTTAGGGTATTTAATAATTAATTTCATACTTGAAAAAGCTTTTTTGTATAACACCTTTTTAATTTTGTTTTGTGTTGCAACATCTTTGATTACTCCCTCTCAAGGAATTAACGCCCCAAGTAGATCACCAAATGGCTCAAAAAATGGTTCACCAACCATCCAGTAAACTGATGGCATCATTATCAGTTGACCATCTATTATGGTGATCACTTAATCCAGATCTTAAGCGGAACACAACTTTAATAAGCCTCATGACCTAAGAGGAACACTACTCAGATAAGCCCCATGACCCCCATGACATACTTGGACGGTATTTGACATGTCATGATACTATATATTATTCTATACTCATATCCAATAAAGTATCATTCCCTTCTTAAATCTTCCCCTTACCTTGTTTATTATACTTCTCAGAAGTATATACACGACAGTGGTAGCACAGGTAGGTTATCCATACCTACCCAACTCAAAGGAAAAATTCCTCCTAAGAAAAGAACCCAAGCAATGGTACTCCCTAACGGCTGGAGAGACTACAAAGAAGGACAAGACGTTCCTGCAGGCCTTGTTATCTACAACAACATCCTTGTACCCATCAACCAGTACAATGCTCTCAAAGCATGCAGACTGTTACCCACAATGCCAACCACAATAGGACCACAGCAGCCTGAAATATCTAATATTGTATTCCAGCGCCTTTGTACAGCCAAAATTGAAGCTTTTGCAGGACTACATTGGTAAAACGCCTCTCTCTTGTTTAACAACACACAGAGCAAGTTCAAGCAAGTGGACTACCCCCCAAAGACTCTGGGTCAGTGAGATTGCCCCTTTTGTCACCGGAACAGCATCACATTTTGTAAGTGGATGGATAGCCCAACACCCAGACCAGAAGGAAAACAGGGAGGTATTTAAAGCTGCATTCCTCAAAAAGTTTGCCATAAAGAGCTATGACATGATGATCATGACAGAACTCAGAACTTTAAAAGCAACAGGAACAATCAAGGAGTACATTGCAGCGTACAAAGACTAATGTGACTGAGCTCCTAACACCATCAACTTTGATGAACCTGGGCCACACTTGGACTTCTGCAATGGCCTTCCCACACACGTTAGACGTCAGTTTGATATGACCTGCTGCAAGAACCTTGAAGACATATTCTTGGAAGAGAAACATGCAGCTCAAAAATCTGACAATCTACATGCAACCAACAAGCGCAAAGAGAGTCCTTCAGCCAAAAAAAATCCTTGACCCAATAAAAAACCCAAGCCAACAACACCCATCCTTGAACTGGGAATTGCACTTCAAAAGCCAATCAGGCAAGCACTAAAGATACCAACAAGGAGGAAAAAGCTCAGGGGAGTGCTTAGGCAAGCCACTCTCCCCCACTTTACAAGACTTTTACAGGGACCAAGATGTGGATTCAATCACCATGATCCAAGTACCCTCTAGCAACCCTCTATTGTTTGTTGCCTAAACTGGAAATAAACTCCTCACTTACCCTTTCTGTTTTTGCAGATATCAGGGCACCTCACTATTTGACACTGGAGCATATCAATCTCTTGTTGACAAGAAATTCGCTGAACTCATGAAACTACCTACCACCCAAAGCAGTATCAGGAGAGTCATCATGGCGGATAACAGAAGCACACCAGTCACCCAAGAGGTAAAACCTTTCCACATCCAAATTGGAGACATGAAAACTACGCTCAGTGGCCCAATCATACCAATCCCCAAGTATGATGTTATACTTGGCCTAGACTGGATGAGAAAGACCAAACCTCACATTGACTGGGATAGTGCTATCCTCACCATACAACAAGGAGAAGTGCATCACCATGTTTACCCAACTCACCTTGATACGCTTATGAGGGACCATGTATTTGTGAAAATCATGGAAACAGAATAGGAAAACAACCCTAGCAAAATCAATTGGAGCTCCTGCAGGTACAAGGTTATCCACTTTAAAAAACAGAGACTCAACGTGAAGAGGACCACATCTGAGACCAGCTAGTGAGCAAATTCCCCTCTGTTTTCCAAGAAGCACTACCAGGATTACCACCTGACTGTAGCATACAGCACAAAATTGATCTCAAAGGAAGTGTACCTAAAGCACAACCTATCTACCTCCTCACACCACAAGAAGACAACGCCCTAAAAGTTTACCTTGACAAAGCACTCAAAAAAGGACTCATACAACCATCAAAGTCACCTTTTGGTGCTACTGTCTTCTTTGTGGCAAAGAAAGATGGAGGACTCTGCCTGGTCACCAACTACAGAGCGCTCAACAAGGTCACAATTAAGAACAGGTATCCCCTGCCCCTGATTGACAACCTTTTTGACGCCCTGGGGGGCCCAATTCTTTACAAAGATTGATCTGACAGCAAGTTACCACCAGATTTGTGTGAAACCTGAATACATTCCAAAGACTGCATTCAGAACCAAGTATGGATCCTTTGAATATGTTGTCCTTAATTTTGGTATGACAAATGCTCCCAGTACCTTTGTGACCTTCATGAACAAAGGTTTCAAAGAACACATCAGAAAACAAGCAATTATCTACCTGGAAAACATCATTATTTACAGTTCTAACCTGGAACAACACTGGAAAGACGTCTGCCTGGTCCTCTGCACCCTTGAATAGAACCCATTGATTGCAAACCCATCAAATTGTGAATTCTTTTTGGTGGAACTTCCATTCCTTTGTCACATTATCAGCAAGTACAGAATCAAACCAGAGCCTTGGAATTTAAGAGTCATAAGTTACATCCCATCACCTTGAAGCAAGAGCAAACTTTGTGCCTTTCTGGGGATGATTGTGTACATCAGGAGATTCATTTCAGCCTGGGGAGTGTTTATCATCCTGTTGTTCACAATCACTGACAAGACAACCAATCTCACATGGATGCCTCTAAAAAACAACACTTCCTCTAGCTGAAAGAATACATGAGCATAGCCCCTATCCTCTAATATCCTGGCTGTGAAGGGATATGCAAATTGGAAACAGATGCATTCAACTACACAATTGGTGAAGTGATTAGGATACAGACAACAGGCAAGGATTTCCTCCATGGTGTGTATGGTTCAAGAAAAATCTCAGATGGTGAACAAAGGTACCTCATCCATGATAAAGAGTTAATAGCAATTTTTCAGTGTCTGATGAAATAGTGCTGCTATCTGGAAGGTATACAGATATTAAAAGTTTTAACCAATCACAAATCATCACTGTTCTTCAAAACACAGCAGAACTTCTTGAGAAGACAAGCTTAGTGGATGAACTTTATTTAAAGGCACCACATTATTATGTATTACAAACTGGAAAAGATTTACTTCTAATATATTTACTGTCAAGATTCTACCATAAATGCCTACTCTGTACCAACAGCAAAGATCCTGACTGACTTATGTTAATAATGGGGAATATCCATGAAGGCTTCCCATCTGGTACCCCAATGAACATCAAAGAGAAAGTCCTCAAGAACAAGCATATGTTCAAAAATGTATACAGTACTCTCTACTGCATGTTTCCAGGTGAAGATGCTGTATGTTACATCCTATCAACACAAAAGAGTTATTGTCAGGAACCAATTCCTGACATTATTAATTGTCCTCAAGGGACTGTTAAATTGTTCAAAATTATGGTATAGGATTTCCTAAGGACATCTCAACAATTTCCCTGATTATCCAATTCCCCTGATAATTGTTTCACCTTCAGGGTATTGTGAAACTCTATATTATTTCATTATCAAAACTCAACTGCAATTTTTCACACTTGTGATCAACTGAGCTCAACCCCTTGCTCCTGATACGTAATAGATGTGATTGAGATATCCTGATGTTGGACCTTATGGTTATTTAAGTGAATAATGCCCTTCCTTGATTCTTGTTTGTTTAATAAAACCTTTATCATGCTCCCAATTCCCAGATTTACTGTGTGCTACAATAGTTTGAAATAGGAAACCTAGCTAGTGCCTAGAATGCTTACTACTAATATTGGTGGTGGCTTGGGAGGATTAGCTTTGCTACTATGTATGACTCTCTTTTGGATCTCCTACAACACTGACTTTATCCTCTTGGTTGTGATTTCTGCTATGAAGAATGCAAGCACTACTTCTGGGTTGATGAAAATGGCCACCTTGCCTGAAATCAATATAGAATACTGGATGGAGTACAGAGACCTGATCCCTGTGAAGTGGGTCCCTGACAGTTATATTGTCCTTTGTTATCATAGAGTTTTGGGACACACCCATACCAGAAACCTACATTAGTACCTAAAACCTCATCACTGGTGACTGAATATGCTGAACAACATTAAAGAGGCACTTGGTAAATATGAAGTGTGTGAGAAGTATGCTCTCTCTAAGGCACCTCACCCATATATGTGATTACAGTCTCAATAATGCAATCAGTAAAGGTATGGGCATTGTATATTATGGCATTCATACCAGGAGAAAACAAATGCAAAAAAATCATCATCATGGCCATTAATTATGCAAAAAAAGTGGCCTGAAGTTCAATCTTAAAAATAACATAAGGTAAGCAATGTAAAACAGTTCATAGGCAAAGAAATAATTTCCAAATTTGATAAGCCAGACCTCCTAATCACAGAAAGATGAACCCAGACTCACCAACAATGACACCAATATATACCTTGATAAAAAATGTCATCAAATAAATTTTCAGCAGTCCCTATTACCTCTGGAAAAAATTTAGAGTTAAAAGACAAAATGTTTCATTAGTGAAAGCACTGATTAAACTGTCTGTCAATAACACACCTCTCTGGTCTGATATGCTACCAACAGCACATATGGGATGTTGCACTTACGTAAACTTTAATACAGGCAAAATTCAATAAAAACTTGTCTATGTACACAAGCCCAATATTTTCTGTATCACTTTGAGGCCAAAACTACCTTTACCTAAACAGGTGCCTGGAGAAAAGGAACCTGTGGTACAAAAAACTGGGCAAGGTCAATGTCAGAAAATTTTGGACTGTGGTATTTTATCATCTGCCAGATTATATCCTAAGTCTTCTAACATTAGGAAAGTACAGAGAACCTGTGACTTTGGTGTAACATTTGTCCCATAATATTTTGTTGTCATCAGAAGTAGCAAGTCTGACAGGGCCCAAGGCCCAAAGGATTTGGGACAATTCTTCCTACTTCTGGATATAGGTTCATAAGTTGGTGTCTCTATAATTTACTATAGGAATTACTATTGTATGGCAACAGTAGGATCTTTTGCTCTCCACTTAATTAGAATTGAACTAGGGAAAGGATTAAAAATATCAACTCCTTATTAGACAACTGATATTGAGGCCGGCCCAGCTGCCTGTGTTTATCCAAGTTAGCTTGGGCCCAACCTTGGCTGTGTGCGGTTGGTGTTGAAAGCTTGCTTGATGACTTCCACAGCTCAGTATTCTTTCTGAAGCTGTGCAACTACCCTCAATTTGAGTAGAGTAGCTGTGGACCTGGACCACATTCCAGGTGGCTAGCTAGCCTGACTGGCTACTAGTTGGTGGAGATGATTGTTCCTCAATCAGAGATACTCTAATACAATAGGCTCAGGGCCTTTTATCTTAGAGTGTTTGGCTTGACAGCCCAGTCTATGGTAAAATCTTCTAGAAGTGTTTCAGATGATGGCCCATATGACAGCCCTTGTTCTAGGATATAATAAAGTTTGGAATAGTAATAATTATGAGAAGCATGTTTTTGGTGGTTGTTGAGGTGGATTGATTAATTGCACAATATCTGCATGTTTTACTATTAATTAGGAATAGGGATTTTGTAAATGCCAGGATATGATTTGATCATTTGAATTCATTGATTCCACAAACCTGCAGCCTGCATTATTTTGTTGAAACCATTCCTAAGAGCAATTAACTGCTGGCCTGTGTTATTTTGTTGAAACTATTACTAAGAGTAAATAACTGCTGTCCCACATTATTTTGTTGAAGCTGTTAATTAGTCAATATCCAGAAATCCTGATAGTCAATAAGACAAAGAAAAAAACAGGGGGGAAATAGAAGATATAGTATTCCAGGAAGAAAGATTCCAATTAGGAGAGGAATTGGGTGTGAACCACAACCCATACAAGTTAGAACCAAGACTAAGGAAACCCAATGTTGTCATGGAATCCAATACAAATAACACTATCTTTTTAAAAGAATTAGTGCCCACACAGGGCTAAAACTCATGCACCATGACTAACTCCTCCCTTTTAAAGCAGGAAACACACAATGCAAGTCCAGTCTACCTATCAAAAATGCTAAACTAGATTAATATCAAACACAATACCAGATAATATCAAGAAAGTTTTAAAAGCTCTGATTTCCAGTACCCCAGGGGGATGTTACAACATCTGTTATTACTCCCTCTTAGGAAAACAATTCCCCAGTAAATAGGCCAATTAATTAATTATCAGTTGCCCTCTTACCAAAAATTTTTGTTGTAGGGGATGAAACATTTGAATCCTAAGTAGAACACTACTTAGACAAGCCCAATGACTACCTTGATGTACATGGACTGTATGTGGCTTATCATGACAATATATAATACCATTATTATATATTCAATAAAGTATCATTCCCTTCTTCACTTATCTCATTTTATATCCTTCCAAGAAGTATAAACACAGCACTAGAATTAAGGGTGTCAGAAATGAGGTGGGTATTAATAGGTTCAATCATAAACAACTATATATATTAATTCTACTGTATTTATGATAGAACCCATCATTTTACTTTATATTTTTAATTTTTTCTAACCATAATAGGAAAAGTGCTTTGTAATTAATCACATGCATTATTTTTCCTAATACAATCATATTAATCTTATGCAGGTTCAATCACTAGGAAATATCTGAAACAGGCTTCATCATTACACCAGTTTTAAAGATATTTTGATAAAATACTTATGGCATGATCCATTAATTTTTCTCTGAATAATTATTTTAAAAATGATAAAGTTTGCTATAAACACATGATTCATTGGTAAAATAATATTTAGTATTTTTGAATGAACTATTTGATATTTTACATTATATTAGTCAACCCCAGTAAATTTAGACCAGTTTTTAATGTTTTCCTAAATAGTGAATCTATCTTTTATTAATTTCCACCACTTTTCTTAAGCATGAAAATTCTTTATAATTATTCTCTGCATCATTAATACGATAGAATAATATTATCTTTCCTTGAACTATTTTTATGAACTAACTTAATCAAGAAATATAGGTTCATAGTAATTAAAACACATAATCTGGATAATTAAGAAAGTATACGCCTAGGGGTGAAGCGGACCACCCTATATACAACATAGTTCTGTTGAAATGTCTACTTGCACTTTAATTTAAATTAAGTCGGTACCTTTTGATACACATAACAAAGTGTTAATTTAAACTAGATGATTTTTGATGAATTTTCAAAACGCCTTATTCAGTTTTCAAGAGCTTTAAAAACATACATAGTGGATTTTTTTTTTAAAATTTATTAATCTTAACATGCAGTTGTTTATAATAGGAGCTAAAAAAGAAAAAAAGTATTTGGAGAATCGGGGCATCGATCCCCGTGCCTCTCGCATGCTAAGCGAGCGCTCTACCATTTGAGCTAATTCCCCCCTTTCAATATGTTTATAAATTACTAAATTTATATTCATACTTAAAAACTTTCAATAAACTTTTCTATGGGTAAGCGTTTTTATAATGATGTCATAGCATTAAGAGTTATCTTTAAGTTGTAATATTATTTTTTTATCTATATTTTAGAAGATTTTTTAACTTACTTCTTCAAATATGCTGGTATAATTTTTTATTTCAAATCCTAGCACAACAAAGTCATAGAAAATGTAATATCTCTTTTAGAGGTTTAACTAATTTCTATTTGAAATAAAAAGCTTTTATATCTCTCTTTTTTCTATCAACAACCAGTTGTATTTTTTTAAACCCATTAAAAAATGATAATGCCTTTTCTGTGTAACTGGTCATTAGGCAACAGATCTCAAACATCAAATATATTATTATCTGATGAAAATTATTTCATAAGGAGCACCTGTAGGGGGAAGCTTCAAATATAGAATTAGGAAGAGAAGAAGTATATTTTATTGGATAATACTTTAGACTTATATAGGTTTAGCTGTGGCAGGGATTTTAGTTGGATCAAACCCAGGGGCTGTTCATGTG